>OZ010580.1:37616260-37778760 GCA_963932145.1 Acanthosepion lycidas
AAAAACAAAGGAATTGGCCTTTCCATTCCAATACTTTTGGAGGGGACTGCATATGAGATAATGATATATAAATTTTTATATTCCAAGTACAATATTGGGGGGAGAAAATGTATTGCCAAGTGGAAAAAAGTTTTTTCCGTGACATGTTTCATCTTTTAGGACTTAGTTGGACAAAATTTGCTACATTGGTGTATATGAACAAGGGATGCTGGGAGGTTTAAATTAAAATTATTTTTTGTATATAATCTTGTCAATTTAATGTAAATTATTTTTCTTTTTGTTTTCATCACTTTTATTATTAAATATCCTGAACTGTGATAATTCCTGGCAGATCTTCTATTATTGCATTACAGGAAAACCTTTTTCATACATTATTTATATATATATATATATATATATATATATATATATATATATATATAAATGACATAAGTATAATGTGAAAACCTAGAAAAAAATGGAGGAATTTTAGCATAAATTCTCAGAAAGAGTGCACTTAGATGATGATTTTCTAAGCATTGCTTAAATGTGGCATAAGATGGAAAGTACAGGGCACCTAGTGAGGATTGAACACACAACTCAGTTTTAGTTGTTCTACTGAGACAGCTTGCTAACCATTATACTACATCAACATGCCCTACGTAGAATGTATATGAATGGGTTTCTCTTTGATATAACGAAATGAAATGGTTGTTGATTTTTATGACATGCTTAACACTTAACAGGATTTAACATTTGCTACTCATTCCATGAACCCTTTGATGACCACAGAATTATCTATCTCGAAGGCCATTCACAAGGTGCAGCACAAAGGTTTATTACACAAGCTTGCCAGCTATGGAATCACTGGAATGGTCTTCTTGATAGTAGAATCTTTCCTAACAGATAGGTCCCTGAAAGTAGTTATTAATGACCAGTCCTCCAAAGACTAGTGGTCAACACAGTTGTCCCCTCTTTTTGATTTATATAAATGATCTGCCTAAGAATATACTCAGATCATTTGTAAATATCTATGCTGATGATACAACTATATACAGGTGTACCTCTAAAACTCTTGATTGGTGACTGATCTCTCTTCTGACCTTGCACAAACTACCCAGTGGGGTAAAAATTGTCTGGTTACATTCAATGCTTCAAAGACCAAGCTAGTTACATTCATCACTAATCAAACCTCAAACTTCCACCAGTCATGATGAACAGATGCCCCCTCAAGGAGGCACAGTGCCAAGAAAAGACTATTGGGCCTTTAACTTGCACGTGACTTCAAGTGGAACATTGCTAAGGATGCAGGTAAAATGGTTGGCTTTCTGTACTGCATCAGTAAGTACTGCCGTGCTTTACATTTACAAGAGCCAGATTGGTCTGGAAATGAAATATTGTCATATTTGGGCAGGAACCAACCAGGCCTCACTCTCCAGTCTTGATAGCGTCCAAAGGCATCTTTGAATCTGTGGGGGATGAGTTACTCTCCGGCCTCCAACTTATCTCCCACAGGCAGGATGTAGCAAGCCTCTCACTACAGTATCACTTCTTCCATGGAAACTTCTTGGAAGAACTACATTCTGTGGTCCTACCAATTCAAACCTTCATGGCAAGGACACACCATGCCACTTACATAGTGGCAAACCACTTGCATTCTCTTTGTATTCCATCACTGTGAAGTCAGTTCCACTTTAACAGCTTCTTCCCATGAGTCACTTCTCTGTGAAACCAACTCCCAAAAGGATTTTTACCTGATCATTACAATCTTCCACTCCTCTCAACACAAATTGCCTCCTAACATAACACTCTACCTTGATTGGGCCCTGAGCCTTGTAAAAGGCAAACCATACTGTAGAAAAAAATTATTAGAGAAGCATAAGTCACATTGCCTTTCTGAAAGAAGGCCATGCAATATGAGATTCTTAATCAATTCAGTGTTGATTAGGGTCTCTAATAGTTAGAAATTTCAATGAAAAGTAGCACTGGCTGCTTGGTCTATGAATTCTGAATGTTTCCTGCTAATATTATGATCACCATATGCTATGAGCAAAAAGAAAATAGCAATTATTTACTTGTAAAGTACGTAAAAATTCTTAACTTTCACTATTTAAGCAATAATAGGCTTGATCAGTCTCAAATGAGTGATCTCCAAATGTTGTGAGCATAAAGGAAAGAGTAGTCATTTACTTGTAAAATCTTTCACCTCTATCATCTTATTCAGTGCCTACAACAAAATTTCCTTTGGCCAGGCAAGAAAAAAAATGAAAAAGAAACATATGCAGTTCATTCTCATTTATAGTCTGAACAGTCATCCTCTTTACATCACTTTACATCTGTCTGGAAATAACACCTATAAAATATCACCATGAGTCAGGCAGTTGGCCAACAATCTGCCAAAGATAAAAACCATCTTTATTGACTCCCTCCCCTTGGTCAAAAGGGACAGGTTTTTTTGCTTTTTTTTCATTATCTATTCACTGATTTTTAGTAATAAAAACCTGATATTCTCATTTAGTGAGTAGATAAAAATGACAATACCATGATGAGATTTTTGCCCTCGGGTTATTTTCAGCAGAAGTTGGAGATGATAACAGAGCAGATATCCGGGGCTAAAGGACAGTGATACAGACATGCAGTTTGGTTTGTTCAGGAAGTGAAAGAATCCTATAAAGGGATCAGTGATATGGTTATAGTTGCAGTAGTATATGGTGATTGGAATGGGGCTTGGGATGGGCATTTTTGTGGTGTGTCGGGGAGGGGGGTGATTCTATTACCAAAATAAATTAATAAAAAAAAATGTGTCTCTGTTGAAAGAGAAAGCAGCCTGAGGCTAGTTAGTGATTTATTCTGCATCTCTCTTGGCTGTCCATGCTCTCTCCCTGACATTCACTTCCTCTAGTTATCTACCTTCATTAAAGATCGCAGGCGATGCCTCATACTACCCTCTGCAATCTCCTTGCTCCCCTACATCCACCTACAGATGTGCTCTCTGTTGTCACCAACTGATGGGTCACCCTAATGAAGATCACCGACACTGACATTGGTATTCCTTGGTGGTTGCTTGAGGTTATACAACGATGAAGGTGACTGATAATGCAGACAACTGCATTTTTTGGTAGTTTTCAGTCTTAATTTCTAAGCTGCTATTCTCTCAGTTCTATAAAGCTTCAGGCTTTTATAAACAAGAGATTGGGTCAAAATTTGGTTTCTTGGAAAAAGTCTTTTAACATATATTAAGAAATTATATAGGAAATATTACATTAGATAATTATTTTGAATTTGACTTAGAAATTCAAATTTCATGATGAAAAAAACCTTGCAAGGACATTTTCAGTAATAATTCTGGATTGCCATTTGAAATTAAGAAAACTGATTAGAAAGCAAATATATATAAACACTTCTGGAGCTATTATTCAAGAAAATGAAAGATGCTTAGTAATCATGAATGTGCTTGGATTATTTCCAAAATAAAGAAGGATATTCAGATAGCTGATAATGATGAACATTTGCTGATTCCTTTTCAAAACAAAAGAAGGATGCTCAAATATCAGATAATTATAAATGTGTGCAGATTCCTTTCTAAAATAAAGAAGGATGCTCAAATAGCAGATAATGATGAGTGTAAGTAGATTCATTTCCCAAATAAAGAAGGATGCTCAAATAGCAAATAATTATCAACGTGTACTGATTCATTTCCAAAATAAAGAAGGATGCTCAAATAGCAGATTATGATGAACGTGTTCAGATTCATTTCTTTAATAAAGAAGAATATTCACATAACAATCAATGATGAACATGCCTGGGTTAATTCCCAATAAAGAAAACAGGCCAAATTGAAAGACATTTTTCCATTTAATAGGCATTAAAATAAATGAATATAGTTTTTATGTCATCTGGAATGAAAATTTCTTACCAAATACCACCTGTCAAAGCCTGCAGATAGTGGAAAAAGTTCACAAACATATATGTATTTAATTTGCTTGTGTATATGATGCATTTTATTGAAGTCTTTAACAGACTAATGCCCACAGCAATTTATCTAAATCCATAACCATAACACTTGTGCTGCATTTAATGTTTGCAGAAATGTATCTCATACATGCGAGCAATTATAGCAAGTCTAACTTTATAATAAATGTCCTCATAATTAAATCCATTAATGCATGTCATAAGTTCTTTATTCGAAATAGCTGGTTGGTTGATCTTTAAAGTAAATTGTTTGCTTTATCACTGTAAGAAAATATTTTTAAATATTTAAAAAAATAAATGTATTTATTATGCAATGAAGAGGAGAATATTTTTCAAGCATTTAAAAGATTTCACTTGAGTTTTATATAAGAAAAAATAAAGCCTCACCTGTTTGCATTCACTTCATGCTAATGTCCTATAGAAAGCCATAATTCCATTTTTATTAACTATGGTTAATAGCAATGTGATGTGTTCTCTTTAATGTTGGCTTGTAGCCCATTCAGGAGAAGGACTACAATGAATGCAAACCTTAGAGAAGGCAATGTTCTGAAAAAGCTATGGCTGCACAAACAATAAAGGAAAGGGAAACTAAGGAGAGCCTTGATCACCTACATCCAAAAAGTACATTGCATTTTTAAAAAATTAGTTTTGTAATTTCTGATACAAAAATGCAAATCTATACAAGTATTTACCATATTAAGTTAGTTTGGTACAAGGCCAAAAGTGTGAACGTCAGGTGAGGATCAAACACATTACAGTACTAAGCCTAGCTTACTAACAAGAGTTCTCCATTGCGGTATCTTAAATATACTGTATTTGCTGGGCTTTAGTGATGCATGATTCACAAATGTATTTGGGGGATGACCGCCCATCAAGTTTCAGTAAATAGATTCCTTATTCTAAAGCTAATATACATCATACTGGGCTTGAAGGGGGATAAAGGATTTGAAAGAATATTTGCAAATAAAGATCATCATCAACCTTTGACTGTTTTACTTTACGACTACGAGCATAAATTGGTATGTCAAACCATCTGATCATCACTGATCTGCATCTGGAAGCATGATTGTTTCCTAGATTGGTGTATGGCAATTTCCACCCCAGTTCCTGACAGCAATAGTATTACCTTGTATGTCTCAAGCTTAGTGTTAGAGTATCCTCGGTGCAACACATTTCCCTACCATCAGATCCATTTGTGTCTTTGAGATTTTTCTTCAAAAAAACAAAAAAAAAACAAACCCAAACAAACAAGATATCTAGCAATAGAAAATTGTTCTTCTCTATAACCAATAGCTGGAGGTAGAAGAGATGGATTCATACATTTTGCAATGGTATTTGTGTATAAATGAATGGAACAAAATTGACTGGAATTTCAATTTTGAATTCAGCTCTCTGATTTCTCATTCCAAGACACTATCCATTACACCACCTGTGTATATATATATATTAGGTTGGTGCAAAAATATTGTCGTTTTCTCACATATGTTACTATGTGAGAAAATGACAACATTTTTGCACCAACCTAATATATATATATATATATATATATATATATTGTATATACTCATGTATCATGCAAGCTTTAAAGACCTAATTATGAAGCTAATTTGACTATAGTAAATGCAAATATAGTTTGCTCAATAGCAGTGCCAGGTCCAGCTGTACATACACTAATATCTCATGTATAATGTGACTCCCTTAAAATTATATTAAAGTATCTAGGGTATATATCATATATATATATAACAATATATATTTTTATATAACAGGAAGAGTATTAGGAAAATTGTATGACAAAGTGGAAAAAGATTACTTGTGATGTGTTTCATCCTTCTGGACTTCTTTGGACTAAATTTGTTGGTAGGACTGCACATGCATGCAACAGAGGGGTGCTGAGAATTTTTAATTTTTTTTTATCTAACCGAATTCATTTAGAGTATCTTTTTTTTTATTACTGTTGTAAGTAGGTATTTCACACTGATATTAGAAGTTCTGCCATGAATGGTGAAATGTTATAAAAGCCACGGCACAAATTTACTGTAGATGATCTTGTGATTACAATACTCTCTAGGCATTTATGTCATAGTCAATTATTTTCTCCTTTGATCAGAGTAGCATTTTTTTATATCAAATTTGTGGTCAGTCTCATTATGGTGGGCAACCAACACATTTGATATATTATTTTGTAAAATGTCCCTTTTGTGTTCATATAATTTTTTATTCAGATTCCTTGACATTTCTCCAATTTCGTGATAATTATTGCAGCCAATGGAGTAAACTCTTCCTTTAGGTTTTACCTTATTTTGTTTAATATTGACAAAGGCTTTTATTGTTTTGGATGTAGTTATAACAACTTTTACGTTGAGTTTAGATAGATTCTTTTCGATTGTAGATATGATAGAATTAGTGGGTAGGATAATATATTTTTTGATTCACTGGATTTCTCATTGGTGGGGGCTGTTTTTTGTTTTGGAATATTTTATGGGACTTTTGTTTCAGATTCAATTATACATGATTATAATACTGAAAGTGTTTTCAATGTATTTCTCTTCTTTGTGTAAATAATCCCAGCTGCATATTTGTAGTGCTCTTAGGTAGACTGATGATTATACTATTATTATTATTTTGTTGTCATGATGGGATTAGAAATTTATTAGGTTGTTTTTATTGCTTGATTTCCAGTGGACACAGAGTTTTAAACCTTTGTTAACATGGTGAATCTTGATATACAGGAAAGGTAAGGAGTTTTCATATGGAAATTCTATTTTATGTTCAACTTTGTTTAGTTGATCTACTAGGTCAGTATCATGAGGATATATAAGTAGAGCATAATCAATATAATGGAAGTATATTGTTTTAAAAATATTTTTAAAAACTACCAGATTCAAGTAATTCTAAGAAGATACATGCCATCATTCCACTGAGAGGTGATCCCATTGCTAATCCAAATTTTTGTTTGTAACAATCATTATTAAATGTGAAGTAGCATTGATTGGTGACAAGATGACAGATTTTTATTATTTTAGCTGTTGATAGAGAGCCTTTATTTTTGATTGTGTTAGATGCTTTTTAGGAGATTTAGGTATTTTTCAACTGGGATGTTGGTGTAGAGAGATTTTATGTCTAGACTGGCCATGCATTTGTTGGTTATGTTCATTTACCTTAGTTTTTCAACTAGGCTATCTGAGTTCTTTGTTTGAATTTTTGTTATGGCTTTTGACAGTTTATAGGGGGAGGTGCTGAGATAATGGAGTGCATTGGTATACCAGTTTTCTCGGTTTTAAGGAGACTATAAAGTTTTGGTGTTCTGAGGTGATATTCTTTGAGTTTGTACCATGATTTCTTTTCATTTTTAGTTAGTTTCCTGATCTCCTTGTTAAAGTTTTGTGTTTTGGTAGTTATTCTTTTTTCATTTATTTTTTCATGTGTGTCAATGTCATTGAGTAGAGAGTTCATTTTTTCTATGTATGTATTCTTGTTCATGATCACAATCCCCACCTCCCCTGTCAGAGGGAGTAAAGGGCATTTCCTTATTTCTGACTAGGTTCTTTAGTGCATTTAGGTGTCTCAGTGGTAATGTATTTTCATTGTTGGTTTTTATAGTAGTTATTATGCCTTGAATGAAAACTTTGATGATATCGAAGTTGCTTTGCTTATGATTTTTTACTATAGTATCTGCTATGTCTCCTTCATGGATTCCAGTGGCAAATTTTAAACTGAAGCTGAGGACTTCTCGTTTTGTATTGGAAAGCTTTATATCTGATAAATTTTCTATTAGATTAGGCTTTCCGACTTATTTCCACTTTTGTTGTTGCTACATCGGTTGATGAGTTTTTATCTCTGTTGTTTTGATTGTCACTCATTCTTTTGATAGTTTGGTGTAGTTGAACCATTTCCGGTTTTGTTACGACATTCTTTTCATGGAGTTGCATTCCAGCAGTTCTGGCTTTTTTAGTGGTTAGTTTTTGTGAAACTTCTAGTTGTTTGGCAGATGCGTTTAGGAAATTGCATGCGTATGTTGGAAAAATGTGGTGTTCCATGTATTTTGTGTGTGCATAATGTGATGACTTTTTTATCAATGCATTTCAGTAAGAATTTTTTCAGTTTCTAAATGACTTGGCCAACGTTAGGAGTTTTTGGTATTTTTTAATAATTTGGTGTTTTTCCAATATGAGACAAGGATATATATTTTTATATATCAGGAACAATATTGGGGAAATTGGATGACAAAGTGGAAAAAGTTTACTTGTGACGTGTTTTGTCCTTCAGGACATCATTTGTTATGTTGGTAGAATTACACATGTGCATGGCAGAGGGGTGCTGGGAATTTCCCCATCATATATATATATATATATGTGTGTGTGTATGGAGAGAGAAAGGTGAATGACCAGTTTTACAAACAAAAAGTACATATATATGTGTGTGTGTAAATATATATGTGTGTGTGTGTGTGTGTATATATATGGAGAGAGAGAGGAGAATGACCAGTTCTGCAAGCAATAAGTACAGATGAAGAAACCATCAGCATAGAACTTAGTATTATGACTAACAATTTCAACATTGAAATGATTAGACGTAGCTGTGAATCTTAGTCTTGGGTATGACAGTAAACTGCATTCATCAGCAAGGCTTCTGATTGGGAGACTGGAGGTCTTGATGAGCATGGAACAACCTCTTAACTGCTGCTGTTCCCAGGTCTGACCTGGGGTGGTAGCACTTATTAGGGTCCCAGCTATGGAAAAATAGTGAACCCCCAAACAAACACAAAGCACTATTTTTTTTCTTTTTATGTGCCGTGTCCTTTCAGGAAGTAGGTGATCATGGCTCTCCCTCTATCCATTGCAGCTTTTCTCTGCTTCCTGCCCCAGACCACATTCTGTCATCCACTTGCTTAAGCCCACCAGGTATGTCACACATTGTTTCCCCCTGTCTCTCTTTCCCTCTATTTGACCCATGAGTGTCAGATTCTCCAGGCCCTCCTTCCTCATTATGTGTTCCAGAAACTTCAGCTGCCTCTTCCTGATGTTAAGTATAAGCCTCCTCATTGTTTACAACCTCTCCAAGACCTCATCATTACTCACATGCTCATTCCATGATATTCTTAGCATCCTTCTGTAGAACCATAACTCCAATGCCTCAAGTCTTAATACATTTTATATAAAAAATGACCAAATATACATATATATAGCAACATTACCAACAATACCTATTTATAGTATATATTTAGTTGAAGCCATAAAATTGTGTTCAAAATATTTAGATTTTGGCATTAAAACCCATAAAGTTTGCCACTATACAAAATCAAACTAACAACTTGTGAAGCTAGTAGAAAGCTCATTGAAACAATTACTATGAGAATATTTATAGATAACACACAGGAATCTATGTTACTGCAGTTGGAAAATGACATAACCTGAGATGCCAGATCAGAACTCATAACATTGCAGATCGTTCTTTGGATTTTATCAAGAATCTGTAGATGTATAGAAGAAGCACCTGACCAAGGTAGAAGAGTAGGAAGATTGTATAGCATCAATAATGATAACCCATCAGAAATTAAGAGATAACACTTAATCCAAGAAATTTGGACAACTTAAGTTTACTGAAAATATTCTTTAGTAATATTAATTTAGAATGCACAATGTTGGGTAGGGACAGTTAATATGAACTGGAACTTCTCCATCTTCTACCCACATCTGTATCCAGTGGTAGAAAAATAGGAATGGAAATTGAGAAGACATGATTGATATTTTATCAACAGATTGAGTAATGCTTCTACTTCATCGTCTCTGTCTATAAGTTCAGGATCTTCCCTTCCTCTTCAGCCTTGTGCCTGGGAAGATGGGTTGGGAAGTTCACCAAATCAACCTGTCTTTCATTTTCTCATTGGCTAGTTGTTAAACAATTTGGCAAGTGCCCATTTTGTGTCCTGATCAAACACTATAGTTATTCAGTTTGCTTGCTCTTTCTTGAATTATACTAAGTGAAATGATTTATGAGTTGACACAGAACTGCTTCACACCGGGGACAACCCCACCCATCAGAAAAAGCCCAACACAAAACAGTACCCCTACTCCATTTGAAATAAAATGCTCTGTATTCTATTTTTGTTTATACATATACACAGACATATTTTTAATATAATCTTGTGTAAATATATATGTCTATTATATTTATATATAAATATGCTAGCGAAAAATAAAATGGCTGCACTCTGAAGGATGTTACTAAGTTTAACTTGGTCACACACTGTGCATGCTAGTAGGAAATAAATATTCTAATATAACTGTGATATACTAACACTCATACTAGTGTACTGTTTTTTTTAAAGGTGCATTATTTGAAAAAAAAAAAGAACACATTCTTTTAGGTGTAGTCTTAACATCACCATGGACTATTTTAAATTTTCAGCTTTCTAAATAATACAAGATTGCAACCAGTGGAATCTTGCCTACCAAACAGACAGCACATGGTTCTTGAAAATGACTGAGATGGTCGAAAGTGTTTAAACAAACTTGAATTTCAGACATTTTATTAATAATTTCAATCCCAATGTATAACATCTTATCTGAAAATTGGAAAATACAATAATAAAATTAAACAGACAGACCTTGTCAGTTAAATTTAATCAAACTTGTTTAGATGAATACTAGCTGTTTCAATATGCCTTTGCCAATAACTTAGGGGTAGAGTCTCTGACTGAACCCAAATCAGTTAAGTTTTGATCCTGACTTTAAGCATTATACATTTTATATATATATATATATATATATATATATATATATAATTTTTTAAAATATGAGTAAACAATACCCCCAAAAGATAGTGCTTAATATTAAAAAGCTGAAAGCAATAAAATCATTAAAAAGTTAGAAATATTATTTGTGCATTCACTACTATTGAATTTTCATTTCTGTATATTTCATATATATATATATATATAAACATATGCATAAAATTATGAATAAAAATGCTCATTATCAAAGGTATAGCATATGTATATATAAAGGTGAACAGTGAGATCAACATCAAGTATTGACAGTCTGTTTCATGCTTACACACAATCTTCAGGCCATGAAGACTGAGTTCAGGTATAAAACAGACAGTTGTCACTTGGTGTTGAACTCAGTGTCCACTTATATAAAATATTTGCATGTGTATGCATGTATATAATTTTTGTAAATAAATACCAGAATATATATCTTTGCATTAATCAAGATTGTACACTCACATAAGTTCTATTATTTATGCACTAATATCCATTTTATGTATGTATAAAAAAATATAGCTGTGTCTGTCTATATTTCTGAGATGAGGTATTATGTACACTATTTACATTATTCAGACTATTGTCCTCATCTTTGTTCTCATATTTATTACAGCGTTTCAGCCGTTGTATGCTTCAGCCTTCTTCAGGTTGTTGGAATGTCGAACTGAACCCTTTATTTCACTCACTGGGGTAGACTAGTTCCACGTGCCATGTTTAATGGATGTCAGTTATCAGTTATCTTCTGTCCTCAAGGACACATGGTACAGTGGATAAAGGCGTCAGTTAGAACCAGTGACAGGACTCAAAGAGTGTGAGTTCAATACCTAGTTAAGGCAGTGGAGAACTTGGAGAGAGGAATTATCAGGAGATAACTGATAACTGACATCCATTAGATATGGCACGTGGAACTATAACAGTCTACTCCAGTGAGCAAAATAAAGGGTTCAGTTTGACATTCCAACCATCTGAAGAAAGCCAGAGTTGTAATAAATATGGTGACAAAGATGAGGATAATAGTTCGAATAATGTAAATAGTGTAAATATAGATGTGTTCTAATTTATACTGATATACATAAACATTTTAGCACAAACTTGTTTATTGAGGCTTTTGTGTAGATATATTCTGAATTCAAACCAGGCTGGAGTGTGTTAGCAATGCAAAGATTATCTTCTCATAGGAGTCTGTTATTATAACATCATCTTATATGCGGCACACAGTGCACCAGTACAGGACATGGTGCAATGATGGAGAGTGTGTATATTGCAGGTTACAGGCAATTGACCTCTGTGAAGAATTCACTTATGTTGGTTGGTCAGTGAAAAATTTCACTGAATCCTCATCTCTCATTCATCATAGGACATATATACTGTTTATTTAACAGTCATATAATATTGGTCTAAGTTTTGTTGATAAAAAAAACAACAAAAAACACAGATAGGAAAATAAGTCAAGTTTAAAAGTTGATGATAAATGTTTCATCTGTGAAATCCAAGTGAATTGCCTGTTATGTCTTACTGCGGCTAATGAAGTGTAAACAAGTAATAGAAATAAGAATAAAGACAAACCAAATATTTATAATAATGAAAATGCTTTCTTTTAAAGAATTTATAGATTATTATATCTGATAAATAAATTTCTGTTTTCTGTCTTCACTTCTACTCAGGTACACATAAATATTAATAAACTGAAATGTGAAAATAGGAAAACTTATTTTTGCAATACATTTCATTCCTTCAGGAACTTCACCAAAGTCAAACTGTAATTCTCAAATATTGCTTCCTTGGCTCCCAGTGAGGAATTTTATCCAGAGCAGGATTTTCAATCATATATATATATATATATATATATATATATATATATATATAAACAATAATTATAATAGTTGGCCACTTGTATTCATAGATAACCGTATCTTACGGTGACTAGCCAATACTTATTGCAAACTCTAGCTCAAGCACATTTGTAATTTGTTCAACACGTACTGAGCCAACCTGTGGTTTATACTGCAACTATGCTGAGCAGACCTTAGTTACAGTTTCTGGGAGGGAGTGTGTTATCTAGAATGATCAACAATTTGAACAACATCATCACACTCAAACTATCAGTCACGATGTCTGGTGACTTCAGCTAGCACAGCTACCGACCAATTTCACTGTCAACCAGTGGTATGGTTTTCAGGCACTTTTCAAAGGTACTGGGATCATCCCCTCTCCAGACTGATAACATCAGGAAGTCTCCTTCCTGACAAATTGGGCATGGTGAGATTTGAACCAGGGACTCATGATCAGAAAACAGATGTTCTAGCCACTCGGCCATGTGCCCATATATATATATATATATATATATATATATATATATATATATATATATATATATATATATATATATATATATATATATATATATATATATATAGGCATAAGTATAATGTTGAAAATCTGGGAGGCAAGTGGAGGTATTTTAGCAGGAATTCTAAGAACCACTGCATTTAGAATGTATCTGATTGGGTTTCTCACTGATAAAACTAAATTAAATGGTTCTCACTTTTTATGACCTGTTGAACACTTAACTATTTCCTATTCGTTCCATAAGCTGGTGTCTTTTTGTTCTTTTTTTTTTGCCATTCTGTAGATCCTGCAATAATTGTTTCTTTGAAAATTCCTTCTTTTAAATAGGGAAGCAAATGGAACAAGATTTTTTTTTTGTTGTTGTTGTCTTCTTACTGGTGCCAAAAGAAAAAAAAATTCTGGAAGAACAGGGTGAAGAATGATTGGTAGTCTTTTCCCAATAGACAATTGGGAATTAGACTTTGTATTTTCAGTAAAGGCTCAAAAATAAATGACTCTTGCTGAGAGATGTACTTTTCAAGGATAAATGCTAGAGAATAATTCATTTATTGGCAGTGTGTCCTAATTTTGTCTTCTAAACAGGAAGAAGTTACAATTTTAGGCTCTTACTGTCATTTTGAAGAACTAGCTACCTAGATCCAAGTACTAATCTCTTGTCAGATAAGTTGCCAATATCATTTGTCAATTGTTTATAAGGACATGCAGGAATAATTTCCAATTTGGGTCCAAAACCATGCAAGAATAGCGTTTCAATAAATCTCATTTCTTCACAATGTTCCATAGAAATCTTAACATTACCAGAACCATTTTTTAATTGACTATCACATAAGCAGTCAAAAACTAATAATTGTTTATGTCCTTATTATAATTATTATATTTACTCTTATATATCAAGGTTATATTATTCTTAATCTTCTCAGAATTTCTGTGATATGTTATCATTATTTACAGTCAGATTAATGACTTCATCTTTTGTTGTTATTACTATAATGTTTCAGCTGTTGAGCCCTGCAGCTTTGTTCAGGTGCCTATCGATTCTGGTAACCATCAGGGAAATACCCTTTATTTTATCTATCAAGGTTACCATATATACTCATGTATCATGTGACCTTTGAAGAACTAATTTTGAAGCTAATTTGACTACAGTAAATGGATATATAGTTTAGCAAACGACATAGCCAGAACCAGCAGTACATACTAATTTTATATCCCATGTATAATGCAACCTCCTTAAAATTAGCTTCTAATTTAAGTCTTCAAAACTCGCATGATATGCAACTATATACAGTGGATGGCTTTTGTTCTGCTGCCCATGTCTATTGATATTGTCTTGTTTTCTTTTTAGTTCTACTCAGTTCTTGCTCACTCTGTTTACACTGAGTCTGAGTCTGTATTTTCCAACCTAGGGATTGAAATAACTACTTTTTAGTCCTGCTCAGTCCTGACTCCGTTTCCTCTGTGTTTAAGTCTGTATTATCCAGCCTAGGGATTGAATTCACAACCTTTTTAGTCCTGTTCAGTTCTTGCTCACTCTGAATCTACTGAGTCTGAGTTTGTATTACCTGACCCAGGGAGTGAACTCACAATTACTTCTTTAGTCTTGCTCAGTTCTCACTCTGTTTTTACTGAGCCTGTATTACCCAGTCTAAGGATCCATCTCTTCTCCTCCCAGCTATGGCCAAAATAGCAGAACAGACTGGGTCCTATAGTCTAGGAAATGGTAACTATGAATTCAAACTATCTGCTACCTTGTAGGTCCTGCCTTTTTAGGTAAAGGTTTAAAGAAAGTAACTTCAAAAACAAATCTACTTCTGAGAGGTGGGGTGGGGTAACCTTAATAGCCTCAGTGCAAAATGAACCGGTAAGCCATTGCGCTGTTCTGCCTTGAATAATACAACGAACATTAATTGTCAGATGAAGGAGAGTGGTGACGACAGGAGTGCAAAATATACTAACTGAGTAAAATGAATGAATACTTTACTTAAAATTTGCTATTGCAATGCACCTATGGGTTTTGGTGTCAGATTTTCCAGCCTCTGTTATATCAATTCTCAGATATTTAAATTTTTATACTTGCTTGATTTTGGACTCTCCACTTTGTAATTTACATGTTGGGCTGTTCTCCTGCTGACAACCATACACTCTATCTTCTTGCAATTGATGTTTAGTCCTTTCTTCTTGCTTTCCTTTAATATCTTCTCTAGGACTATCAGGCTTTCTTCTGCTATCAGCACTGTCTAATCTGCATGTCTTATGTTATTAGAATTGTGACTACTAATAATAAATCCTGGATGGACTTCTATTTCTTTCAAGATCAGTTTGTTGTGAAGGTTGAATAGACCTTTTGTATTTTTGTGCATTAATTGACTTCGTTTTCTATCTCTGTATTATTCTAAGACCTTTACCCAACAAACCAAGCTTTGCAAGCCTTTCAAATACTTCTTTGTGGCATACTTTATCAAACACTTTTGCATAATCTATAAGAGAGGCATACATCCTCTTGCATTTGTATTGCTCTTTGTGACATCCTTCCGAGCATAAATATTGCGTTCTTTGTTCCAGTATTTTTAACAAAACTGTATTTGCCTATTTTTGTTTCAATTCCGCTGTGCATTCTGTTCATCAGAATTAAAACAATAAGTTATTAGGTTGGTGCAAAAATAATGACGTAATAATGTCGTTTTTTGACATATTTTTTAACGTCAAAAAATGACATTCTTACGTCATTACTTTTGCACCAACTTAATATATGATCACTAGGCTGATTGTTTGATGCAGCTCCCATTCATTTGCACCTGGCTTCTTAGTGCTATGAGAATGGATGGATCTGCTAAGGTCTTGCAGTTTCCTACCACTTGTATATTTAATATATTGTTTCTGTAAATTCAAATAAGGCTGCTAGCATCTCTATTACAAAACCATCTAGTCCTGCTAGTTTGTTTCTGTTCATCTTGGCCAGTGCTGATATCACTTTAGACTTTAATGTTTTGGGTCTTTTCATATCTTTGTATATCCCTCTTGATTTTAGGGTTTTGTCCTGTGATTTCTCTTATTTCTTTTGCATATTTGCCTTATCTGTGATGACCATTCTTTCTATGCCTGCACATTTTTCATTGACCCATTACTCATTCGTTTGCTTGCATTTGTTTCTAATTTCTTTATATAATGTACTATATTCTGTATTCATTTCCCTTAAAACTTCCTTGTACTCACATGTTCTGTTCATGGTATTCTCAGCAAAATGTACTATATTCTGTATCATATGTAAGAAGTGTTTATTGTCTGTTTCTCATCATGCTGAAAATTTTATCTGTCATCCCCGTTTTTTTATCCTTGTCTAGTTTTCCTTGAGATTATCTCATATTATCTTTATTACTACAAAAGTCTGTGAATGTTGCTTGTATATTTGCCAGAAGTCATATATAGAGAGTGGGTGAAAGAAAGCTATGAATTTATTATTATGTAGGAAGCGGGGGAGAGAAGGAAATAGAGAAAAAAAAAAAACACTCCCTTTTTTTACCCACCAGTGATTGCATGCATGCTTATTTATATTTCAGCTTTCTTTAACAAACAATATTTTAAATATTTTTATGTCAACTTTATTCAAACATTTTAATGTTGAAAGCAACTTAAAATATTTATACTTTCACAAACTCTTCATGAAACTAAATATTTTTTTAACTTAATTCTTGTCTTTAAATCTAAAAGGAAGACATCTTATAACATTTAAATGTAATGAACTAAATCAGGTTAGATGATTTTTAGATGCTTAAACTCCGCACAAAATATTTCTTAGAATTGCAATGGCAAAGTCAGAATTATCAAAAATAAATAGCATCATGAATCAAAAAGGAAAAGAATATTTGTAAGCACAACTTATGAAATCAACAATAGAATCAGTCCTCCTACACAGGTCAAGCTGTTGGACATGAACAATATTGCTGGTAAAAAAAATTAGATGGTACTGATGCTTGACCATTGAGAGTAGCACTAAATGTCAGCGGGGAAACAAAATAGGTCTAATATGAGAACCTACCAAAGATTATGGGCACATTCTGTGAAAAGTATGTGTGACTTAGCAGCCATTGCTATAATACTGAATAAAAAATTTTCTTTGGGTGATACCATTCGTAACACGTATGGGTCTTCGATTGCGGATCACTTTATAAAGAATCCTACTTGTGCGTTGAATTTCAGTGTGAACTGGTTTTCTGTTTTGGCCAGTTCGCACTCGCTGTTCCATCTTAAGGTGTTAGAGACGCTTTACATCAGGTTCAGGCAACCTACTCTTTGTAAACAAAGAGATTGTTTGCTTGGACTTGCTGTGCTGCGTTTCTAGCATCTTGGTTGGTATAACTTTTATAATAATTTATTTCTTACTGTCCAATCATTCATGTCATGCATAACAGACTTCTTTTTCTTTTCCTCATAATTTCCCCGTTAACAGTTCTGATGAGAGGGGACGAAACCGGTCGACTGGTGTTTGTTTTATTTTAAATCTATCATGGTCCATAATATAAAATTTCTTGTTTTTAATGCCTTAATACGCTTCTGTACCATTTCAAATATATTCAAATATATATATATATATATATATATATATATATACCATTTGGCCATGGAATGAGTATTGTTGCCATATCTTGTCTGGTGCCGCAGCTGTTCTTGACAAAATACAAAGAAAGGATCTGCAATATAATTGATCCTGACTTGGCATCTCGACTCCAGTCACTTTCTCACAGACATGATGGGGCTTCCCTTGTGTCTTTTCTATAAATATTTTTATGGCAACTATTCTGCCAAGCTTTTTTCCTTGGTGCCCCAACTGCATAAATTTAGGGATGTTACTAGACTAGAATCTATGTCACACCTTTTTACCATTGAAATAGTTAAATGTGACTGCCACTTTTACTCTAACAGATTCTTTTCTCGCACTTCACACCTGTGGAACTTCCTTCCATTTACTTGCTTCCCTGATAACTATAATCTTCAAAAATTTAAATGCAATGTCAATCACCATCTTCTGATGTCTTGAATCTTGTTCATCTCTTATCCTTTCCTCATTCTCCCCTGTAGACAGTTTTTTTCCTTCACCTTCACTGTATGTAACCCCCTGTGAACCAGTGGCACCCCCACCTTGCTTGGAAGTGAAATGCTTAACACATATATATATATATATATATATATATATATATATATATATATATATATATCATACATACACACACACATTTCTTTAAAGATGATTGACAACATACTGCAATTAAGCATTCTATTCAACTTTCTTTTCTGGATATAAAGTGTGTAAAAACTGTCAGAATGTTCTATATATCCAAGTGCTTTTGGCTATTCTAGTAGCCATTATCTCTGACAATAGCTCAATTAAGACTGATTTAAACACATACAGAAACCTCGCTAACTCCATCTTCAACATACTCATAGAAAATACAATTATAATAATCTCATCCACATGTAAAAAAAGCAAAAAAAAAGGCTAAAAATAATGGAAACATTAATAATAAAAAAAATCCAAGACTCAGTAATCTCAACTATGAACATGACCACATTCTTATCATTTTAGACATACATATATAAAAATCTACATATACAGTTAAAAAAAACCCTTGATAATGTCTCCTAGAATAGCCAAAGTGCTTGGATATATAGAATATTCAAGCAGTTTTTATGTACTATATGTCCAGAATACAAGAAAAATTGAATAAAAAGCTTAATCCTAGTATCTTGTCCTTTAATGAAACTTGTATAAAAGGGTTTGCTACCCAAATGCACAATATTTTATATATATATATATATATATATATATATGTAATGGACCCTGCCATCATTTTTTATGTATGAGGATACAGAGGCTCTATTCTTGGATGGAAACAGTGAATGTAAATGACTATAATGTACTCAACTGGAATTTGAGCATAACTCTTCAAGTTCTCAATCTGAGCTACTATATTTTAAACTACTATGCATCCCCTATATATATATATATATATATATATATATATATATATAACAAATGTCAAAAAGAAAACCTTTTGTGCCACCACATTTTGTTCTTTGAGGAACTTTATCAAGGCAAAAGTAGAAATCTTATTTAGTAACTTATTTATACACAGAGGTTATGTGTAAACAAAAATAACATAAATTTTGAATTAGAGATTTCTGTAAAATATTAAAATATCTTGCAGTGTGAAGGAATATTAAACTACATAAGACTTTTTCATATCTTAGATTGTTCTTTAATTCAAAATTTGTACACTTAATATATTTTCTCCAGGTTAAAAATTAAAATTTCTGCACATGTCTTGTTAAAGTTCCTTAAGGATTGAAACACATTGGCATAAAAGGTTTTTCTCTCATTTCTTTATTCATATTGTCTTTTACAGATAAATTTATTTATATCTGAATTTTTACACATGCAAACATAATATATATATATATATATATATATATTTATAGCACACTCACATACACTAGGAGACACAGACACAGTTCAAGTAAATGTTCTAGCAAAACTAGTTTTACTATTAGATATATACCTAAGGTTTAGCAGATATGGCATCACTTGAAGGAAATCAATCTTCAGATTGAGAAAAAAGAATTTTCTGAAGTTTTGTCCATCTTTTTCATCATGGGGAAGAAACACAAGTATGATCAAATTTTTCAAGAGCTGACATAAATATATAACTAGATAAAAAAAACATATAGCTCAAAGCAAACCCTATGATAATTCTCTTTAGATTACAAAGAAAAGTTGAAAAATTAATATTGCATACATCACAGAAGAATTTGTATTGATGAAAATGGGCAAATTGCAGTTTAATTGATGCATCTTACTGTAATTTGTTAATTAAAAGATTAACAAACTTTATTTATATTTTTCAGATGAAATTATGATATAATTTATGCAAAATATCATTTTTTTTTCACAGGGCTGATATTTGCATAAGTACAGCCCTGTTGGTAGCTATTGATCTATGCCAAGCACTAATTTAAATATTATATAAGTATGTTTAGCATCCAGATAGATCAATTCAGATACTGGATCCATTGAAGAAAAAAAAACTCTCTTTAATTGTTAACTAAAAGAACATTTATATGAAATTATGAAATGGCTTTCTTTTTATCATTTACCAATATCAAGAATGGAATCTATTGGCTGCTTTTTATTTTGTGCTTAAAGTCTCTCTAAAAGCAATTCTAACCACTAAGCCATAAACAGTTCAAGTCCAAAAGGTTGTTCATATACTGAGAACGCTAGTATGCCACTTTCCTGAAGAATCAGACTTGTTTAAAGACTTATCAAAGGTCCTGTATGCCTTGCCAGGGGCATCTTTAACCCAGTTGGTCAACCAATCAACCAAAAAACATGCTTGAGCAGTCATTCAAATATTCCAGATTTTAGAGTCACACTAAAATTACAAATGCCTTCCAGGATCTTTTCCTTCAAACTGGGCATTTATTTTGCTTTGACAGGCTCCAGTGCTTAATTATTTTGATTCGTTCATTTATCCATGTCTGTCTCTCAACAGAAGAGACAACCACCCCTTGAACCTTTGCTGGTGAGGATCATTGAGCAACACAAGCTTCTATCCATTTTTTTTTTCCAGTTGATCAGTTTTTGCACAAATAACTTCACTAGCATTGCAATAACAGAGCCAACTTTCCCAGTTATGTTCTTTCTGCTCCCAAATTAACTTCATGATGTTCGAAGAAACAGATGAGGTGAAGAGGGGAAGAGAAAAGGTTGTCATGGATATTGATGAAAGAAAGAAAGAATGATGATCTTTATATGTTTATAAGCAACAGCAAAGATAACTATAGAATTCTGCAGTTGAAGCATTCTTCAAGAAGTCAAGAAATTTGAGCCTTAATTTTTTTCATGGGATTTGAGAAATGATTTTTTTTAAACAGAAAAAATAAGCTTGATCACTGCAAACTAAAAAATCTTTTTAGTGCTGAGTGTAAGTATATATCACTCATGCTGTCAACTCAATTGAAAAAATATTGATTTGGTGTTATGACTTGGTTAGAAAAGATTTGAAAGCATCAGCTGCATCATAATTAGCTATAAAAAAATAATAGAAAAGAAAATTTATCACTTGTCATATGTAGATATATTTCTGGATGTCTTTCAGTTCTTCTTCCTCTATTCTTTTGATCATTTTTGGTAAGTTACAATTGGGTGTAAATTTTGTTTGATTCCTGTTTATATTTAAACCTACAATTAGAATTTCCCTCGGGTCATTCAGCATTTATTGTAATTTGTCCAGTGATTCTGATATTACTAAAATGTTTGTCAACCAATCATAGATGTTTCTCCATTTATTACTTACTCCTATTCCTTCATATTTCATTTTCTAGAAGATACTTTCAAGGATTACTGTAAATTGGGAAATCATATTCTCTTTCTTTTTCCAATCTTTACTTTATTTGAGCAATCAAATTATTGATTACACTCTCAAAAACTTTATAAATTAACAATGTTCTCAGTAAATTTAAAATTGTCACATATTCTACTGTGTCAAATGCAATTCATAGTCAATAAATGTTTATTAAAGTGGTTTGATATTTTCTATTGATCTACTGTTTGTGGATAAACTATTGTTTAATAGCCACTCCAAAGACTTGCTTGTTGGTATAACTGGTTTAAATTGATAGTGTTTGTTAGTTTATAAGTATTTTGAGAATAGTTTTATATGTGCTAAGCTTCTTTTTATCAAGAAGAATTACTATTTCTAGACTGAAGTATGAGGTACATTTCTGTATTCAGTGGATATATAGCTGTGCTAATAATTAGGGAAATCCTTGCCCAGTGTCTTTCGAAACATCTGTTACTATGCCATCTTCATTTGGAAACCTATATCTTATTCTATTAGTTGTTACTTCAGAAACATTACGAATGTTTGTTGTAATGATGAGTGTTATTGTTATATAGAAGATAAAAGAACTGAATATCTAACTGGATATAGTTTAGTCCAACAGTGGATGAAATTTGCTATAAAATCAAAGCATTAACCTAAAAATTCAAGTCATGTTCTTAAATAAACTCGATTGAGACTTTCAAATGGATATCATGCATGGTACGAAACTTATTCAGAATATCTAATGTGTCAGTTGTATATAACTGCTTCCTCAAATCAATGATTAAAAATGGCTATGGGCAAATAAATATAGTTGTTCTTTGTGAAGATCATCTTTCTTCTGATCTTGTGAACTGGTGCTACAGAATCACAATCAAAGAACTGTGCCAAATAACAGAAACCATATCACATTCCACAGCAGCGACAACTAAAATGGATAGCGCATGTAACTCAAAGAGGGAAGAATGACATAATGAAGATGTTGATGTTCCACACTACTTCAAACAAAAGGTTAGGAAGGAAGTCTCCATCAATACTGGAAAGAGAAATAACAGTTACTGGACTTGAGAATCCTATTTTCTTGAAAAACTTTTAAATAAAAAGATGTTAAAATTTCAACCATAAGTAGCACTGGATGCTTGGTCAATGATTGTTGAAGGCGTCCATATAAGGAAATAGCTAATACTATCTCATCATATTCAACATATATAAGTCTGTATAGTATTGTTTGATCATCGCTAACATTTCGTTATTTTATTAGTAACTTTTCAAACATATAGACGGTAGATCAGGTACATTTCAAACTCTTTTCTAATAGCTTTTTTTATTCATTACTTTTTTATTCATTATTTTTTATGTATTATTTTTTCTTATTGATTCTTCTTTTATGTACCATGTCCCTTCAGGTCATTGGTGATCATGGCTCTCCACAATTTCCTGTCTTTGTAGCTCTTAATAAATTTTGTCTTTTTGCTATCTCTCCTAAACCTTGTTCCACCATCCATTTACTCATGCTCGCTAAGTAGGTTATGTATTGGTTACCTCTGTCTGCCTTGCTTTCAATCTGCCATGTGAGTATCAAATTTTCCAAGTCCATTTTCCTCATAATGTGCCCTAGAGATTTTGCTTTCTCTTTCTGATGTTAAGTATAAGTATCCTTTTTGTTTACATTTTCTCTAAAATTTTGTTGTTGCTTACATGTTCAGTCTATGGTATTCTCAGCATCCTTCTGTAGAACCCCATTCCTGTTGCTTCAAGTCTTTTCTTCATCTGTGAGGAGATTGTCCAGTATTCACTGTCGTACAGGAGAACTGATATTACGTAACAGTTCAGTACTCCTTTCTTTTTTTGTAATGGAATATTATTGTTTCTCAATATTTTGCATAGCTTTTGTAAGGTATATTTTACTATCTCCATGCAGCTTTTGATTTCAGTGTTGCACTTTCCATTAAAGATTTTTGTTGCCAAAAAGTACAAGAAAAACTTGACTTTTTTTATAAAGATAGATTTGATATATTAAGTAAATCCTACCCAGAATTTGAGTATTAGTGATAGCTTCAATTAATTTATGATAGTAAAGACATAGGTCATAATTCTTAAAAAAATATAGTGACCCATGTGCCAGTCATTCACTTAGAGTTCTTTCATATGTCTTTTTCTTTGGTTCATAGATTTTGGTTCCTAATTTATACTAAGCATGCAATCTGAGGCCTAAACAAATTGGTTTATAGCAAAATTTAGCTGAGAGATGGGAAAATTTGTTTAAGCTCATACAAGCTTACTAGTTGTGAGTTACTTTCTGTAAGGTGTGTAAATTTGCTGTATGAAGTGGAACATTTTTTATTTCTTTTTTTTTTTATTTATTAAAGTATGTTTGTTTTTAGCTTACCACAAGACTAAATTTACAGTCATCTTTGGTATAAGAAATACAAAATAAATCTACGTAATGTTTGGAAGAGTCTGAAATCAAGGGCTTTAAACCAAAAACAGTTTGAAGATTATTTTTTATTGCTACTTAAATTTGCTTTTTTATTTAACATTTTCAGCAGTTTAATCTATTTAAAAGACATTATTAAGTTTTACATTGGTTAAAAGTCTACCCTTGTAATTTCATATATTCAGTTAGCACATTAGGGAGATTTTCTTTTCTTTTATTTTTATGTGGGAACAAAACATAATAATTTCTCCCATACCAGGTAGTAAATTATCTGATTAAAACATAAGTAATAAGCAGTAACTAATAAGTGTAACTATTTACAAGAGGTAGTTGGCTAAATTATAATAAAATAAGTGTCATGCATATAGAATAGTAGATTCCATCTGATGAAATGAAAAAAAAAAAAGGATCAAATTCCTAGCTGATTTGTGTCAGGTGGGGGTGATTCAGATCTATTTAGGTTGTTAACAAGTTGGAATCAAATGTTTTGAACTTCTATTCCCAGATTCAACATCCATTTTGAAATGAATTCCCCACCCAAACTTCTAATTCCAACAGTCAATTGTAGAAGATGCTTTTTCTTTTCTTACATTATTTTCATTTGAGAAAAAAAATCTTAAGGTAGATGTTCCTATTTTATAGAAAGTACAATTGTAAAAAATAAGTTTCCCAGATATTTTTTTTGTATTGAACAAAATTCAATTCTTTCCTTAATTAGAAAAATACAAGCTTGTTGATGTATCATGATGGTGATGTGAGAAAAAATGAACAAGATGAGATTTTATTATAATATTGCATACTTGAAGAAGACTGTAGAGTGAACTGGCTGAAATATTATTACAGACGGACAAATAGCTATTTCCTTATTTTTCTGTTGCCTTAGCTTCAGCAGCAATGGGTGTGTTTAGAACAAGATGGATTCTATTTCACCCATAGCTTGAGGAAGAAGTGATAAATTCATACCTTTTCCAAAAGCATTAGTGCAAAAAAACTTGTAGATATTGATAGATAATATTTGTTAGCTTGATAAATATTCCTATTTTACAAAGCAGATTTAGAAAAATATGGTTCTGATACATTTTTTATATTGATAATGATAAGTAGTAATTTATATATTTTGTTTGTATTTATCGGCACCATAGAGTGGGGAAGGGAGAGAAATGAGTACACTCAACCATTTGATTGAGTTGGTATGTTGGGTTCAATCTTTGTTGGAATGACTGTTAAACATTCCCCTTCCCAAATCTATAGGCAAAACATGCAGATGCATGCTGGGATTTCTTTCTCACTGATAGGATACTTCTCAGTCTCATCCGACATATTTCTGTTCTTTCTTGTCTTGAAGTTTGGAACACTGTGGTCGCTTGTCTGTATCCCTTTTGTGTGCTAACACCATTCTTAGTTGTAAACTTTTTTCCTAGCTTTGTCTTGTCTATATTGATTGTTTAGTATTATTTTTCCCTGTTTTTTTCTTCCTTTTGTTCTTGTTTATTGCAAACTTTGTCAGTTCTGTTTCTTGGGCATTTCTGCCAACCATATTTAATCGTGGACAATTACTCTACACAAGTTATCAAAAAATGATCAAGCTTTCATTTGGAATGACAGTTTTACCAAAGAAAAAAAACCTTATAGCACAATCAGGGTGTTAAAAAGATTAAATTTTGTCACAATTTCAGCTAACTAAAATTATAATAAATGTGACAAGCTGTTAAGTTTTATCCCATTTATATATCTAATTACTCTTGAATGCCAAAACAAAGATTCCACTGACCCTGCTCTGTCTTGAAGAGTGAAGAAAAATGAGCTGTCTGTCCGTTCACTTGTCCAGGATCTTATCTTGCATGCCACAAAAAGCCCTTTGCGTGCACTAGCAGATTGTTGCAATCACTTGCAGATTTTCTTTTAGGTGGAATGGTGTGGGGGAAAATATGCTATCCACTGGAATAGTTTTTATAAGAAGATTTTGTTCTGCCCCAGATAATGTGAAAAATAAACAGAAGATACACTGCGTTTAGCCCTTGCTTATTACAACCACAAGAGAATTATTCCTCAGCAGATTTAGGCCACTGACAACAGCAAATATTCTAACACTAAATAAACAACATATAAAGAAAAAAAGCGCAAAAAAAGAGCAGTACAATACCATAAAATAAATAATATCATTAGTTACAGATCACGCTGGAATTATCAAAAGAAATCATATCATGAGGATTAATAGACTTTATGGCATGAGTCGAAAGGTACAAAAAGAAAAGAAAAAAGAATAATAGAAATAATAATCTGAAAAGACACAAATACTGATTTCATTATAGAATAGTTTGCTTTTTATTGCAGATAAAATCAAATTTAAGGTCTTCCATTAAACGTGACCTTTACCGTAATGCCGTTGCTGAGAGATTCATTAAGTAATTTATATACAGCAAATTTGTAATTTCACTCAAAAGGCCTTGTTAAAACCAGGAGCAGAAAGATACATGGGATCTATTTCATACATTTGTTTAAAACTTATGAGAATAGGGTATAAAAATAATATTAATATTCATAATATTAACAGTGAAATTAACCTTTTAGAGGTAGTCTCGCACATTACTACAAGACCAAAATCTTAACTTGAAAACTTGACTCATGTTCTTAATTAGCTTCATCAGATCAAGACTTTCATATTGATAAAATGCATGACACCAAACCCATTCACAAATATCTAAACAAGTCAGCTGTATACAACCGCTTTCTAAGATTAATGATTAAAAATGGCTTTGAGTGAGTGAAGCCTTTGTGTTTTGGTGAAGACCACACTTCTTTGAACATTGTAGACTGTACCAAATAACAGACTTTAAGTATCATAAAAAACTAAAATGGATAGCACATGTAACTCAAAGAGAAAATAATTTTCATATCCCACACTACTTCAAATAAAAGGTTAGGATGGAAAATATCAATACTGGAAAAAGTGATAGCAGCTACTGGACTTGAGAAACTTATTTTCCTGATAAATTATTTTTAGAGAAAGGTTTTAGAAATATCAACTGAAATAAGAATTAGCTGCTCGGTCAATGAATGCTGAATGTTTTCTTATATGGAAATGGCTCCCATACAAACGTTTAAAAGTGTTTGGGTGTCAATCTGAGGACAGTGCAGAGTATTCAGAAAAAGTTGTATGAGCCTAATGGTGATTACAAAGGTATGGCAGCTTGGAAAACTCATTCTGATCATTCCAATAAGAAAAGAACTCCCAAATTTGTTAATAATGGACTCAGACTTAACATGGAGGGCTCCACCAAGTGCCTCGAGTAGATAGTGCTGCCCTGGATCAAGAGGGAAGCTACTTGAAGACATTATGTCCGCCAACAAAATTTTGCACTATGCCATGTAAGCAAGAGAACCTAGTTATGACTGTTAAACAATTTCTGCAACCACATCACTCCTTACATATGGCCTCCTAACTCTCAAGACTGCAATTACCTTGATGATTGTCTGTGGAGCACATTTGAGCGAGAGACCAACAAAACTCCTTGTAACACCAAACATGAACTGACGGCAAGGATTATAGCAGCATTCAATGAGACCACCAAGAAGAGTTGCAGGAGATTCTGAAATCATCTGGAGGCTTTGGTTGAAGCCTATGACGATTTTACGTAATAAATTTGCTCTTTAGTATTTCATGATATTTTTGGGTAATTTTGGTAAATATATCTGTTAAAATGAGATGTCTGTGCTATTTTCATTTTTGCATAATTTAGACAACACCTTATCCATCACACCCTCTATATAAATGGTTAACAGCTCAGAATAAGAAATTGGAGAGCCAAGTTCAAATTCCAGTTGGGTTCATTGCATTCACTTATGTGCAAATACTTTTTGGACAGTCATGAATCAGACAGAGACGTGATCACTCAAACGTTTCCCCTTTGCCCCTACTAACATACATTTGGCCAGAACAGTAGGATAATGGTCCATTCCTCCTCCTGAATCTAGGGAAAACCTGCCCCTGAACAAAGGATCTTCACAAGTTGAGAAGAAGAATGAATGAGTTAAGATTGTCCCATCATGTTCCACAAGACATAAATCTAGTAACCATAGTACCCAGAAAAGTTGTCAAACACCTTGCTGAATGTGCTGAGTAGCAGGGTCTGTGTCCTGCTGGAACTGCATATCATCTCACTGTTCCAGGAACCACAGTAAAACAGTTTGTGGAAGTACATGTTGCTGTTCAAGATTCCCTCTACAAACACTAAAGGAGAGTAAGAGTTATAACATGGCATCCTATACGATGATACTGTGAGTTAAACCTGTGTGCTGTGGGTGAATAAACTCTGAAGAATGTTGCTCCTCATGTCTGCATGCCAATGCCTGTTACATCTATGAAGGCTTTCATCACAGATTTTTACTGTGAATACCGCATGTTGTGTAGCTTACAATCTTGGCAAATGTCTGTACAATGCAGTGGTTTACAGGTCTACACATTTTAAGAATGTTTATTTGACCATTGTTGACAATATTGAAGCATCTCTGGCAAATTAACTGCTTATCATTTTGAACATGATCAGTAGTTCTTGAAATCTCCTGTTCAAATGACTCTATCAAATGAAACATATGTACATCTGCATTGCAAGATATTCTTTCATAATATTGAATCTTAATATAACATTATCAGTATTTAATGATTAGATTCAAATGGAGCACTAATATGTGTGTGTTAAACCATCACAAGATAGCCAACAATTTTGAAAATTTTATCAGAATATCTATTGGTCTCAAGTATGCATATACTATACCTAGATAAAAATTGGCATTATTTATTTCAATTGTATTTTCTGTAATTTAAGCAGGTTTTATTAAAGACTATCGACAAGTTTTGTTTCAACAATTTTTTGTCATCAAGGTAATGAATGTTTGGCTTCAGTTTGGATGCCAAACCATGGAGAAAGCTGTGGGAAGCCATTCCAAGAAGGCATGTCACTTTATAGATGATAAAGAAAAATCTGTAGAGTGTCATGGCTGCCTGTGTCTTGAAGGGATATGGCATTAAGAAAATCAAAGATGGATCAACATGCCAATGAAGCTCAGTCAGATTTAGATATCACTTCCATTATCTTTTTGTGAAATGATGACCTACTTGCTGTCAGAACTGGCATACCACAAAGAACGATACAACATAACATTTAGGTAGAGAATATGAGTCAATTTGTATTAACCATTTGCTTCTCTTAATTTTGAAATAGTGAACTTTACTCCAAATTTTCGTGGATAGGGTACTGGCAAGTGTTCAAGTCTCAGAGTTTGAAAGTTGCAAAACAGCTGATAAATTAGCATTTTAAAAGTCAGATGATTTAATTAATTTGTGGAGAAGACAGAATCAAGGAACTGTCTCAAAGTAAATTTGCTTATGATGTGACTGCTTGTTGAAAATCCATACTTGACAGCATTTATCTCAGAAATTTCATCTATTATTCTAAATTGGTTTGTATCTCTTAGAACAAATTTTTCTTTAAAAACAAAAAGACTTAAATTAAAATCAAGAGAAAGAGTTGTGTGGCCAAGTTATATAAGTTTTCTTCCATGTTTATATACTGAGACATGAATAGATACCTTTATCATGAAATAAGTGCTTTTATTCTGGAATTTAAATAATTTAAGAAAATTATAAAAATGTTGTGTATATGCTATTTTTACAGTTATTTCAGTATTTGTCACATGGCCAAATGGTTAGCATTCCAACCATGAGACCCAGGTTCAAATCTGAACCTGGGGAGATGATTCCATTGCCTGAAAACCATACAGCAGGTTAATCCAAGACTTGTGAAGAAAACTGGCTTTACAAAATTGTTCATAAGCTAGCATGAAGTCTAAAGTCATTGTGATTGTACTGGCCTGGCTTATGGCCACATCAGGTTAAAACACCAGTATGATCAGCAAAGTTAAGCCACATTGAGGCTGGTCAGTATCTAAATGGGTGACCACTTGGGTAGTAAAACCAAATGCTGTAAGCTTGGATGTGTGGGTTGTATTAGGTTGGTGCAAAAATAATGATGTAATGATGTCATTTTTTGACGTATTTTTTAACGTCAAAAAACGACATTATTACGTCATTATTTTTGCACCAACCTAATACAATGGATAATGGCTTGGAATTGTTGGAGAGCTGATTTCCTATTTTATATTCACTTACACACAAATGCCCTTGAGAAAGGTATGACTCCACCTCTTTTTCCTCGAGCTTTTGGTTAATTAGTAAGTTAGTTAAACCATTAGTTTTTCCAAAAACAAAATTCTTATTCTAAAAATATTTTCTGACTTTAAATAACCTGCAAAGGATTGATAAGCTGTAGAAAACATATCAGTCAATATATTGGCCTGATCATGCCAGATTGTGCACTTAATCCCCGAAACTGTAACTATTGTGTGTTTGGAATAGTTTCAACATAAACCACAGGTTGATCCTGTGTGTGTTGAAGAAACACAAATGTGCCTAAGCAGGTATCTGAAGCAGGAATGAGCAAGCCAACTTAATTGAGTTCACTCAAAACTGACAAATGCCTATTACTATTCTTTCAGTTCGGAAATTTATCAGATGTCCAACCAGGTTGCAATGAAAATATGAAGTAAATATGTTTTCACATGAGCTTTTTCTTGATATTTTCTTATTTCAGAACTGCAAATACCATAAATACATTCGAAAGAGACATGAAACTAATGAGCAAACTCATCTTTCAGTCAGTCTCCTTGAGACTGCTCGGCCTGACAATGACTGCTGACCTGAGATGGAACAAATATATTGAGTCAATAGCTTCGTCCACCACAAGGAAAGTTGGCTCCCTGTGCAATGCCAGGAAATGTTTCTCACCAGAGTCGATCCTTCAAATCTACATATCAACCATTCGCCCTTGCATGGAGTATTGTTGCCATATATGGTCTGGTGCACCTTATGTTTGTCTCAGGGTTTTTGATAAGATCCAGAGACGGATATGCAACATAATTGGCCCTGATCTGGCATCTCATCTGCAGTCACTCTCTCACAGACGTTCCTCCCTCTGTCTTTTTTACAAATACTTTCATGGTAACTGCTCCAAGGAGCTTCTTTCCCTGGTTCCCAAACTTCATGAATTTAAGCATTCTACTAGGCTGGCATCTCACTCACACCCTTTCACTGTCAAAACTGTTAAATGTAGCCATCTCTTCTACTCCAATAGCTTCATGTCTTGCACCTCTCGCCTGTGGAACTCCCTCCCCTCTTCTTGTTTCCCTGATAGCTATAATCTCCAACTATTCAAATCTAATGTCAATCGATGTCTCCAGATGCCCTGATCTATCCCCTATCCTTCTCTTTGTCCTTTCCTCTGTCACTCCTCTTTGCTCTCACTTCAACTCTCTGTAACCCCTTGCATGCTAGTGGCTTCCCTCCTTGCTTGGGGTGAAATGCTTAAAAAAAAATGTAATGAGTTTGACTGTTAATGAGGTCTTCACAAATCTTATCTTCACCCCCAGACCTCAAGTGGAATTCATAAGATAAGATGCTGAAGATGCTCAGCTCCTTATACCATGCCAGAAAATGCCCAACTCTACCTGCCATGCTCTCTCTTTAGAAAAGCCAGATCAGAACAAAATGTAGCATGACTGCCATATCTGGGCTGGAGCTGTCTGATCCTCTTTTGAGCTTTTAACAATGTTCAAAAGCATTTACATAGCCTTGTGGTTGATAAGTTATTTTCTACTCTTTAACCCCTCTCCAACAGATACAATGTTGTAAGTCCCTTGCTTTTCTATGACTATTTCCATGAAAAATGTTCTGATGACCAACATTCCCTAGTTCCACCAGTTCAGACGTTTACATCTATGACCTACCATACCATATACAAAGGTGTGAACCATACTCATCCCTTTCATATTCCATTGATAAGAAGAAAGTCCCATTTAGGCAGTTTCTTCCTCTTTATAGAACATACTTTCAAGAGAATATTTCTATAATCGTTACAATCTTCACCTCTTCAAGTCTAGAGTCAATCACTAACTACAATCGCTAAAGTCAAAACGCACAGAAAAGCTAAATGAAACCCTCTTGAGATGATGTGCATTAAATTCATCTGCTATCTTTCGATATGACCATCCTTCATACCCAATGAGAAGTGCCAGTCCAATTCTTTCTTTCAATAAAACCATGTTTAATCTGTGAAGGTAAAAAAAATAAAAAAAATAGTTAATTGAGATTTTAGAGACACCCTGTATTTTACATATCCTTCTATTCAGCATTGCTTCCTCCTTCCTTGTCTTATGTCCATACAACACCTTCATTTAGTAACCCTCTAGCTTGAATGGCCCTTGGGCCTTTTATTGGGGGAACATTTAGCAAAAAAATTAAGTATTAATATGGCATCTACTGTTTACTGAGTTTGATTTTAAATGGGTAGCCCACACTTGTTTTTGCCATGTACTAGACAATCATGGCTTACCAAAAATACTCATATATTATATATATATGTAATTTACCAAAACCAAGAACTAAACCCAAACTTTGTTTCTAGCTCTCTTTCATGGAAAGCTTGACAGTTCATGTAAATTTTTGTTTGACCAATCATGGGCAGTTCAAGTGTTTATAAGCTTTTGTAAGAGTGTATCTCTAGGTAGCTGATTTCCAGTGGCAACTGTCACTAGGGAATATCTTTCTGATACAGTGATATGAGATTAAGTTCACATTAGTAAAAGCCTCTTGACGAGAAAAATTACACAGAATTAGAAAGAGAAACTTCTGTGACACATATTGAGGAGTGAAGGCCTGGAGAATTTGACACTCACAGGATATGTTGAAGTTTGGAGGAAGACAGCAAGTAAAATGCTTGATAAGTTTGTGAGTGGCAGGGTAAGTAAGGGGGGATATACATTGCTTAGAGCTACAAATGTTAAAAGGTTGTGGAAACTATGACCTCCCACATGCCACATAAAAGAATTAAATACATCCAGATATCTATCCATGAATTAGTGGTTAGCAAGTTAGCTGAACAGACCATTGCTATGGTAATGAGTTCAGTTCTTGCTGGATTATCTACATTTATTCTGTATGAAAATGAGTTTAGTAAATGCCTGTCTTGCATCATATTTATTCTTAGTTTGTTTGAAGTAAATATTTTAGAAAGCAGAAAAAATCTTTCACTAATATTTTAGCTAGTATACTATAATTCTTGTGAACTTTAGAGTACCATTTTTATCTCTAATTATTTGAGTTTATTCTGAACATTCTGTTATCCTCATAAAAAGAATGGTATACATGTAGAATTCCAGATGATGCTTCCTCAGAAAATAATGTTATATCAGAACAAATGAAGCAATGATGAAAGCAAAATGTCTTGCTTGATGAGTCTCCACCTGAACAAACACATTTTGGATTTATCTGACAAATGAACAGCCTCAGGGTTGCAGATACTGGATTGGTGGGAGGCAAAGACACTGCTGCTATCTTGTAGAATATCTGCTAGCCGCCACTTAATTTGAGAAAATAATGAGCCATATTCAGATTGTCGGTCATTAAATTATGGGCTTGAATTTGTTGCTGATAAATTTATTGGCTTTCAGTACTAATTTTTTTTACTATACTTATATTCTTATAGATTTTTCTAAATGTCAATATAAATTAAAATTTTTAAAAAATGAAAATATTACATGAAAACATATCTGTTGTCTGAAGTTAAAGTTATCCTTTAGTGAACTATTTAGGCTAGTATCTACAACTTTGTTATTTTCATTGCTATGTTTTGGCTAGTGGGATTTCCAGCCATCCTCATGTGTATTTCTTGTTTAGTAATTTTTCATTTTTTTCCTTTAATCTCCACCTCTTTCTTGATCCAAACTGCAAAAGACCATAACTTATTTTTTTATAAATTAGATTAATATTTACTATTTAGTCAGTAAAGAAATAAATAAAACATAGGAATCCAAAAAAGTACTGATACTCATCCTAATAATTCTTTAAGTCATAAAAGTCTCAAATTAAACCAATAATATTAGTGAGTTTCAGATGTACACTCTAGATATATCCTAAGATTGATACGAGGCTAATATAAAGATCAAAATCATGACAGATTCCCTTTTTAGCTATAGGTCTGTAGCATAAATCTCTATCTACAAAGCTTGACACATGCTTCTAGTATTGGTATATTGTTGTTATATCTGTTAAGAATAGGAAACTCAATTCCTTCAAATTGACATCAACCAAATAGAGGGTATGTAGCTTTGGGTCTTTCTTCAAACATTGAATCTTCTTTTGAGAGATTGATGGAATTCTCTCTCCCATTGAAGTTTGGGCATTTATATAAATTCCTGTTATCCAGTTACCTTGTGTGTGTATATTCTAAATTTAGCTGTTGTGGAGGGTTACTTCCTTGTTTATGTTGGTATACTCACTGACATCTTCTGATTCTTGATTCTACATTTGGTGGCTTTGAGGTAATCTAGGTGAACTCTCTTAACTTACTGAGGTGACAGTGAGCACAAAACTCACTTTGGTATTTCTTAGTGTGAACCTAGTATATATTGGGGGTCAACACAGATTTGTTAGACCAAGGTTCCCAATGAATATTATATTCTATTCAGACCTCTATTATTGGCTGATGAGAATCATATACTACTGTAGAACATTAGTGACAAACTCATTTCCTAGTTTGCTATTAGGTTGGTGCAAAAATAATATCGTTTTTGACGTTAAAAATACATCAAAAACGATATTTTTGCACCAACCTAATAATAAGATTAACTTATTTATTATCACTCAATGTCAACAGGCTACTACATCTTTTTAAAGGTTGCCTTATTTTGATACAGGGCCACAACAACAGACACTAGTAGCAATCAAACATACTACATGAGTAGACTTTTGACTAGCTTGCTATTCATTCCTATGAAGCAAACATAATTTCATTTCAGTTTTTATGCTTGCAAAAAGAATATTGGTAAATATGACATTTATAAAACTGTTTTTCTGATAAAAGGAAACTTTTATGTTTCATTATTTCATTCAAGTTTTATTTCTGATGACTTACTTTGTTTATAAAATCCAAAAGCATCTTTGTGTCCTTGTTGGTGACAAATTATTTTTCACCCTACAACTGCTTTCTCACAGATGAAATATCAGAAGCCTCTTGCTGCTTTATTGCTCTATTTCCATGGAAATTAGTCAGAAATGCTACATTCCTTATTCCTTTATGTAAGTTCCATTCAAGCAGCTTCTTTCCACAAACTGTTGCCTTGTGGAACTGACTCCTAGGATGATGTTTTCCGATCACTACAATCTTAACCTGTGCAAGTCTAGGGTTAACTGTTATCTTTTCTACATATCCCCTTAAACTGTACCTATTATTCCCAAACCCTCTATCTCAATTGGCTCTCAGGCCTTGGAAAAGGAGAACATCATTATAAAAAAATTACTTTGAGCATGGTACACATTCAAGCCCATAATTTAATGACCAACAACCTGAGATTATTTTATGGATCAGCACATGTTCCTCAGATCAGACTATCTGAGACATGTTTGTCAAGGATCAAAGTATGACAAGTGTTATGCATGTGCATGTGGGTGTGTAATTGTCTAAAATTTGCTGAAGAAAGGTTTTTAATATTTAAGATTTTTTGATGTACACAATATTAGTGGCATATTGGTTTTCACTATATAAATTGGGGATCACTGAGGCAAATTTTTCATTTTAGCTAAAGCCATTATGTTCACTTTTACACATATACCTTTGGAAATTTGTGAATCTATTTCTTCTCTCACTAGTTATGTGTTAAATGGCTGTGCATACTTGGCTCCTTAACCTTTGTTAGTAACAAGTCTAGAAGGACAACTCGTGTTAGTATCTCCACTCCATAATATCTACTTGTTATGAGAACCACAACAGAAATACAAAGCATATTCAGACTGTTGCCCTCTTCTTCACAAGGAGTCTGCAGGTTCAATTGACCAAAATAAAACAGTATGCACATAGAAATCAACATTGCATGGTTAAACAATCATCACACCATGCAGTGCTGATTTTTATTTCCCCACTATCTATATAACAGAAACTCATTGTAAGCTATATATGTGGATAGCCATAGTAATCCATTCATAAATTATCCTATCATTTTTTATTGGTATTATGCTAGTAAATAAGCCCTTTCTCATTTTTTGTTGATAGTATGCTAGTGACTAAGTTCTTTCTCATTTTTATTGATAGTTAGCCAGTAAATAAGTATTTTCCCATTCTCTGTTCTTATGCTAGTAAATAATTACTTTCCCATTGTTTATTGGTATTATGCAAGTAAATAAGTCCTTTTCAATTTTTCCATTGGTTTTGTGCTAGTAAATAAGACCTTTCCCATATCTTTCATTGGTATTATGCTAGTAACTCCCTTTCCATTTTTCTATTGGTATTATGTTAGTAAATAAGTCTTTTCAAATTATTTTATTAGTATTATACTAGTAAAGAAGTCCTTCTCATTTTCTATTGGCAGTATTCTAGTAAATATGACCTTTCCCATTTTTGGGGGGGTTTTATGCTAGTAAATAATTACTTTCCGATTTTTTTTATTGGTATTATGCTAGTAAATAAATCCTTTCCCCATCTTATTGGTCTTTGCAATTAAGTCTTTTTCCTTTTTTCTTATTGAAATTATACTAATAAATAAGTCCTTTCTCATACCACCAAGAAATTGACAGCAATATTTATATAATTTCCAAATGAATGGTACTTGGAAAATATCAAAAACTTTTATGTTGCTCTGAAGTTTCTTGTTTATGTTGAATACTTCCTGAATATTAAATTGAATGATTAACATTCTGTGAGAAAGAAAGAAATATTTCAAAGTGGTCTTTACCATAAGAGCATATTTCATTAATAACTCGAGGAGATCAGATTGCATGACCAACAAAGATATAAAGTCACTTGGTGTTTAGTATTATAGAATTGATTGCTTTTATCATTAATGTCACTCATTTATAGACTTGACAAAAAGATGATGATAATTGTACATAATTTTGTAATTTAATTAAAAAATTTATATTTTCTCAGTTGCTGACAATTATTAAAGACAATATCAAATATTGTCTTTAATAATTTTTAGTTAGTTTTTCATTTCATATTATTTTTGTTTCTTCTTTTATAACAACACTTGAATTTGACATAAAATAGAAACTCATGTTGTTAAATAGCTCAAATGTATATTTACTACCCAGTACAAGTATTGAACTGATAGTCTTCAGCTAAAATGTAAAGTTGTGTGCTTTAAGAGGTTGATCTATTCCACCTGCAGTTGAAATGGGTTCTGCCCATTAAGTTTATAATGTTAAAAAGTTTATAAACTTATGATTTTTTAAAGTTCATAAGTTTATAATATTATGTTTTTTTTTATGTCTATCAGTTCAATATTTTTGTTGGGTAGTAAATATATGTTTGACAACTTGAACTGAAGGCCAAAGATTCATATAAGGGTAAAAATCCCTAATTTTCTAAAAGAATACAAAAGAACAGTCTTGTTCTTTGCATAACACTAGAGTAAATTAGATTGATCCAAGAAAATTCATAGATTATAATGAAAACAGTGAAAGTAAATGATTGTCTTGGAGTAAACAATATTATGCCAATATGGTGTTATACAAACAATACCTAAGTCCCAAGTGGTGAATTTACAATTTTGTTTTATTTTTATTTTGATGTTGTGGAATTTTTATGCTTTTGTTTTTTGCAATTATAACAATTTTGTTGATAATCTTGATTCTGTATTTAGTTGGTTATGTTTAGGACTTTGTTATTTTAATATTTTTTTTATAAGATTTAATGTTTTTGTATTAAAATTACATTAATTTGATATGATTACTTTTGGTCTCATGTTAATATTTACTTTGTCTTTATACTGCTCTGGTAATCTTAATATGGATTATGATGTTAATTTAATTACAATGGGTTTTCTTATTTGTATTTCTTTAATGTTTTTTTTCATGTTTTGTCCTTTTTTAATTTTAATATGGATTGTCAGATAAAAAAGGTAATGGAGAATACTGAAGAATTGTTTGCAAAGATTAATGAAAAGTGTGTCAAGAGATTTTTGTCAATTTTTACTGGGAGAAAACAAATAAAATAAAAACAGTGCTAAATGGTTGTTAAGTTGTTTGATTGATACAATTCAGCCAAGTCAAATAAGGTACAAGAGAACAAAAAGTCTTCTGAGAGAAAGAAAGAGTGAGAGAGAGTGTGACTGGAGTGGGTTAGTTGAAAGTGAAAAAGCGATGACGAATGAAGGAGAAAAGTGAAAAAGGAGAAAAAGAGAAAATAAAGCTTCATCTGTGAAGGAGAAAAACAGTAAGGAAAAATAAATAAATGAAAAATGGGTTGATTCAAGAAAATGGGAAAAAACATTTAACATCAGAAAAGAGAGGTAATTATGTGTGTGCAGATGCATCCTCATGGCTTTCCTTGAAAAATAAGGAATCAGGAGGAAGAGGCTCCATGTCTATCACAAGCTTCCCTGTGACTGTCAAGACACGCACAAGAAAGACAGTTTTTTTTTTCCCAAACCAGGTGCAGGAGAATGATTTGTGGTGGGAAGGAGCACCAAGTTTACTGTACTCTTTCAGCCTAACACTGCAGATTAATTCAGTAAGGTGCCATCAATTGAAAAATTATGTGGTGCCAAGAAGACCTGTCAACAACCTCTGTTACCCATTTGTATTGGTTGATAGTGAAAGAGACAAGGGTCCTTTTTAGGGAAACTCTGTATCTCAGAGGCCAGCTTATAAAACAGTCGAGCCTTTAGAAGTTGATCTTCCATTCTCAATATATGGCTAAGACAGCACTGGTTTTTTTTTTGGTGTTTTTTTTGTGATAATTCAGTGTTGAAGAGGCTGACACTCGTGAAGATTTGGGTGTTTGTGATGAAGTCAATCCAGTGCACTTTGGGGCTAGTCACAAACTCAGGGTTGATGGAAATGTCGGGGGAGGCACAGGTGGCATAATGGCTTTATAAATCTGTAATTTGGCATCATTTCTTGGGTGTTTTTTAACCTGCTGCCAATCTCTTTTTGTCTTATGTATTTGTGTGTGTATGTGTGCATGCATTCAGGCAAATATATATATATATATATATATATATATATATATATATATATATTAGGTTGGTGCAAAAATAATGCCGTAATAATGTCATTTTTTGACGTAACGTCAAAAAACGACATTATTACGTCATTATTTTTGCACCAACCTAACATATATATATATATATATATATTTGTGTGTATACTTTAAAATCTGCAATACTTATAACTGAATATAGAGCATTTATCAATATATATAAATATATACACACGTCTGCATGTGTGTGTATGTATAATTTAAAATCTGAAATATTTATAATTTAAGATAGAGCATTTATAAATATATATATACACACGCACACGCATATACATACATGTGTGTATGTGTGCATATACTTTAAAATCTTCAATACTTATAATTGAAGACAGAGCATTTATAAATATATATGTATATATACACACACATACATGTATGTGTGTGTAATTTAAAATCTGCAATATTTATAATTGAAGATGGAGCATTTATAAATATATTTAAATATACATTGCATGGCAAATTTCATTGCATGAAACTTCATGGCATCTTCAGTGTGTGAATACTTTTAAGTATTGTGTTAACATATTTCTGGTATAGATATGTATGTGTATATTTATTTTTACAAATATATCTTCCACTATTGCTTATTCAATGTATAAGGAAGACCTTTCCCAATTCCTAACATGACAACCATGACAGTGTCATTCTCTGTCATGACTTACCAACAATCCCCCCTCTCCAATATCTCAGTGCATGGGCATGTGTTAATGGTTAATGAGGCTAGTTTGGTTGACCATTATTACTGAGTGGTGAGTTCATTCATCACTGGGTGACCCATAAAAATTCATCAAACAATTCAACCAATCTCTCCATCTTCTGATTGTTTTTTTCCTAGTGTGTTTGCTGTTAACTGAACACCAATCAACCAAACTTTTGCTCCATCTGTTATCCTTTCTTCTTGCTGTGTGTTCTTCCTAACTCCATTTTAGCTGCTTAATTACTTCTACAATTTCTCCTATCTTCATTTGTTCTATATTAACTATTTTATATCTCTGAAAAATTATGACTAGCATTGATATTTGTGCATTCCTAAGTTTGTTTTGTGGTGATTTTCTTTCTTTTCTTGTTATACATCAAAGCTGGCATTTAACACACTTTCTTTGAATATTATTAGCAAGATGTTTTTCATTACAACTCTATTTTCATTAAATACTTTCCAATCAATTATTACTTTTTTTTTTTTATTTATTTAATTCTTGTTATCTTTCTTTAATGTTATCATATGTCCTTAGATGTATTTCTGGATTTTTTCCAGTTCTTCATCCTCATTTTTTATGATCTTTTTGGAAAAGTTACAACTGAAGTTTACTTTTATTTATGCTCATTTTAAAATCTCCATTGAGATTTTGCCTATTCATGTCAGCATTTCTTGTAGTATGTCTGGTGATTTTGATATTAGCAAAATGTTGCCACAAATCATAGATGGTTCAAATATTCTCTATTTATATTTACTCCCATTTGTTTCCTGGAAGATTCTGTCAAGGTATGCTGTCGATAATTTAGGTGAAATCATAACCCCCTTGCCTCACTGTTTTTCCATTCTTTATTTTATTGTCCTTGTATAGCTGAATTATTGCAGTATTATTATTGTATATATGCTCTATAATTCTAATATTGTTTTCATTAATCCTCTGCTTTCATAGTGAATTAAAGAGTGTCAATATTCCAGTAAATTAAATACATTTTTTTGTCCTCAATATGAACCAAACAAAATGGTTTATTGCATTCTGTATTTTTTATTTTTTAATCATCTGGTAAAGCATTTGCAGATTATTTGTGTTGAGTGGCCACTTTGAAAACCTGCCTGTTTGCAAGCTGATTTTGATCTTAGGTGTTTGTTAGTCTGTTTATAAGTCCCTTTAATGATAATTTCTATTTGTTCAATTATAATATAATTAGACAATAGTTACTAATATCTACTTTTTTATAAGGTAGAATGACTGTTCCTAAACTAAAGTTTAAAAAATTCTGATAATTGGTTATTTAATCGGATGTGTGTGTGTTTGTGTGTATATATATATATATATACATACATACATACATACATATATATATATATATATATATATATATATAGGCATTGGTGGAGGCAAGGGAAAGAAGAATTAACAGCTACCTCTGCAGATCTGTAGGACTGCCAAGATGTCTGAGCAGTGCTGCATTATATAGCACCTCAAATGTGCTAAAACTCCCCTTTAAAGATCTGATGGCAGAATTTGTGATCTCTTGGAGAAGAGAATTCCTGTGGTATAGGGACTCTAAGGAACCAAAAGTAGTTGCAGAAGGCATTGAGGTTCACATTGGAAGGAAATGGAGTGCAGGGAGTGAACTAAGCATAGCAGAGGGGCGTTTAAGACAGAAGACTCTTGTAAGGATAGTGGCAACAGGTCATGCTGGCCTGGGCTTCTTTCCTAGCACCTGAATGGAAAAAGCCAGGGGAAAGCAGAGATGGCGACTTATTCACTAGGAGGTCTGAACCTATGTTGAGTATAAAAGTATGTGCAAGATGGTGACACTAAGCCAGTAGAGCACATGGACATGATGGATGATTTTTCACAGAGGAAAATAAGCTGTTTGGTGATCTGGTACTTCGATGCCAGTCAGATTAAATTTCTTGCTCAATCCTTAAATGATGTACCACCAAATTCTGCAAACTTGCATACATGGGAGATGAGTGAAACATCATCATGCCCACTCTGTGCTAGGATACGCTGAAACTAAGTGCCTGTCCAAGGGCCCTTGGTGATGGGAGGTACCAATAGAGACATGACCAGGTACTAAAGTCATTGGCTGATGCAGTGGCTAAAGAAATCAGTGTTAGTGGTTTCAAGCCTGAAACGTAGACAATTAATTTTAAAGCCGTCAACTCCCGCCCACTCAGTGCATAAACAAGAATTTGCATGCTCTCTTCCACTCAAGACTGACAGTTGAGAGTAGACTTCAGGAGACAGTTGAAATTTCCAGAGCAGATAGCAACAGCTTCCCTGCAGCCGGATTTAATAATTTGATCAGTTGTCTCCAGGCAAGTTGTAATATTCAAACTTTCAGGACCTTAGGAAGAGAATATGGAAGATGTCTTTGAAAGAAAGCTCAAAAAATACCAGTAGCTGGTAAAGAAATGCAAGTCCAGCCAATGGCAGATTGGCTGTCTTCCTATTGAAGTCATATGTTGTGGTTTCACATGAAGATCTTTATGCGGAACTCTAAGTCGACTTGGAGTCAGAGGAGTAAAAAAGAGAAAGGCCATCTGTGGTAAAATAAAAAGAAAACAGCAACCAGCAAGTAAATTCAAGCTCTCCCAGCTGGTATTCCACCCTCGAGTCGTTCCTTCTTGAGTTCTGTCTCAAAATCACACTAACAGACTTTTCCAGCCACCAACCATGAATGTCCCTCAAAGAAACCCCCCCACTGGGAAAAATTAGTTGCTTTTATATTTGTCCATATACCCACAATCCCTTGCATCTTCATGCGATCCCATAATTCATTGTATCCCTGTCCCATAATGCATTGCATCTTTATTGCATAAAAATGCAATGCAAGTTCCCCCTCATTCTTTTACATTATCTGTCCGAGGACGAATTACGGCAGAGCGGTAAGTGCTTTTTTTCTCCCTTATTTCAACTGCAGTAGCTTTACATGCTAAGCAAATATGGGCTCTTTTTTGGTGGGGACAAGGCAAGTCGCAACCAGTTGTGCTTGTCCAAGGTTCTGTCTCATCATGTCTGCCACACCATCAGAACAATTTCAGAATCTGTAGAAAACACTCCAAAATGGTTATGGATTAAAAGATCAGACACATGGAGCTCTACAGCAGAGATTGGTTGGCACTTAGATGCTGTATTTGAAGGGTGAAAGGGGTAGAAAAAAGTAAGGGAAGACAAAAAGGAGAAAAATAGAAAGAGGTTAGCTGGGTCACTGTTTGAGGCGGTGGGGTTTTTCCTCAATGGCATCTTGTTTTTCTCACTGCATGCAGGTCCCCACCTGCAAGATAATTCATTTCTGATCATATAATTTTTACTTTCAGTGAATTAGTATGCCTGTATTTTTTTTATTTTTAAGTGAAAGATTGAGTTTCTTAGGGTATAATAACTTTCCTGATGATATTGATTTTTCTCAGTGTAGCTTAGATGCAGCACAAAGCTGAAAGTATGGGGAACCCAGTGAGGATCAAACTCACTACTCAGCCATAACTGTTTTAGCAAGATAAATTGATAACCATGACACCATGCCGAGGTGCCCAAACTTTCCTAATATGTAATAATTTCTTACCAGTAATCTCAAACGGTGTTCATTGCAAGTGTGTATCCCTCCACACGTGTTGGACCTAAGAGAGAAAAGACAAGCATTTAGTTGTTCTCCTTTTGTCTTATCCTGACTGAGAGGGAAGTGACATATGTCGTTTCTCATTGGTAACTTTCTATTTTAAATTCAGTAGTTGCAGTCATTTGTATGTCATTTATATGTTCTGCTTGTTATTTTATGCTTGGTTGGCATTTGCTTCAGGATCACCTGCCAGAATAAGTATTGTTCCAGTAAGGTCACTTTGGTGGCCCTACTGGAACTTGATGTTGGAAGACCCAAAACTTGTTATGACCCCAGCTCAATAACATCACTAATGAGGTGATCCTGTGCACCCACTGGGTTGTATCATAAAAATATAATATATATGGCTTGATAATTGCACTTAAGGAGTAAACAAACTGTCGCCTTTCAGCATTGACCTCCATGTCCACTTTTATAGTTACATGCACTCTATCTCTGATATTCAGCACTTGTACCCATAAATATAGCATACCTTAAAACTATCATCTTATTATATATATATATATATATATATATATATATATATATATATATAATATGTGCTGTATTCAGTTTTTAAAATAGACTTTTTACAGTTACATGCACTCTATCTCTGATATTCAGCACTTGTACCCATAAATATAGCAAACTATCATCTTATATATATATGTTGTATTTAGTTTTTAAAATAGACTTTTTTTTTCATCTAAATCTATTCATACATTATGGTTCCGTAAAATGATAGACTGGTAACTTGCTGAGTTTGACAAAAGACAAGAAGCTGTGGGGGGATGGTCTTGATTGCCCACATTCTGAAAGGATATGACACATAAAGAGCTGTAATGATGAGAAGTAGACAATAAAAATGGGAAAATAAACAAATAAGCAAATCCTAAAGACCAGATAAAATATAAATCTCAAGTGACAATGGTTCAAATTACATTGAACACAGTTTCTTTATTTCTGATTTTATGCTCTTTGCTTTGCAGTAAAAAAAAAAACATGCATCACCTCAGCAGGTCATATTCGCAATCAACCGTAAGAAGGAGGAGGTGGCATTATCATAGTAGTAGTAGTTTTTATTCAGTTATCATAGTCTGTTTTTACTCCCAATGACATTAATTTTATCTTCATCTCATCCTTTTATATTAATGTTTCAATTAGTGCTTGAAATGTATTTTGTTTTCTTCTTCTTTCTTTTTTGATACACTGTTGGTATCATTTTACACAGTACGCAGGTTCCAGAATTCTCTTAGTTTAGGTGACTGAATTATTCTTCTTCTATCTGCTATTTACTTTAAAGGCATAGGCAATTATGGCTCTCCACAACTTTCTGTCTTTTTTGCTCTAAGTAACGATTGACTCATTACTGTCCATTCACATAAACTCATGAAGTAGTACTTGGTCTTTCCCCTTCAGTATATACTTTGTGTTTTAAATTCTCTACACACTCTTTCCTCACTATGCTTCCCAGAAATTTCAACTGCCTCCTTATGATTATAAGTTTCCTTGTTATCCATGATAGCTTCCTTGTTGCTCACATGGTATTGTTAGCATCTGTTGGCAGAATCCCATTTCTGTTAATACAGGAACTTTTGTCATTACACTTGATATGAGTAAAGGTTGAAATAATAATAAAATGGGCCAACAATTCAACCAGGCAAAGTTTACCAAGAAGGTGACTGAAGAATGAATCTGCTGAAAGGTTGTAATAAAAAATCTAGCAACAAACACAATAATAATCAAATAAATAAACATTGAAAACTAAAACCTCATATTCTCTGAAAAAAAAATGATTAAAATCTCTTTCTTTTTTTTTTTTTTTTTGTTAATCAAATATTATCTTCAGTTATCGCAGGTAAATGTGGAGGTTTTATTCGATTTAAAGTAAACTCCTCCATAAAGAAGAGCAAATGATTTAGAGACAAGCCAGTTACCTTAAAACAGGAGTTCTCAACCAGGAATGAATCTCCGCCACACCATTGGGGAATTTCAGTGGGGATCTTTTACTTTTTCACAAGTTTATTATTGACTGTAATCTTCATCAAAATAAAAGTGATTTAAATACTCTGGTACTCCATTGAATTTTTGGTTTACCAAAATATTCTTCACTTTATTAATCTATCTAAAACAGACATATCTTTCAGCAAACAATTAAAGAAACTCTGCTAAAACTGCTGGATCTACCCAACCAAAGCTTAGTCCTGGGTATGATGATAAACTACTTCTGGCAGCAAGGCTTCTGATCGGGAGATTGAAGGTTTTGAGGAGTATGGAACCACCTCTTAATGACTGCTGTTTACAGGTCCACCTTGATCTGGGGTGGTAGCACATATTAGGGACCCAGCTATGGGCAAATAGTAACCTGGCAAACAAAAAGGAAACACTATGAAAGTATGAAAATAGATCTTTATAGTAAAAATATCAGCAATATATTTTTATATAAAAAAATTACCAACAATATATATTTATAGTAAAATGACCAGTAATACATTTGCAAAAATGACAAGCAATACATTTTATCAGTAGGTAAAGCCATAAAATTGTGTTCAAAATATTTAGACTTCAGCATAGAAGCTGATATGCCACTAAACAAAATAACACACACCGAACCAAGGTTTTTCAGATTTTTTATCCCTCCAATCAAAATACCAAGAAACAGATTTTTTTTTTCCTGACTATTAGTGAATTCCAGGACTGGTATGTATATTAAGAATACAGTTTAAACTGAGCAAAAGATGTTTTTCTTTCAAAATAGAATTATCAAGATAATTAAATTTACTCACAGAAGTCTTAACATTTTTAGGTACTAATACTACTTAATACAATATAAATTTCATTAACTTTACAAGAAGAGGAAGTGGGAAGGACAGTAATAAAAAAGCAAACATTGCTAAGAGCTACAAAGGACAGGAATTGATGAAGAGTCATGATCATACTGATGTTACACAGCACATAAAAGAAGAAGTATATGAAAATCTGAGGCAGAGACTACCTTAAAGTTTAAAGTCAACTTTCTTCTGAGTTAACAAATTATTATCTTCAGAGGCCTTTAAACTTATGCTCTCACCTTTCAGAAATTCCAGTGAGTGTCAAGAACTAAACAAGTCTTATATTACAACACAATGAAAACTGGGCAAAAGATTCACAATATTTCTCTGCATTTGATATGCTGCTAAAAGTTTTGATTAGTTTGAACAGCCCACACCATTCAGTGTGGAGCACAATATAGAAAAGTGATCTATGATTATGCATCTTATTGAAAATGATTCATCAAAGCAAAATATGATTGCCCCTATGCAAGAGTGAAAGGGGGAATCTTTGAAGCCACGTTATTATTTATGGCCTGCAGGGTTTGGTTTCATAAATCGTGCCATGTTAATAACTCAGGGCTTTGGTAGTAATACTATTAACTAATTTCTCCTTGACTAATTGTAGAAATAAATCTTTGCCTTTTGCCAATTAAATGGAGATGTTCACTAGTCTGATAACAACTGCTGCAGTGTGCTAAGGAAAAGAGAAAAAGACATAGGAAACAAAAATCAGACTTATTAAGATAAAGAAAATATTTATTCAGAAAAACAGTTGTTTAAATTTTTTTGTAGAAAAAGATCATTGAGTGGAATTGAAAAATTCTGGGTCCAACATTTAGATTCTTTGTTTTTTCTGAAAAATCCCAGACGAAGAACTGCATTTTATTTTTGGTTTTCAGAGAATAAATTTTTTTGTAATCATTTCACCTCAAGTAGGGCAAAATAAAATATTGTGAGAAAATATGAGAAAAAGGCCCATTATTAATGAGAGTGGATGGTAAAGTACAAGAATTAAGAAGACAAGATAACAATTGACATTGCAAAGTTACAGTCTAAATCAAAAGTGGGCTCTGTGGCTGTTGACAAAACACAAATGTGCCTGAGTAGGCAACTGCATCAGGGATTGGCTAGCTGCACTAGCAGATAGGTCTACTCATAAACAAATAGTTGGCCTTTATTATTATATTTGAGTGTATATATATATATATATATATATATATATATATATATATATAGAGAGAGAGAGAGAGAGAGATAAATTGTCATCTAAATTAACACTCATTTTAACAGATATATTTACCAAAATTACACAAGAATATCTTGAAATAAAATTACCATTGGCTGCAGCCATGTCATCCAAATGACTCTGGAACCTCCTGCAACTCTTCTGGATGGTCTCTCTGTTTAAATTTGTGAATGTTGCCATAATGTTTTCCTCCAGTTCCTCTTTTATATTACAAGTTAGTCTCTTGCTCAACTGCAATCTACACATGATAATAAAGGAAGTTGCTGTCTGGTGAGTTAGGTGGTTAGATGTAAGGTGTGATGTGGTCAGAGAGTTTGTCTGACAGCCATGATTTGGTTCTCCTGCTTGTGTGGCATGTCTGTTGCCAGACATAGGTCTTCCAGCAGCCATCCTCTTGACCCAAGCAGCACTACCTCCTCAAGGCACTTGATGTAGGCCTCCATGTTGAGTCTGAGGCCCTCCTCCACAAATTCTGGAGTTTTTTTCTTATCAGAACAATCAAAGTGAGTTTCCCCAGTTGCCGTACCTTCGTAATCACCATTAAACTCAGCCAGCACTTTCCAGATCCTTTGCACTGTTCTCAGATTGACACCCAAATACTCTGAAATATGTGTATTGGACCTTCCGGTGTGAATGCCAAGCAGTACAGCATGCCATTTCTGAATTTCTGTCAGAGTGATTTGTATCATGGTGGTCTTTTTCTCACAGATGGTACCCAACTGACCCTACTATACTGTGCAGTAGATAAAATCAAAAAACAAACAATGTACATGTGGGAAATTAAAAATATAAAATGGCAACAATTTACCCATTACACCCTGGTATACAAACACTGTTTATATAGATAGTAACATTTGAAATAATAAAAATGATGGATTAAAAATAAATACATTCATCATTTATATATATATATATATATATATATATATATATATATATATATATATATGTGTGTGTGTGTAAGATTTTTAGGCTGTAACTTATTAAACATAAATTAATTATTAATTTAACACTTTTTGTTTTCCAACTAATATATATATATATATATATATAAACAAACGTGTAATATATATATATATGTGTGTGTGTGTGTATATATATATATATATATATATATATATATATATATATATATATACTTATATATATATACACACATGTATGTATATATATATATATATATATATATTTTATTATAAGAGATTATAATAAAAACATTTTGAAGTCACTACACGAAAGCTTTCATATTTCAATAATTTGATTGTAGTTCTTCAAGCGATAGTAAGTAACTTGTTATTAAATTATTTTTAAGAAAACTTAAAAACAAAGTGTTGCCTAATAAACTCTCCTCCTTGGTACCTAGACCACATGATTTTAAACATAGTACTAGATTGGTAACTAGGTATTTTACTGTTGAAATAGCTAGATGGAACTATAAGCTCTATTCTAGTAGTTTCTTTTCATGCATCTCTCTAGATATCTAAGAAAAACACCAGATTAAATGTGACAGAAATATTCAATGTTAACCCACATTTTAATCAAAATAAGCAGTTAAAGCAAGAAAAATTAATTTCAATTTAAAAATTACAGTGATAAAGAACAGCTTTTTCTTTTAATTTTTTCTCATGTTTTAAATATTTTTATTGTAAGTGTGAAGAAAATTACAAAACTCAAGAGAAAATTGCTGTTTCACTAAGTTTAAAAGTAGTTGTGATATCATTGGTAGGATTTATTAAATATTTTGAACTTTCATTTGTTCTAATCATTACATTATACAGTGGCAGAGCAAATTTTGGAATTGGATGGAGAAATGAAATGCCAATCATAATTATATTTTAACACCAATTGCTGTTGAAGCTGGTATACATGACCAAAATTGTGGCTTTTCTCATCTCAAAAGATTTCTGATGAAGCTAAAATAAAAGAAAAACATGTCAAATTTGTCCTTATTTACTCAAATACAATTATATATATTAAGCAAAGTATGATTAATTTGCATAATTCATCGTAACTTCCTGTGATATAACAACTCTAAGTATAAGCTTATAAATTTTTATTTGACTAATTCAGCTTTTGTGCTGAAAATTTTAACTTTATTATAGTGGGTGGTTACAATTGGGAGGGTAGATAAGATGTGATTATTTTATTACCACACCCCTCCCATTTAATAATTTATCAATACTGTCAAAATTTATTTTGGTTTCATTTACAACACACACACATATATATATATATATATATATATACACACACACACAAAGGAATTATTTTTTTTCTTATTCCAAACTTTATTCTAACATGGCCAAAAGATAAATGTTAAATTACAACTCAGACAAGTTGGAACAACATCTGATTATTTGTAGAATTAAAATAGATCAAGGCTGAGGAAACCCATGTGTGGAGAACAGAAGAAAGAAAAAATAAAGAGAAAAGTATGTCTGTTTTCTATATTTGCCTAAGGTGTAAAATAAACAGTGTCATGACAAAAAGAACTTTAGGGGTGTGAGGATCTCTAGTTAAGCACAGAGCAGAACAGGGTTTGAGAATTTGACTCCAACTTAAAAAGAAACTATATGAAAGGTTTTTAATGCTTTCTTGAATTTCCTCATGTTGTATTACTTTTACACTGTTTTTGTTTCCTATTTTTATAACTCTGGTTATTTATACTGAAAATTTGAAAATGATATTCATGATTTTAACATATGACTAATAGATTCACCTTTTTCTTTGTTTTTCAGGTAAGTGAATTTATTTATCAGCTCTGGCAATCGGTAAGATGATATCATTTCTTTGGTGATATTTTATGTATTTCTAAATTTCAGCCACATTTATTGAAATCAAAGAGATTTTAACATATTCTTTAAAAATAAATTTTTATTCATATTTTCAAAAGCAATAATTTATTTTTTTATGTATGTTGGCCAAGAATAAAAAAAATTGTGGATTTCTTGGAGACTGAATAGAATCCCTATAATGCAGGCAATACTCACAAGCAGTTAGCAAATGAGAAAATGGAGACAAAATGAATTACAAAATTAAAACTATTTAGTGCTTAATAGGTAAAGAAGCAAAAACATTAATTAATATTATTTGGCAATGAATATATTAAAACAGAGATACATTGGCTTAAGTCATTTCCGAAGATATGTCAGTTTTTCTTAAATATTATATGGAAAAGTAAAACTTGCCTTAGGTCATTTTACTCCAATTTACCTCAGCTGTTAAAAATATTAGAAACTTCAAAACACTAAAATAACAATAGACACACATAAAATCATATTTAAATTTATTTAAAAATAATAATATGTATACTATATATATATATATATATATATATATATATATATATATATATATATATATATATATATATATTTCTCATAAAATCATCAAAAACAAAAAATTAGCATAATAAAGTATGTTCAGCAGATGTTGTTGTTATTGTTTTCTACTCCAATGCCAATTTTCAATTCAGATTTGTTTAAATTTGTGCTCTGGATTGACATTCCTTCATTTATGTTTCATTTGTGATTTAGAATATATTTTTACCTATGGCTCTAAGAAAAGTCCCAGTACAAGTGCTAATGCCAAGCGTAAGGCTATATCACTGGAAGATAAAGAGAGTATTAATTATCTTATTCAGAATACTGTACATACATATGGTAATAGGCAATAGGGATTGCTTATTTACAGTTTATAGCATGGTTATTTGTCTTAAATTGTTTTTTGACCTAATTTGTAATCTCTAGAACTAATTACCAACATAGGGTAAGGTATAACTGTATATAATTATATCAGCAACAGTAGTAACCATTACAAATCCACTTCAAAGGCTTTTTCACACTCTTTTCATGACAACAATGACTTTTTTAGCAGTGTTTTTCATATTGATCTTTGTGCATTTTTCAGTTTGTTTTCAAGTTTTTTTTTTTATTCATTTCATCCGAAGCAAATTAATCTAGCCACTAAGATACAAGGGGTTACTGAGTGTTAGAGAATATAAAAAAAAAATTATTGAAAGAAAAAACAATAAGAATTAAGAAAACAGAAGAGAACGATTGACATTGTATTTAAATTTTTGAAGATAAAAGTAAACTAAAAAGCAAGAAGCTGGAAAAGAGTTCCATAAGGGAGAAGTGCAATAGAAGAAACTTTTAGCATAGAACTTACTCTTACATCTTAGCCATTTCGACTGTAAAATTATGAGACTTTGTCGCTAATCTAGTATTCCACTTACATTCATGAAGTCTTTCCTAGAGGAAAGGTCATCAGAACAATTGCCATGAAAGTATTTATAGAAAAGGCAGAAAGAAGGTATGTTAGGGGAATGGAAAATTGACTGAAGCTGCAATGCCAGGTCAGGACTGATAAAATTGCAGATTCTTCTTTGGATTTTATCAAGAATCTCTAAACATATAGCAGGAGCACCAGGCCAGATGTAAGAGCAATAATTAAAGCAATGATGAATTGTAGATTTATAAATATATAAGATAGATTCTAGCAAGAAAAATTGTCTAGCACAACATAGAGAACCAACTTTCCTGGCAGCAGACATTGCAATTGATTCAATATACTCATTCCACTTAATGTCAGTGGAATACAATAGTAGGTGCAGTAAGTCACTCACCTGGAGGTTAGCATCAGCCATGTTGATGGAAGGTAAAAAGTTCTCCCAGGAAATTAAAAGGGAGCAGTTTCATTTTGGAAGCATTAAAATTAACAAGCCATGCCTTGCTTCTGTTAACAACAGTTTGTAGGTCATTCTTTTAGATCAGCTACCAATTTGACATGGTTGAACTGATCAGACTTACTTAATTTCCATGTTTTGCACTTGTGTGTCATAGCTGGCATTATTGATTCATTATACACCTTACATTTTAAGCATAATAGTTCTCATTTCTTGATGTTTAAATACTTTGCAATACATTACATATTGTTTTATTTCATTTTCATGGTCTTTCTTTAATACTATTACTCATAATAATATGCTTAGACTTTTCCATCTCTGCTCATATTCTATATATTAATACATCAATAAGTCTGGTGGTTAATGATGGGGGGAAAATGTCTTTATTTTAACGAAAATTATTTTTCAACAATCTCTTTCCTTGTCATCTAATTCAGTGGTATATATTAATCACATAGGAATATTATACATTGATAACTTCAGATAACTTCAGATCAAAATTCAGCTAGTCAGTTAGTCACTGACTTTATTGATCTCTTTTGTATGTAAGCTATGATATCCAGGACCATTCACAGTTTAGTATGTTAAAAAACAGTAATTCAAAACAGTCCTGTAAATGAAAAGTATTAGGTTGGTGCAAAAATAATGACGTAATAATGTCGATTTTTGACGTTAAAAAATACGTCAAAAAACGACATTATTACGTCATTATTTTTGCACCAAACTAATAGATATATATTAGGTTGGTGCAAAAATAATATCGTTTTTTGACAAATTTTTTAACGTCAAAAAACGATATTATTTTTGCACCAACCTAATAATATAAATAGATGCACTTGTATTTTTTTTAATCATTTCACCTCAAGCAAGGCAATAATTCTGCTAATACATAAGGGGTTACTGGGAGTGAACAAGAATGACTTTAATGAGGAGGAGTGAGAAAAGGATAATAAAGGAGCAGAATCCAGGAAAACAGATGATGTCAATTGAAGTTACACTTAAATTTTTGAAGAATGTAGGTCACAGGGTAGCAAGAAACCAGAAGAGTTTTTAACAAGTAAGAATTCTAATAAAGGAATAGTTGATGGAAAATTTCAAGAATTTGGTGTGTGCAAAATGTTCTATTCATAAAATTGTTATGCCACCATCAAAGTATTTTCTCTGGTTTCTTATGACCTTGAAGCCATCATAAAATATTTTATTCCACTTTTAATTTAATGAAGTCTTTCAGAGAGTTTTCAATAATTTGTGTAAATTACTACTCATACAAGAATGCTACATGGAGCTGAGCATGGAGACTGCAGAATACATATTTTGGCTCCTTGGTTGTTTCCTGCATCATATTTTCAATATAACTATATTTATCATCATGTTGTAAAATCACCAATCAGCTTCTTTGCTCAAAAAAGGTTATTTCCTCATAGTAACATTGTGTGTGTCTGTAAAGTAGAAAAGTAAAGAATTTATTGTTAAGGATTAGTGAAAGAAAAAAAATACGATCTCCTTACAAAAAGCCACACAGATTGTTGGAAGTATACAGAGAGTCCCTATAGTCTGGACACAGGCAAAAATGCATATTTTCAAGAAATTAAATTTTCAACAACATTTTATTGAATTTGAATATTAACAAATAAAATCTCCAATATGATTTCCATCATTCGTGATGCAAAGGCTGATGCACTTTGTAAGATTCATATGAACTCGATGCAGTAACTCTACATGCCATCAATTTTAGCATTTTCACTGTTAATGTGTTCAATACATTTTTCAGTGTGTTGCATCTGTGATTTTCATTGAGTACACCTTCTCCTTTAGTATTTCACAAAAAAATAAGTCAATTCTTTCTTCTTTTACCAAAACCATGTTTAATCTCTGGAGGTAAAACAAAATATAATTAATGAGATTTCCTATCTGTCCAGACTTTAGGGACACCTTGTATAGTATTTCTGATGTACAATAAAGTTGTTAGGGTCAATTAATTGGCCACTGTGAAAAGAAAAAGTGGACGGATTTAGTGCTTTTTCTTTTGCCTGTGAATTAATGAATCAGTAATTTGTAAGAAGGAATTTCTTGTAAAAAGCAATTTTTCAGTGAGAACTTTTCCTCTTAGTGAAGTCATGCAGCTGTAAACTACTAGATAGTAATCAGCTAAATGATTGGAACTCTTTTTATCTCTTTCACTGACAAGTAGTTATATTGAAATTTCCTTACTAAGAGCATTAAAGGTAGTTAAGACAAACCATATGCTTTGCGTATTTAACACTAATAACTTTCTCCTGGTAAAAAAATGGTTAATTTTATTCATATAAATGACCAGCTACTCCTTTCCAAGCACACCTGTTCACAAAGGCAGCAAGTAAATCCCTTATTGCAGATAGCTGCTTGGGCACATTTGTGTCTCTTCAACACCCACAGAGGCCTATACTGCTGAGCAGAACTAAGTTACAATTTCTGGAAGAGAGCACATAATCTGGCATGATCATCTATTGGAACAAGGTCAATACACTCAAACCATCAGTCACAATGATTTGTGAATTCATGCTCGCAAAACTATTGATGGCCTCCAAACAGTTCCATCTACTGAGTTTTACTCATAAGGCTTGGATCAAACAGTGATATGGTTTGCTGGCACTTTGCAAATTTGCTGCGGACTGGAGTGAATCCATTCACAAATGAAGGTGGCTGTTCTGAAAGGTCCATTTTTGAAGAGAGTTGAGAGAAGTGCTTCTGAAATGTAGAATCTGAAGCAGTTCCAATCAGATTTGGCATATCAGTAGATTCTTCTGTAATATTTTGGTTGATGGTACTCATTCTCTAAGCATAGTTCTTATAACAAAAATATCAGAAAGGTTTCAGCTTCAGACATGTTTCTTCTTTAGATGTGTCATATGTACCTTAACTTTAACCATCAAGATAAGTTTCTCTTCACAAGATGACATAATGAATGACCATTTTAACTTAATAAAACCCATGTAACATTCTTCTGAAATAACATTTCCTTCTCTCTTAATATATAAAGTTTTTGAACTGTATTCATTTATATACAATATTTTTATAAAGTTTCTAGCAGTGTTTGAATACTTTTTTCTTTTAATTTTGATTTCCCTGTGAAAAAAAAACAGTGTATTCAGTAGAATTCAATTTTCATATTCTCAAATTTCAAATCACATAAATATAAAATATATAAAATCAGCCTCCAGAATATATTTACATAATTTGTGTCGATCCCAAAAGTCAAGGAACATTTAGAGGCAATATTAATAATCTGTACAGGAACAGCTGGCAAAATCCATTTTCATTTGCATCTATTGGAATGCATGCATGACTGTGTGATTGGATGCATTTTACACAGGAATATACAATGACAAAGAAGATGTTGGATTTAAGAAACGGCATGTGGTTTTCAAATCTTATGACTGGCAACACTGATCTTTTACCTATATATGATGTATATGTATGCAGATATACACACACACAGATATCTATCTATCTATCTATCTATCTATCTATCTATATATATATATATATACACTCCAAGCAAGGCAGTAAAGCCCTAAAACAGAATTGATTCATTACTGCTAATTTAAAGTACAATGCTTCAGATAAACTATAACAAATTTTATAAAAAAACTGTAAATGTTGAAGAGTAATTTATTCATTTTAATATTAATAGTGTGTAATATTTGAAAGAATAACAGTAATATGACAACAGCATCTGCTTTACAAACAGTAACTCAGCTAGCACTGTCTTTCTCTCTTTCATTTTATTCTGTTTTCCCTAACTAATTTTCCGTAATTCTTTTCTCTTTCACCCCCTCTAGTCGCTGGTGTTTGCATGTGTTTATAAGCATGTATCCAAACAGACAGAGCTATAAAAATATATATATAAGTAAAAGGTAAGATGAAAATAGAGGATTAAAAAGAAAAATATCTGTTTTTTTCTTTTGCTTTTAGAGAATCAACAAGCAAGGACAGAACTTGATGTTACTAAAGGGTTACTGGGTATGAATAAATTAGAAAGCAGAAAACATTACAAAGGAGCAAGAAAAATAGAAGAGTAATCGGGAAGACAATAGATAACGATTGATATTGCCTTTAAATGTTTGATGATCAAACTTCACTGGAAAGTTTGGAGCTGGAAGGGAGTTTTACAAGTGAGAAGTGTGAGAAAAGAAACTGTTAGCATAGAACTTACAGTTACATCTAACCAATTCAACTGTAAATTGATACCTTGTCAGTCTGGTAATGTTCTTAAATTTATAAAGTTTAGGTTCAATATGATGAAGTGAAGTTTAAGTACCAAACTGTTACCATTATTTATAGAAAAAACAAATAGATAGCAACTTTATGGTAGCGGCAATGTGACTGAAGCCTAGATGCCAGGTCAAGACTAACAATATTGCTGATTCTTCTTTGGATTTTATCAAGAATGTGGCAGCAATATTCTAAGTATGCATGAATAGTAGATTCATAGATATGTAAAATAGATTCTGGAGAGAAAAATTGTCTAGCACGACAGTGAACCAACTAGCAATGGAATCAATATAGTCTTTCCACTTTGTGCCAGCTGAGAATGTTAGTATGAGAAGGTACAACAAGCCACTCTCTTGGAGGTTAGCATCAGCCATGCTGATGCAAAGTAGAAAAACGTCTCTCTAATGATTAATAGAGAGCAGTAATTTTATAGAAGGTATGTTAGAGTAATGGTTAGTGGCTCAGATTGATGAATCAGAGAGCTGAGTCCAAATTCCAGTCAAGTTCATTACATTCACTTACATGCTAATATCCTACGGTATGAATCCATCTTTTCTCTCTCAAGCTATACATAAAATAGCAGAATAGACTGGGTCCTATAGCTTTGGATAGCATTCAGTGTAGGAGAAGAAAATTCTGACTCCAAACCAGATTATGCTATCCTAAAAGTGTGTATATATGCAGTTGGGGACTGCTTGTGAATCCAAATACCCACTGAAACTCTTACTATTAGCATGTCCTCAGATGCAATGTTAAAAGTATCCCAATTATCCATAGGGAACAAGATAAAACTAATTAATAAATTTACAAGTGATTAATTTTTATTTTTATTTTTAATTGGACATATTTTTATTATTCAAATGTTATTTTTTAGTAGATACCATATTTGATTAGAAAATCTTGTTTATTTAGACAGTATTTATTTGTCTACCAAATTAAAAGAAAATGCACCCTCCAACATTTTCTTTTAATAAGTTTCCTTGAAGGTGCAGACCAGTACACAAAATAGATATTGTTTAAAAAAACAGAAAATCCTACTCAGATAGGGTTATCCACTAAAAAATGTTAGATTTTTTCGTTTGGTTTGTTTTACAGCATATCAATTTCAATGAGTTATTTAATGCTGACAAGATTTTTATTCCTGGTAATTTTTTTATTCAAAAGTGTATTGCTGGTAATAATTTTTTTCAAAAATGTATTGCTGCTAATAATTTTTTACAAAGTATTTCTGGTATTAAAACCTATTTTTACACTTTTATAGTGTCTTCATCTGATCTTCAGGATAGTTTACACAATTCTGAACAATTTGGATACCCTGCCATGACATACATAGGTATATATATAATTAAAATAAAAGATGGTCCATGTGTGCTTCTCATAATATGTAGATTTAATAGGCTGGTTAATTAAATTTGAGGAATAAAAAAAATGACAAAATAAGAATATTGATGATATTTATTATATTAGTAAACTTTCTCTTCATGCTTCAATTTACTCAACCATCATGGGTATGACGAAAAACTACATCCGTGTCCTGGGGTATGACAATAAACTATGTCCAGCAACAAGGCCTCTGATCAGGAGGTTTAGAGGAGCATGGAATCACCTCTTAATTGCTGGTGTTCAAGCACCTGTTGCATTCACTTTTGTACTCTCTTCTGCTCGCTATGGGTTAAATATCAAATAGAACTCTCTGGCTTTGAGTAGTAGCCACTCCTGGAAAGGGACTACCCTGAATTCAAAAGAAATGGCAAACAATTCCACTATATTTCCCAAGAAGGTGCTACCACCCCAGGTCAGGGTGAACCTGGGTTCACCCTGACCTGGGGTGGTAGCACCTGTTAGGGTCCCAGCCTTGGGCAAATAGTTAACACCAAAACTGGGGTAAAAACACTATGAAAGAGTAAATAGGTTTTAATACCAGAAATACTTTGTAAAAAAATTATTATCAGCAATAAATTTTTGAAGAAAAAAAAACTATTACCAGCAATACATTTTTGAAAAAAATATATTACTAACAATGTTTTTAAAAAATAAATATTACTAGCAATACATTTTTGAAAAAAAAAATATTACCAGTTATACATTTCTGAGGAAAAAATATTACCCGCAATACTTTTTTGAAAAAAAATTATTACCAGCAATACATTTTTGAAGGAAAAATATTACCAGAAATAGACTTTTGACAAAACAAAATATTACCAACAATAAAAATTTTCTTGGCTTTAAATAATCCAATGAGGGTGATATGCCATAAATTAAACCAAGCCAAACAATTTACTCAAAAGGCCTACTAATATATATATATATATCTTAGTGACTTTGCTTGGTGTGAAATGATTAAATGGAGGTTACTGAGTGTAAAAGAATATAAGAGAAAGAAAAACATTAATAAGGAGCAAGAACAATAAAAGAATTGAAATTAAGGAAGCAGAAGATAATGGTTGACATTGCATTTAAATTTTTGAAGATCAAATTTCACTGGAAAGCAAAAAGCTGGAAGAGAGTCCCACAAGTGAGAAGTTCACAAAGTAACTATTAACATAAAACTTACAGTTACATCTAGCCATTTCAACTGTAAAATGATGAGACCTTGCCACCAATCTAGTACTGTACTTAAATTCATAGAGATTAGCTATCATAGAGGAAAGCGATATTTATTCTGTTATCTACAGAAATGTGGCTCGAGACCGAAAAGGGGATTGGGCAAAGGACAGTCTTCTTCTGTCTTAACTATAACTTAGCTAGCCGCAAGCACTGACCAAATCATAAAAAACAAAATTCCTTACACCAAAACAAAACATTCATACGTACCTTTCTTACTACAAACACCATAATACCTCTTTGTCTCTATGAAAATACTAACTAGTCCCCATATTTACAATTCGTTGTCTGTGGAATAGAGGAAAGCTCATCAGAACAATTACCATGAAAGTATTTATAGAAAAGGCACTGGAAAGCTATATTATGCTGGAAGAAAAGTGTTTGAGGCTGAGATGCCAGGTCAGGACCAATGATATTGCAGCTGTGAATTGCCATGACTTCTTGGGAAATATAGTGGAATTGTTTGCCATTTCTTTTGAATTCAGGGTAGTCCCTTTCCAGGAGTGGCTACTACTCAATGCCAGAGAGTTCTATTTGATATTTAACCCATAGCAAGCAGAAGAGAGTACAAAAGTGAATGCAACAGGTGCTTGAATTTGAACCTCTGTTTTCAACACAGATAAATGTTACACAATCTGCACATCAGTATCATAGGGTTTTTTTTAACCCCTTCCTCAGCATAGACGTGCATATACGTTTCTGCCAAAAGTGTCTTTTTACGACACAGATAAATAAACACCTCCAAAACATTCAAAAACCAGCTACAGACATGTTTGTACATCTTGATTCTTTTTATGCCCTTATGAGCTTGAAATGAGTCCAGTTGTCAACTCGTATGCCTGGTTGATGTGTTAACCATTGCTCTGGTGCATCAAGGTACCTCAATTTTCTAGAAGTAGTCAATTTCACTGGGTGCATTTATTTTGCTCTCACACTCTCACTCGTTTTTTGTTTTTTTTCCCACAAATTACATCCCAAATGTCTAGTTCTGGAGTAGAGAGTGAATATGGTAATAAAATCATATAAGAAAAAAAAAAAAAAAAGAAGGTAAACAATTCAGTTTATAGAGAGATGAGATGTGTTTACACATCTTTACCAAAAAAGGTATTTTCAAAATAAAATTTCAACCATAAAAATGGAAAAAAATTGAAATGTAAGTTATTTTTCCTAATAAGCATAAAAAAATATGATCTTAAAGACAAATTAAAAAAATCATCCAAAAAAGGAACGTTTTACCAAAATAATTGGCAGGGAAGGGTTTTAGTCTCATGTTATCTTTTAAGTATTTTTTTTTCCATGGTCGGTGTATTCTTCACATTCCATTCTAAAATACATTCTACCACTCAGACATGCATACCTTCCAGTAGATACAAATGAAAATTTATTTTGCCAGCTGTCGGTGTACAATTGATTAATACAGTCTGCAAGAGTGCCCCCCTTTTGGGGAAGGGTGATTTTACAGCACAAATTACATAAATACGGCCTGGAGGCTGGTATTTGTTCAAGTTTACACTTGATTGCTGCAATATGTGAATATGCTTTGTTGACACAGGACTAAGTCTCCTACCAAAGCCTGCCTTTGGGTATTATCTCAAGGACACTTACAATGTGAGAATTTACTTTCACACTAACATATACACACAAATTTAAACGAATACATACGCAGATAAGAAATTAACATGCAACTACCACTATAACAAGAAGAACAGATGCAATTAAAGTGCCTTCTTGTACAGGAATTGCACATGACAAACTATCTGATGTCCAGTACTGTCATATGGTCATGATTAACATGGAATTATAATTAGATGTCCAATCTTCCATTAAGTCCTTCATTATCTTAACAGTTGCTACACAGGTAAGAGTTCTCAAAGTAAGAAATTTACCTTCAAAAGTACAGGGGTTTTCAGTTCAGTAATTTTCGCTTTGCTCCATCTCTTAGGATAACAAGAAATAACAAGTACCTTGAATAGAACCTTTAACTTCTCCATCTTTAGTAAATGACTAGCTGTTGACTAATAACCAATGATATCATGGGTAGGATTTTTTTTTTTTTTTTTACACAAAACTTCTACTCATTCTAATTATTACATATAGAGCTTTTCTTATGACTGACTGCTGACTTTCTTACTACTCCATTAATCACCTGTCTTTCCTCATTAACTTTCTGTGTGGACAAACTAAATATTTCTGGTGCTAGGGAAAAAGTGATTTAAACAAAGAATTTCACAGATTTTTTTACCTAAAGTTTGTTTTAGCATGTTTCAGCATTCAATCTGTATGTTGTTCAGAGAAGGTCAAGAGGAAAAAGATTGTGACTGATCAGAAATTAATCCACTGAGAAAATAGGGCTATATATATATATATATATATATATATATATACAGACACACTAGAGAAAAACCAGACCAGACTGTGTGACCAACAGAAAACTTGCCAGAAGACCTAACACCTTAGACAAGAAAAAATCTCAAACAAGGAAATAAAAAAGAAATAAATACTAAAAGACAAGCATCTACTTACTCAGTAAAGTGATCAATACCCAGATTATCTAAACAGTGCAAAAAATGCTTCACAACATCAACACTTAACAAAGGAAAGACTGAGTTACTTGATTTTCATGCTCTTGTGACCTTCAGACAACTAGAATGCAAAGAAATGGAGGTCTAGCACTAGATACCCACTAGCATAACACCTATGCTAAATTATACGCACACACACACACACACACATATATATATATATATATATATATATATATATATATATATATAATAATGAGAAAATGGTCTATAAATGTTTATATATGAAGAATAATTTTTGGAGAAAAAATATTAAGGTAAAACTTGAAGGAGGAATTTATTTTATTACCTGTAATAATTGTTACAAGAAATACATAGGCAAAACCTCAAGGATTTGAAATAAAAAATTATATGAACAAAAAGTGATCTTTTACAGAACAATACTCTAAATGTATTAATCATTTTAACTTAAAATTCTCAGCATCCCCTTTTCTTCATGCACATGTGTAGTCACATCACTGTGAATGTCTGATGAAGTCTTTAAGAACAAAACACATCACACAAAAATCTTTTTCTAATTTGTCATACTTTTTCACTAAAATAGTAATAATAATATAGAAATCAGTAGCACTTATCAAAATACATAAAATTATTAGAAATTAATGTAGTGCAAGGTGAACAGAATTTCTCAAGAAAATGCTCAGTCAAAACTAGAGCGACAGTAGTCAATAAATTAAAAATAACATGAAGTCAACACTTTTTAATATATATATATATATATAGATACGCACACACACACACACACACACACAAGGTTTGTTTAAAACTACTGACAAGGTACTGCAGTCAAGTTTTTTATTTAATTTTTATGTAGTAATTGTCCACTCAGACATAGAGAACATCCAGACAATTTCTAGATAATTTATGTCCAGCAAAGAAGAAAATTATAAGAACATAAGAAAAATTAAACAAAAAAACTTAACCGCTGTACCTTGTCAGTTGTTTTTCATGGAACTTGTATAAAAGTGGGATTGCTAACCAAATACACAATTATATATATATATATATATATATATATATATATATATATATATATATATATATATATATATATATATGCACACACAAACATATTGGCACATGTCCAAGTGGCTAAACATTAGCTTTCTGGCCATGCAACTCAGGTTTTGATCTCACTATGGTCTATTTGTCAGAAAGATAACTTTATGATGTTTTGCCTCTGTGGAGGCAATCCCAGTGTGCAGAACATTTGGAAAGTGCCTGGACCTCACTGCATAGTTTAACTAAAGCCTTGCGGGTGAAATTTGGTAGATGAAACTGTTTAAAAGTCGGCAATGGTTGTCCAAGCACAAAATTACAAGTCATTATGACCAAGGGTTTGACTATACTGATCATGCATTCTCTCTTCCAGAAACTGTAAATATGGCCTGCTCAGTATGGATGTAGTTTAAAGTATGAGTGTTGGATAGAAATCAAATTTGCAGGTGATCTTGAAAATGACCTTCAGTCTATTGTTAACTGGAGCAATTTATTAATTTTATGGCCTCTAATAATCATCTTAAATATCTTTTTTTTTTTTACCTTTCATCAGTATGGCAGATGCTAACTTCCAGGGGAGCTATTTATATTTTCCAATGACATTAAGTGGAACAATTATACTGAATGAATTACTAATTCTGTTGTGAGGAAAGTCAGTTCACTGTGTTGTGCTTACCAAAATTTATCCTGCATATTTATAAGTCTAACATTTGTTCATGCATTGAATATTGTTGCCACATCTGGTCTGGTACTTCTACTATATCTCTATAGATTCTTGACAAAATCAGAAGACTAATCTACAACAGTATCAGTCCTGACCTGATATCTTGACTTCAGTCACTTTCTCATCACTGGAAGGTAACTTCTCTGTGGCTTTTCTATAAATATTTTCATGGTAATTGTTCTAATGAATCTTCATTTTTTCAGTTTCACAAATTTAAGGGCAGTACTAGATTGACAGCTAAATCTTGTAATTTCCCCAGATTGACAGAAAATTCAAAAATGAAATTATTTTATTGTTGAATTTGATAGTTGTAACCATAAATTCTATGTTAAAAGTTTCTTCTCTCATATATCTCACTTCTAGAACTCTCTTCCACCTTACTGCTTTTTTGTTAACTAAAATCTTCAGAAATTTCAATGTAATACCAATTGTCATCTGTCTCCTTGAATGCCATTCTTTTATTGTCCTATCTGTTATCTCACTCTTAATAATTCCTTGCATCCAAGTAGCTTTTATGGTTTGTATAAAATGATTAAAAAAAGTAACAGTTCCCTCTCTAGATGCAACTTATCTGGATATATATTTTTTATAACTTTAAATATCATTTTTAGTTTTTTATTAATTTTTAAGTAGGTGTTCCATTTATCTATTAAACAGTATATTGATTTATTTTTGTGTACCAGTCTGAATATCCAGGAAATATTATTAAAGAAAAATTCTCTGGCAGAATTCGAGCCAGTATCCTCTAGGGCAGAGGGAGTTACCATTAAGCCTGGTATGCTCTAACCAACTAAGCTACAAAGAACAATTAGTCAGGCAAGGACAAAAACCCATAATTTTCTCATATCTGCAAATTTTTGTAAACAAGGAGAATTTTAGAATTCATTTTTTATTAATCCAACAGATTTTTATCACTTTAAATGTTACTTTTGGTCAATACTTGTATTTAAGTAGATTCAAATGGTAATCAGTTTTTGAACTAATAAAGGCCAGTAAAATTTCTCAGAAATGTAGATATATTTAAAATTTGAAAGTGGAAATTCAAAGTCTTCTCATTTAATTGAAAAAAAACTGATTATTATATTTAAGGCATATAAAACCAAATTTGCTGAAGTTTTTATTCCCATATTTCCATAAAATGTCTATTGTAACAAGATTTATTTGATTAAGATGGACCCAAAGAATAAAATTTTAAGTTCTCTTACTTAAACTGAAGAAACTACAAAGAAAGGTAACATATGTTATTGTGTTATATTTCTATGGTATATGAAATCTTATTTATTTTAGGAACTTTAACTCAGAATTGTTTTAAAGTGAAAATTTATCAAAACAATTTATTATACTTTGTGCAGCCAAAATAGCTCCCTACATAAAGACTTTAGTGGCAATGGTACCTTCATCTAGCTAATATCTTAGCTTTATGTGGGAGGTATTTCTGCCACACCCTGTAGATAGAAATATTTTAGGATAAGAAGTAGGAGAGAACTATCTTGTTGGTTGGTTGATTTTGCTTAATGATGTATCAACTTCTATGAGTTATTTACTGGCAAAATTTAATATTTTGAACACAATCTTATGATTTTAACTACAGATAAACTGTATTGTTGGTAATTCTGCTATAAATATTTATTGTTTGGTAATTTATATATATATATATGTATATATTCCTGGTATTTTTCTATAAAAATATATTTTTTATACTTTCATAGTCTTGTTTTGGTTTGTGAATTCACTATTTGCCCACAACTGGGACCCTAACAGGTGCTCCCACCCTAGGTCAGGGTATACCTGGTGACAACAGCAGTTAGGTGGTTCCACACTCCTCAAAACCTCTAATCTCCCGATCAGAGGCCTTGCTGCCAGATGTACTTTGTCATCATACCCAGGACTAGCAGCTTGCTGGTTTGGGGTTTGATCAAAAGTGTGTTGCATTTTCCAATATGTGGTGTTTGAACAGGTGATTTTTTCACATATAACCAAAATTTGACACACACACACACACATATATATATATATATATATATATATATATATATATATATATATATATAGTCCAAAAGTTGACATTTTAGTGCATCTTTTTTATCTGATTTGTGTGTAGATTGTGAATATTAAATGTGTTTGTGTTAAAAGTGAAAATAAGGTACGTTTTTGTAACCCAATGCTATTTAAAGGAGGAAATACTGTGCAAACAACAAAAAGATATGTGCCATTGGTGCGGATGGTGCCATAGCTGAGAGTATTGTTTGTAAGTGATTTTTGAGGTTCAGAGGTGGCAATTTTGATCTTGCAAACCATGAATGTTCTAGCAGGCCTACATTCATTGATAATGAGTAATTGAAATGTTGATTAAAAATAGACATGAACTACGTATTGCAAAGATAGCAAAAGGTAATGAAACAAAGTAGGATATATGTAGTTGAATAAATTTAAATATTGTCTTTGAAATTAAACCTAAAAATGTTACAAACTTTTGTGCTGACTAAATAATAAGGCACTTTTAATACAATAGCTTTAAAAAATAGCATTTTCTGTTTTGTTCTGTCACAATTTTTTAATGGACAAGCTTTTCACTTCTGCCCATTGGATTCAACCATTTTGAAGAGAATTATCAAATAGTGTATTTTGATGGATATGCAACTTTAACTTGCCTACCAATCAAAGCTAGCATTCATTTTTCCCCCCTTATGCAAAGAGAAAGTCTTCAGAGATGAGAAAAGATGAGGGTGGTTGGTAATGGCAGACAAACCGAGCTTGAGATACTGACAGTATTATTCACTTTTGTTGGAAACACTTTGCTATAATGTATAATGAATAACTAACTTTAGCGGACTGGTCAGTCTTAAGAAGAAGATTTTAATTCCAGCCATAAGTTGTGAATGTGCAGTTGGATCCTAGAAACAAAGGCAGTTGAACATAAAGCAGTATCAATGAGGCAGAGACAAATTCTCTTGACAAACACCCAGCTGGACTGAGTGGACTTATTTCGACTGCAACCTCGTCTTTTGACAAGAGATGTCCATACTTACATTCAGGCAAAGGACAAATCTCTTCAACTTAATGTGGAAATGGATGGGGAGTGATCCTGAAAGGAAATGGTCCATGGTGGGAGGATGGTGTTTTGCTTGTTATATCATGAATAATTCTGGTAAGCATTCTTTGGAAATGATATGAACGACTTTATGCAGACAGCGTTAATAAACACAATGAGAGCAGAGTGAGAAATTCACATGATTAATTCTTTTCCTGTTTTTTCTGTGATCAATGTTTTTTTTAAAGAATATTCTGTGCAACCAAAAAATAATTAAGAATATAAAAGTATAGTATATATGTCAATCAGTAAAGGTACAATTGAGATTTGTGCAGACATGGATAAACAACTACTAAGTCTGAGTTTTTTATTAGTTTTATATCAAAACTCATAGATAGTTGGATACAAGGCCAGTGCAAAGGTCTTGTGACAACCATCACCACCACAGAATCTATGATCCAGGGCTCCCTACTCTACTAATTTTCAATATAGTATTCATATAAAATAGAAATTTTATCAATAGTGTTTTGTGGCAATTTTTGACATCAATGTGAGATTTTTCTTGTCAAAAAGTGGAATAATTTTAATACATTATTGATTAAAAAATAGTGAATTTTATGTTGTGCTTCTTTGAGACTTAGCATAAGCAACACAAATTCACAGATTTGAACAAAAAGAAAAGACCCTAGTATGACATAAAAATCTGTAAAAAACATTTTAATCCTTTAATAGAAACTTTTTTTTAATTTCATAATGTATATAAATGTAGGTAGAAAAAAACAAATGTTGATAGCAAGGATCCCAAAATAATGGTTGGGTCCCTAATTAGGCTTGCTCTCACCTCCCATGATAGGTGCTTTGAGGTTGTATGGATCAACCCTGGTTAGATACACAATGACACAGCAAATACTAAAAGCATCTATAAGATGTAAACATGATAAACAGGGTGCTGAAAATTATCAGTCCAACCTACTTCCCAAAATCTGATCCAATGACCAAACATTGGATTTTTCTTTTTTTAGGTATCGCTTTTTGATCAGACCAAGAATTTTTCAGCATCCTCTTGCAGTGTGAAAAATGATATGCTTAATGTAATTACAACTAATTTAAACTGTTCTTCATTTAATACTTATCTATACTTTTGTGAAAACGTATGCAAGATATTAACTTGAAAGACTTATTCAGGCTCACCATTCCATTTCTGGGACAGTGGACATTAATTGCTTATAGGTTGTACAGCATTTTTATAAAAACAATTATTTTTTAATATATTCGCAGGAGAAATGAAGTAAGTTTATCATGACCCACTGTCTTTACCACTACTCTACTACATTGCTTTTCTGCATAACCAAAGTGTATATTTCTGTTAGCCAAACATTTAACGAGTAAGCACCAAAATTTTGTTTTAGCAAGATTCAGCACTCAATTTGTGTTGTGCATTGAAAATCAGGAAAAAAATTGACAAGAATTATTATGCAAGTATTGTTAACTAAATGGTGCTATTATATGTATAAATATTATTTTGTAGTCATATTTTGTAATAGAAATGCATTACTAATTATTTAACTAGAGAAATGCATTGAATACCAGGAAAAAAGGGATTGTTTGTGAAAAAAGGAAGTTTGTTTACAGGAAGAGTTAATGAAAAAATGCATTATACTGATCAGATTTCTGTTTGGAAATTTGTTACTGCTATGAAGCAAAAATAGCACATTATGACATGAGTTTTGTTAGGGCAGTACCATTAAAATTAAAAGTTACTAAAGAAAATTTGTGCCTCAAACAACTCTTTTTTTCTGTCAGAGAAACTGCATTTTTTAGCCAAAGTGCCACTGCCAGTTTGGGCCATGGTGACTAAAAAAGGATAGAAAAAAATGATTACAAGTTTGATTGCTGTTGTAGGAAAAATTTTCCTTTAGTAAGACTTCTAAATCTAGGCCGGTTATTATTAATTGGACTGTTTAAGAAAATAAAAAAATAAAAAAAATAAGAAAAACAACTCAAACACATAGACCCACTAAAAATAATGTTTATAATAATATGAAAGACTCTTGATTATGCTGACTTGTGACTTTTGTGCTACCAAAAGCATTTACAGCTTCAAAACAGTTCTTGTCTACTCAGTTTCACTCACAAGACTTTTGTCAACTTAGGCATTTTTCAACAAGGCCATACACCAAGATTTGTGTATCACAGGCTGATATTATCAAGAAGTCATCTCCTTGAAAAAAAACAACTATCATGAGATTCATACCATGGTTTCATGGTCAGAACATAAATCTCCTTTCAAAAACTTTAAGCCAAAAGTATCACTGACTGTTTGGTCAGTGAATGTTGAATGTTTCCAATAAGAAATGAAGAATACAGTGTTACCCGGATATAAGAGAAAACCGGATATAAGAGAGATTTTATCTGGTCCCAAATTAAAGCCTGTTTTAATGTAAACAAAACAGACCAAACCCGGATATAAGAGAAACCCGAATATAAGAGACTTCTTCTCCGGTCCCAACAACTCTCTTATATACAGGTTACACTGTACTTTTATAATTCCCAATAGGTTACAATATTCTACTGGTTTCATAAAATTTCCTTTTATCTAATTTTAGATGCTTATTAATAACAAGTTATTAAAAGTACAAGTCACATGAAATCAGAAACATTATGCATAGAACAGTTGAGAATAAAAAGTTCTTTAAGTATAGATATATTTTAAAAATAATTTTAAAATATTCTGCAATGAAAAAAAATTATTTAAATACAGCTTGGGAATTTCTATTTTTGGCTATTACAAATTTAATAAAGTAACAAGAGAAAATGAAAAGTTTCTGAAGGTCTAGATACTTACTGCTACTTATATTGATAATTCTAACTTTGTTTGGTCAGTGGAAAAAAGATCAAAATATAAATGGTGTATAAAAAAGTTGTCTCAAATCTTTTAGCTATTGTGCACCAATGCTTTTGTGGGTGGGGGGAAGGTATGAATTATTCTCTTCTTCTCCCTCCACTCATATACTTTATATCGCTGCCAATCCCGTTTTTCAAGGAAAATCAGTTCATAGATAAGATGTAGAAATTTAAATTTTAACGAAGCAAGTAAAGAACACTGCCTCATTTTTGGTATAGTAGGCATTAATGCATTATAGGTAGAAATCTACAATTACAACCAGATTTTTTTTAAGTCACTAAGTAATTGCTAATTATTTATTTAAATTTTTATAATTAATGCCAGATATTATGATGGCCATTAATTGGTTAATTATCTGAGAAAACAGTCTGCCAATAATCCTGCATGTAAATATGTATTTTATACATATAAGTATGTATAAGTATAGATATGTGTTATATATGTTAATGTATATGTATATTTAGGTGTGCCTATTCATATATATATATATATATATATTAGGTTGGTTCAAAAATAATGTTGTTTTTTGACATTAAAAATACGTCAAAAAACGATATTATTTTTGCACCAACCTTATGTATATATATATATATATACACACACACACACACACAGAAATATACATATACATGAACTCATATATAACACATAAAACATTCATGCATATGTGTTGTATATGCATGAATATATGTATATTTATGCATGTGTGTGAGTGTGCATATATATATATATATATATATATATATATATATATATATATATATATATATATATATATATATATATATATACACACACACACTCACATGCATACTCATATACAGAAATATACAGAAATATACAGATAATGAACTTATATATAACACATATATATACTTATAAGGATATAACACATACAAGGGTGACTGTTTTGTCAAATAATTAACATATGTGTATACTTATCTCTCTCTCTCTCTCTCTCTCTATATATATATATATATGCATATGTGTATATTCTTTTATATTACTGTTGATGTCAATGAAAATATACCACAAGGCACTGGTGTTTCTTTTAGATTAAGTCAAATGTGTTGAAAGTCTAATGGTCATCAGCATGAAATGTGTGATTTGCAGACTGAGTTCAAATTCTAGCATTGTCTGTTGCATTCACTTTCACACAAATGCACTTTGGAAAGGCATGTATTCATTTCTTTTCCACTAGATTTGGGTTAAGTAGAGAGTAAGCTGGGCTCTCTACCTTTTGGGTGGCAATCTGTCTAAAAGAAAGAAAAGTCTCAATTGCAAACCATGCAGAATGCAACAGAAAACCACTCATTATGATTCCCAAGTATGCATGGTAATTCACAGATAATAAATAAAAGGGACCTGTGGAGAGCCTTAATTACCTCCATCTTGAAAGGATATATTTAAAAGAAAATGCCTGTGACTAAACCCAACCATATTAGTATTCAAATCCTTCATTTAATAAAGATTTAATATTCTTCAATTTACAATTTTACAAATGTCTAATATCAGTCAATATGAAGAACCTACCAAGTCTTCTTATGCTTTTTGTAAGAACAAAAGTTGAACCAAATTGAATTCCTTTGAAATCAGTAATCTATTTTATATTCCCTTGTTAGTTCCTGTGAACTATTTGCTAATTTGAAAGCAGTTCATTTGTTGAAAGAGATAAATTAATTCTATTGCAATTTTATGTATATATTTTACCATTGAAATTTTAGATGAGTTCTTTGTTTGTACATTATAAAAACAGCTGTTTTTATTATCTTTCTTACATTTAATATCTATTCAAATTCAGAGACCGAAGATAGCCACATATACGTTCCTCAACTTTACATGAGTTGATTGTAATTGAAAATATAATAGATGCTATAAATTGTCTACACTGATATATATTAATTCTTTTTATTTATCTATGTTTACAAACCTAGAAATATTGAAAGCATGTATGTATATAAGTCAATATTTATGTATAAGTCATATGCACACATAAGCAGAGATGTGTAATAAAAGATAAATGGTATGGGTAAGAAAGAAATTAGCCATTTCCATGAAGGAAACATTTGGCATTCATCAACGGAACAAAAGAGTATTACTGTCAGTTAAAATTTGCAAGACTCTTTTTTTAAAAAATGCTTTTTTTTTTTCAGGGAATTAAGAATTAGGATTCCAGAGTACACTATTATCACTTTTTCTGGTAGTAATGGGAGTTTCCTTCAAAACCTTTTGTTTAAGGTAGTCCGGAAGGCCATATCTGGATTATATTATTATTTTGTTTTTTAGTTACACGTGTTATCCATATTAGTTGTTATTGCTTTTGGAATTCTTCAAGTGATGTGTTTTTTTTCTAGTAATAAATGAATAGATATTGTATGTATATATATATATATATATATATATATATATATATATATATATATATATATATATGTGTGTGTGCATCTACATTTATATATATTCAGAGATAAATTTCATATATATATTTGTTTCTCTGTATGACTAATTGGTTTGTTTTTCATAGCTTATCAACCTTCTTCAGGTTATTTAAAGGCAAAAATATTTTTAGATTTTAAGAATTTTGGGGGAGATAATAATGATTTACTGATACAAGTTCTTCCAATTAACCCATAACTGGGAGGAAGAAGAGGTGGTTTCATACCTTTCCCAAGGGTATTTGTATATGCATACTTTTACATTAATATATATATAAGGATAAATTTCATAAATATATATATATATATATATATATATATATATATATATATATATAATTGATTGATTGGTTTATTTTTTATGATTTACTAACCTTTTGCTGGTTATTTAAAGACAGACAATATTTTTTAGATTTTAAGATTTTTAAGGAGATAGTAATGGTTTATTGATATATCCTACTAATTAACCCATAGCTGGTGGATGAAGAGGTGGATTTGTACCTTTCCCAAGTTTATTTGGGCTTCAGTTAGTATAATGAACCCAACTGGAATTCAAACACAGCTCTCTGATTTTTCATTTCTATGTTTACAGCCCATGATATTTTCAGGTGGTTACTCATCTAGGTAGTGATTAGGCTCAGTATTGCTTAACTTCAGTGATTTTAGAAGAACCAGTGTTTCAGTATGATATGGCTGTAAGCCTGTTTGTTCATGTGAAGACACAAATGTGTAATGATACATTTCATTATAAACATCAATATTTTCACAACAAAATTGCTGTTAACAAACAGATTTTGTTAAAATTTTCTGGATGTATCTATATGTGTAATATTTATCTTATATGACATACACACATGTGGGTTTCAACTTGAAATATCTTTCCTTATCAAAAAGTGTTGATAATAACTTAGTTTGGAGATGGTGACATGTACATAAACTACAACATACATTTTCTTTATAAATCCAAATGATATAGGTCATGGAAACATTTTTTCAATCATTTCAGACCAAGCAAAGCAAGAATATCACTAAGATACAAGGGGTTGAAGAAAATGAGAAGACTTTAGTGAGGAGAAAAGGCAATAAAGGAACAGGTTCCAGGAAGACAAAAGTTGTAATTGACTTGGATTTAAATTTTTGAAGATTGTAAATGGCAGAGAAGCAATAATCCAGAAGAGACTTCCACAGGCGAGAAGTGTAAGAAAAGAAACTATTAGAATAGAACAACAAGACCTAGTTGCTAATCTAGTAGTACACTTAAATTCATATATTTGATTCATACAATAGCCAAAAAAACTCTGAATAAATTGGTGTTTTATTATTTTACATGTTAATACGAATTCTTGACATTCTATAACTTTTATCAATCTTTCAACCATTGATTTTTATAACTTTGCATCTGTTTTAAATTATTTGCCACAATTTTTATTGCTTCTAAGATATCTTTACTGGAATACTATTTTTCATTCTCTTGTATACTTCTTTTAATGATGGGGAAGTTTAATGACAGACAAGTTTTCTACTTGTTTAATATTTTGAGAGTAATTTTGTAGTAATTTGGTATCTTTCAAACCATTTTAGAGAAAGCTTTGCAGTATTTAGCTTAAAATGTCTTGCTTGTAATCTGTACCACCAGTAGACGTTAATTGTTTAACAACAGGTATGTCTACTGAAACATGTGTTTGCCACTATATATAACATTTATATTAAGAAATATATTCATATGAATGTGTGATTGGGGATATTTCTACTATGTATATTTTATAAATCTGTCATTTTTATTCAATTCATGGGAGAATATAACAGCACAAAATAAAATTATACTTGGAGGAAAAAATAGTTTATTTTTGTCTTGTGACACTTAGTCACTTTGCTAATGATGTAATGATTACACTTATTTTGTGCTAAACATTTCAGTAACAGAAAAAAATATTGCAAATTAATTACATTCATAGATCAAATGATGCAACAGCAGCATTTAAAAAGCCATTGAAAACTCCAATTGATCCTTAATGTATTAGTACAATTAATTGACAATCGATCAGCCTAATTAAAACGTTCCTATGACGATGGGAATATTTATCTACAGTGAAATATAAAACTGTAAATGATAATTAAATGGTGAATTGAGTAATAATGATAATAATTAGCATGTTTAACATGAAACATTCAAATTCCTCCCACTTCCTCTGTAATTAGGACCCTGTTGAGTTAATTGCATTTACTGCAAAGACTTATTTATTCAGAGGCAAACACAATTTCTCACCAAAATCTAAATAGGTTTGAATCTTGAAATAATTATCAGTTTAAATCTTTGCTTCAGGAAATGTTTCTTTATATCTTATTGTTGATGATCATAAAAATAAGTTGTTTTTTTCACCATCCTTAATTTTGTAATTCTTGTAAACAAAAAAAAAAATGTATGAAAACAGTTCACAGCACCATTGAGATATTGATATTTAAAAACAAAAACCTGCCTCTTCCTGTTGTGGATCATTCTTCAACAATGTTTATTGTTTTAAAAAGTGATGATTAGAATTGTAATAAACACTATTTATTTATTAGATTCTTTATTTGCCCTGTTTTTTTATTGAAATGGTTGGCAAGACACACTGGCTAATTGCCAAATAATTCAAACTTTATAAAATAATAAATAAAAAGTTGGTTTACGTATTTTAATAATTTAGTAAATATTTATAAATTTATGAAAATTATTTTATATCTATTTCTTTATAAATTGTTAAATGATAAATATTGCATTGCATTAGTTTTAATTGTATTAGTTTTTAAAATGATGTAAATAAAAAATTATTCTTGTAAATAAACAATTTAATAGTGTTTATTATTTTTGTTGTAAATTCTCAAGAACAAAAAATGTATAAATTCACTTTCATCATATGTTTAGGTTTTATTCCATTTCTAATCATTACCAATAAACTTTACCAAAGAGTGAAGGTAGATAAAAAAAGCAGTGTCTTGTGAAAGACCATTCTTTTGACACTTTGTAGGCATGTTTATCCATGTTTACCAAATAATGGCCATTGAGGTTGACCATTACTCACTGAGTAATGAGTTTGATCCTCATTTTCTTCATTACTGAGTAATGAGTTTGATCCTCATTTTCTTCATTATTGAGTAATGAGTTTGATCCTCATTTTCTTCATTATTGAGTAATGAGTTTGATCCTCATTTTCTTCATTACTGAGTAATGAGTTTGATCCTCATTTTCTCCATATAAACATTTGACATTGACATGTAGTAAAATCAATCAATTGTTCTTGATAAAGGTAGTTGATTAGTTTCCCACTGTCGTAAGCTTTTGGATTTAGGAATATCCTTTTATTAAAATAGCTTCCCTATTAAAGCTAAAGAGAGCGAACTCTTTCCTGCTATTAATTTTTAAAAGTAAAACAGATGAGGTATTGCTTTTTCCAAGGACAGGGCCAGTGCAAGGGTTTCATGCCACCCACACCCCGAATCTACTACATATAACTTTTATAAGGTAGTATTCATATAAAATATAAATTTTATTGCAACTTAATTATGTACAATAATGGATCATCTGCAATATAGGTGAACGATTCAACTAGAAAAATTAAAAATAAATACAATGTATCTAAATACCAATTAGAGACATGTCATAATAGATCATTTCCTCTTAAATAAATCAACAATATTTTACAGCAATTTTTAACATCAATTTAGGATTTTTCTTGTTACAAAGTTGAATAATTTTAATACATTCAACCTCATGGATAAAAAATAGTGAATTTTATCAAGTTTTGTTTTCAAGACTGAGCATGAGCAAAATATATGCACAGATTTGAATGAAAGAAAAAACCCAGAATGGTGTCAAAATCTGTTTGAATCCTTTAATAGTCAGTTGAACTTATTTTAATTTGTAAAGCATATAAATTGAGGTTGAAAAAAAAGCAAATGTTACTAGCTTGAGGCCCCCAATAATGCTTCAAGGTTTCCACAGCATTAGTGTAAAGTAAATGCAACAGCCCTACTTGAAAGTTCAATTTAGCATGGTTGTTTGATTTTTCATACAAATAACCTCTATGCTGTGTTGCATGTTGACTATATCATCTCAAAATAAAACTAAAACCCAGGATTTATCTTGATCTTTAAAAGAAACATTAAGGATTTAACCAACACATTATATGTATATATTTTTAAAAAATGTATTATAAATCACTACAATCAGTTTGAAAAAAACTTTTTTTAAAAGCAAACATTCCTTAGTTTCACCAGTTCTAACTTTTGCAGCTAAGATCACTACGCTATGCACATGATAATGAATCACTCTCATTTCCTTCATATTCCATTAGTCAGAAATAAGTTCCACTCAAGAACCTTCTTCCTGCAAACTCCTGTTCTGTGGAACCAGCTACCATGAGGAAGTTTCCCAATGACTACAATCTTAACCTGTTCAAGTTGAGCATTAACCATTATCTTCCCCCCATATCCACATAAACTGTGACTCTTACTCTGCAACCCTCTACCTCAAGTGGCTCCCAGGTCTTGTACAGAGTGAGCATTTTTGAAAAAATGCTCTAATTTTAAGATGGCTGCAGTTTATTTGAAAGCATTAACTATTATCTTCCTCACATATCCACATAAACTGTGGCTCCCAGGTCTTGTACAGAGTGAGCATTATTGAAAAAAAGGCTCTATTTTGAATATGGCTGCAGTTTATTTGAAAGCGTTTTATATTATTCAGCCATGCAAGACCTCACATCAAAGCAAAACTCAGTTATCATTTTTAAGAAAAGCATGTCTTATGTTGGGACCTTTTCAAAATCTATATCTGTTAACTTTCTTTCCATATCCAAAATTTAAAATAACTAATTTCCATGGAATTAATGGATTTTTTAATCCATTCTTATTTCTTATTGCTATAATCATTCTCAAAATGTTACCAATGAGACAGGCACCTAAAACATGCTTGAACTCTTCTTTTATGTGCCATATCCCTTCAGAATATTAGCAGTCATGGCTCTCCAAAATTTCTTATCTTTTGACCCACTTCTAAGTTGGTCCTGGGTATGGTAATAAACTATACCTGGCATCAAGGGGTCTCTGATCATTATCTTTGAGGTTTTTTCTCATTTCTCAAAAGAATGTCCTTATGTCTTTTTAGCAACATGCCGATGTCATGAGATATAGTGGTAGGTGCCTCTCATGATGAAGACATTGATCCTGATAATTTCTCTGGGATTTCTTGTCTTTGATAACTGAAGTGTTGTCACTTAGCAATTAATGACAGTCTGTCTCTGCCAGCAGAAAAAAAAAGTTTCAGGAACCTACAAGAATATTCCTGAATATTTAAATCTGTTTTAGTTTGTTTCCTTACCACTTAGCCCAAAGGTTCTTGCTGTACCAGCTAAATGTGTCTGTTGCAATGCTACATATGATGTGGATTGTGTGAAGTCATAATGGATTTGGATGAAATTGTTTTTACAGTATAAAGAATGTGTTTGTGGAGAAGGCAACCATGAAATACTTGACTACAAAAGAAATGGACAAAAGAAGTTAAATTGCATTGAATAAAACTTGTCTGTTTTTCTTTACAGTATCATTTTATTTGAATTAATACGTTTTATTCTTCTATGTGCCATGTCTCCTCAGGCAGTTGGCAATCATGGCTCTCCAGAATTTCTTGTCCTTTATAGGTCTTAATAAAATTTTTGCTACCTTTCCTAAATGCTGTCTGCCATCCATTTATATAATTTTGTGAGGTAGGTTATATGTTGTTTGCCTCTGTCCTTCTTGCCTTCATTCTGTCCCTCTTGTGAGTATCAAATTTTCTAAACCCTTTTTCCTTTGTATGTGCCCTAGAAATTTCAACTCTTCCTAATATTAAGTATAAGTGTCCTTATTGTTTCCTTTTTCTCTAAAACTGCCATTGTTCACAAAGAAAAATATGCAGTATTATCTGTCATCTCAATTTCAATCACTTTCCCACCACTGATGTAGCCTTTTCTATAACTGTTCTGATGAGCATTCCTCTTTAGTACCTTGGCTTTATGAATTTAAACACAATACTAGATTGGCAGCTAGGTCTCATCATTTTGCAGTTGAAATGGCTAGATTGAACCATAAGTTCTATTCTAACAGTGTCTTCTCTTGCACTTCTCAACTGATGGAACTCTCTTCCAGCCTCTTGTTTTCCAGTCAAGTTTGATCTTTAAAAAGTTAAATGCAATGTCAATCATTATCTTCTTTCTCCTTAATTCTTTTTCTTTTATTGTCCTCTCTCCTTAGTGTTTTCTTTTTCTTGTATTCTTTCACACTCAGTAACCCCTTGTGTCTTAGTAGCTTTATTGCCTTACTTCTTCTATGTGCTTCAGAACATTGGCAACATGGTTCTCCACAACTTTCTTTCTTTATAGCTCTTAATAAATTAGATATTTTTGTTATCTCTTCTAAGCTCTGTTCTGCCATCAATTTACCCAAGCTTGCTATGTGGGTTATGCATTGTTTTCTTTGGTCCCTGTTGCCTTCAGTCCGTCCTGTGAGTATCAAATTTTCCAAGCCCTCTTCCCTTATTATGTGCCCTAGAAATTTCAACATTCTCTTTCTAATGTTAAGTATAAGTGTCCTTTTTGTTTTCATTTTCTCTAAACCTTTGTTGTTGTTGTTCACATCTTCAGTCAATGGTATTCCGTATCAGTAACTCTTGGCCTAGTTGTTTTCAGAGAAGTATTGAGTCCAGCAACATTTATGAACTGTGCTTATGGTCTTGGGATGATTTCCTTTTCTCTACCCCAATTAGTATGCACCATGCTTGACTGGTCATGTGACCCTTAATGACCAATCAGCGGAGCCCAGTTTTTATAGACAGACAGAGAGAAAATATGCACCCCCGATTAGCGGATCAAAAGATTCCTTTGCACAATAATCTTCTCCTGACTTGTGACTAAAAATAACTTTTTTCAACATCCACTCATGACCATAATGCATTGAAAGACCAGTTCACATACAATCACCAAAGTTAAGCAATTTCAAACTTGATCAGTATCTAGATGGGTAACCACTTGGGAATAAAAGTTTAGATGTACAGTTGGTTAACAGTACAGAATTGGAAATCAGTGAGCCAAGTCCCAATTCTAGTCAGATTTTTTGTATTTACTTACATGCAAATACCCTTGGGAAAGGAATGAATTCACCTCTTCTACACCCAGCTATGGGTTTATTAGTATGACTTGTATCATTATTATCATTATTATATCATTATTATCTCAAAAAAATTCTTAAAATCTAAAAATATTGTCTGACTTTAAATAACCTACAAAAGGTCAATAATCCATAAAAAATAAATTAATAAATCATTCAGTTTTTTTCATTAGTTGGAGAAAAGGCATCTAAAATATTTTTATACTTTCCTTGCATAATATTTTTCTTTAGCCATCTTTTTCATTTATTTTATAAATGATTGGGTAGATTAATACTTTGTGAGAAAGACTATAGCTTTCTATTTCTTTAGTTTTAAGGAACTATTAGTGTTTGTTATTCACTAAATAAGATTTCATTTTCAATATAAAATGTGACAAAGGTACCCACAATGAACCAAACTAAGACAGGTTTTGAGTTATTTGTCCCTGTCGTCTGGTTTATTTGTTTAATGTGTTATTTAAGGCTGAAATTTAATTTTCTTGGGAGATTTGAAGTAATAAAAATATATGTTATTCTGCTTTGACAATTGAATATATGATAGATGATTATGAGCTTTTGTGCATGTAAATGTTTGTGTGAATATAATTATGAGATGCAGGGATATGTGTGTTTTATGTTGTACTTTTGTTTAAGTTGTATTTTGGAATAGAATTTGATTTAAGAAATTGTATTACATTACATAGATTAATGTCATGTCAGTTCTTTCATGTTGGTTGTTTGGTTAGCATCATATCAACCTCTACAGGTTATTTAATACCAAAATCTAAATATCTTGAATGCAATTGTATACCTGCAACAACAGATAAAATGTATTGCTGGCCATTTTGCTTTAAAAAATGTATTGTTGGTAATTTCTCTTATAAAATAATGTATTGCTGGGATTTTTTTTCTATAAAACATGTATTTTTTGTATTTTCATAGTGTTTTATTTGGCGTTTGACTATTTGCCCATAGCTGGGACTCTATCAGGAGCTAACCCACTGGGACAGGGTAGACCTGGAAACAACAACAATTAAGAAGTGTTTTCATACTCCTCAAAACCTCTAATCTCCCAATCAGAGACCTTGCTGCTGGATGTAGTTTATTGCCATACCCAGGACTAAATTAATTATTAAGCATTGGTTTTCCACCAAGTCTTTTTACAAGATTCTCCCTGTAAATAAATTGTTGAGCTTTCTCACTAAAAGAGTTGCTGAGCAAAATAATTGCTATTCAGTGTGAATGTGTTTTGAAAGCCATTTCACCATTTCAGATCACAATTCAGTTAAATTACTGCAACGATAATATTTTTTGATAACAGATTTACTGAATTGTTATTTTTTATAACATTGGTCTGAAATAGGTTAATGTTCATCTAAATTCACAACTCTGTTAGAAATAACTGTTGTGAATTTAAAAAAAATGATGCTTTAGATTTAGCATTTTTGTTGGAGGATATTTTTTAAATCCTTTTCTTTCTGCCCATTTTTGGCACAATATCTCGTTTTTTGAAGTTAGAGATCCAAACTCTGGCTTTTAAGATTTTTAAAAGTTAACAGGCCAGAAACTTATTCAAACTACTTCAATCATTTTCAAAATAATATCATATCTTTTTTCTCATAAGTAATTAGCTGAAATGAAAAACATGTCACTTTCTGAATAAACTCTATTATTGAATGATATCAAAGGCACAAAACCACAGGAAGATGCCCCAAGAAAAAACATGTAACAAAAGCAGAAATAAACAAATCAGTGTAATGGTGAGACGAAAAAGTTGAGTTGTTGGAGGAAAGAAATATGAATGCGATAAGCGAAAAGAAAAATGGAATAAATAGTTAAGTGCTGCTTTTGTACAAAACATATAATGGTAAACTGGCAGTGAAGATTTAAAGTCCACGAAACTGTCAATTAGAGAAGACTTGGAATCACATCATAAAGAACCACAAACACAGACATCTTAGTGGGAAAACACCAAACCACAAACATCTGCTTTTCAACAAAACCAATAGTTGCTGAAAGCTGTGTATTTGGTTGGGGAGTAGTCGGTGGTGAGAGAGGGGTGACCATTACGACAATGATGCTGTCGATGGACAGTAGAGTTAGCGTCTGTGTGGTGCCACTGATTGGTTCGGCAAACAAATTTAGTAAATAAACACTGTCTCTTTTATTGAAAAAAAGAGTGGTGGGGGGACAGAATGGAAACACTTAAGATGTCTTTTTTTGGTTTTCTTTTCCTTCTTTTGATTCTTTATCCAATCTCCCTTTTATGCCGACACCATGAAATGGATAAAAAAAAAAAAAAGAAAGAAAATGAAAAAAAAATTTCCTTAGGGAACTTTTATTTATTATCTTACTAATGATACAAAACTGAGCGCTATTTTGTATTTAGCTAGCGTCATTACTTTTAGTGTTTTTGCCGCATTGCTTTGTTTTGGTGTCAGGGTGTTTGGAGTGACCACTGCCAACGGCTGGGCACACTTGGATTGCTTGGATACAGAGAACACTTTATCTCTTGTAAAGAAAAAGACTAAAAGAGGTAAAGAAAAAATAATATGGCATTTATGTGCAACTGTCTTTGTTGTTGGATTGGAAGTAGTGTTGCTAATTATCAATGTGATTAGTAAAAAGTAGAATCCAAAGAGAAAGCTTTGGTCCTGAATGACTAAAAAGGAAAAACTCTGATGCAGTTATTATATGGCAATTTTTTTTTTATTTATTTATCTATTTTTCATAGAATGAATATGGGAATGTAGTTGATGATTGGGGGTTTGATGGACATGATTGGAAAAAAAAGAAATAGCTGAAAAGAGTTGTAAGAAGTAAAATGTCAAATGATTTAGGAAAAGGGAGGAAAATGAAAAAGACTGAAAATAAAATGAGAAAAATGTTCAATCAGAGGAATAAAGGTTAAGGATGGGTAGAGTAAAATGAAGACATTTTCATGTCTGGTGCCAACTGATTTCTTTGAATCTGTTTTATCTTCACATCATCACTGGTTTTGTTTGTTAGCTGAACTTTACAGAAGTAATTAAGAGAAAAACCCCAAAAAACTTTCAAGAAAATCAGACAATTTGTCTCCTCTCGAATTATGAGGCCTTTTGCCAGTTTTGTTTGTGTGTCACTGAAATAAGCATTTTTGATTTCTTTTATTTCCACTGTTTCTGTTCAGTTTTATTAATACTTTTCACATGAAATTATCAAATATCTTCATTGATGATTGCTTGTTCCCAATGATAATAAAAAGTTTAATTGAATTAAATTATTATTAGAATTTCTGACTGGATTTCTCAGATGAGGAAACATTGTGGATAACAACAACAAATATTAGGACGATAGAATATAAATAGTGTAAATAATCTATGAGAATTTTTCCAATGTAATATCTGATGTGAGCAATGAGGAAGATCGGATACTATTTAAATATAGTGGTCCTCTCCTTCAAAAATAGGGAACATTTGTCAGAAATAATTTTTCTGGCTTAGCTTTCTTTAGACTTTCCTCAAACTGCCATTTTACAGAATTGTAAAGTATTGATTTTTTTTTAGTGTGGTGAGGGGTCCTGTTCACAATTTTGATACAGTGTAGAACTGATCCCTGACTTTTACAAAGTTATCTGCACTTTATTTACAAATGTCATGGTTTGAAAATGTGCTTGTCATTAATATCTGTATTTTTTAGACTATTGTCATTTGCACTATTTACATAATTCAGACTGTAGTCCTCATCTTTGTTACGATATTCACAACATTTCAACCATTTTGCACTTTTCCAGGTAAATGGAATTTCAGATTGAACCCTTTATTTCACCCAGCAGGGTTGATTGTTCTCGTTTCACATGCCGTACCTCTTCTAGATGTCTTAGTTATCTGCCAAACTCTCCAAGTTTTTTTTTTTCACCCCTGCAGTAGCCAGTTATTGAACTCACAACTCTTTGGGTCAAGTCCCTGATCCAACCAACACTTTTTCCCACTTGGCCATGTGTAGAACTAGAATGATCTGCCTCAGTAGACAAAATAAAGGGTTTGGTTCGAAATTCCATTCACCTGAAGAAAGCCAGAGTGTAAAATAGCCAAAATGTTGTGAATATGGCAATGAAGATGAAGACAGCAATCAGAAAAAATGTAAATAGTGTAAATAATTACACTACCTCATCTCAGAAATATAGACAGATATTTTTAATTTTTATAAATTTTGTTCTTTAATTAAAATGTATACAGCTGTTTCTTTTTTAATGAAAACAATCTTTTGGAAGAAAAGGAAAAAATATTTTATCAAACAATTGCTTGTTTAAAATATTTTCTTAAAATAAAGCACTTAAAATCAATCTGCTTGTTCTTTATTAAAAAGAAATATTTTTGTAAAAGAAAAGAAAAGTTTGTTTTCAAGTGCAGATATCAATGACGTAAGCAGAGTTTGAAACTTACCATTTTTAAACAAACTTTTAATTTCTGATAAATCTTTCAAAATTTTAAACAGTATCAATATTATGAATAGAATCAATGTTCTAAAATAACAAATCAATATTTTTTTTATTCTGTCAATCATGGCTTAAGGTAGGTCTGAAGAATGCTAATCAACAAAAATTTTTTTATTTTTTTATTTTTTTTTACAAAAACCTAAGCCTGGTAGATTTTTTTTTACTATGAAAATGTATTGCTGGTATTTTTACTATAAAATTTTTTATACTTTTAAACTCAGTTTGGGGGTTAAGTATTTGCTCATAGCTAGGACCCTACAGGTGCTACCACCCTGTATCAGGGTGGACCTGAGAACAGCAGCAATTAAGAGCTGATTTCACACTCCTCAAAACCACCCAATCAGAAGCCTTACTATCAGATGTAGTTTTTCGTTATACCCAGGACAAAAGTTAATTATATTAGAATAAACAATGACAGAATAAGTATAGAATAATCAATGTTTCTCTTGGCTGAAAACCTTTTTTGTAAAATATGGTTTACAATGAGATGAATTCAGGTTAATGATTAACTTATTAAATACATTTACTATATTTTGAATGAAAACAGTAAATTTTACAATATAGCAAACCAAGTCTATTTTATGAGTTGTTCAGACTAATATCCTTATCATTACTACTTTTACAATGGTGTTTTGGTTGGTGCATTTTTCAGCCTTGCTCATATGAATCCCTTTTTAGTTGGGCTGAGAACTTTTCAGTATTCCATTATAAATCCTACTTTTGATATCAAGAAATCTATTTTACAATAAAAGCATAAAATAATAAAACAATAGCAGATATTAGCCTCTTAGAGTCCTTGTTTATAATTTTGCTATCTTATATCATAGAATGGTTCACAAGCCATCTCACTAACTCAATTGTGTAGGTGGGTTGATCTTCATTGGTGCTCCATTTCAGTGGCCTTGTGTCAGACTGACCTAAATCTTGTAAATAACCAGTCCTTTATAAAATTTTCTTATAAGTCTATTGGTTTACAGTCATATAGCATTAAAACACTGATTAACATACAATCATCGAAGTTAGGCAATGTTGAGCCTGTTCAGTACCTAGCTTGGGAATACCAGTTGCTGTAAGCTTGAATGTGTGGGTGGTGTAATTTAGAAGAGCCAAGTTTCAATTTCAGCTGAGTTCGTTATATTCACTTACACACACAAATACCTTTGTGAAAGGTATGAATCCACCTCTTCTTCTCCCAGCTATGGGTTAATTAGAAAGACTTGTATCACTAAATCATTATTATCTCAAAAGAAATTCTTATAATCTAAAAATGTTTTCTGGCTTTAAATAACTTGCAAAGGGTTGATAAGCCATAGAATATGAATCAATCAATCTTATAAGTTTCTTAGAATAAGTTTACGGAAGTTTTTATTAGAAAACAGAAGCAAAAAAAGAAATTGTATTTAGGGGAGCTTATAGTAAGAATCTTACAATCACTTTCCCTAATAGTGAATGTAATCTTCATGAAACTCAAGTAGGCATATGAGAAGTGAACATATAATTTTATTTATGTAATATCAGTCCTCCTATATGGCAGTGAATTCTGGAAGATCTCACCTCAGGTGAAGAAAAGACTTGAGGCAACAGAAATTTTGTTCTACAGAAGGATACTGAGAATACTATGTGAGCAATGACAAAGTTAGAAAATGGAAACAAAAATGACATTTTTACTTAACATCAGAAAATGTAAATTGAAATTTCTAGGGTACATAAAGAGGAAAGAGGGCTCGAAAAATTTGACACTCAGAGGATATATTGAAGGCTTGTATAAACTCTTGGCAGAACAGAAACTTCTTCAGGTGATATACCTTGGAATTTTTAACTGAACCCCTTTTTTTCGTCCATGGGGGAAGATTGTTCTAGTTCCACGTGCCATGCCTTTTCTGGATATCTCAGTTTCAGTTATTTCCCTTCAGTACCTCAACTCTCTAAGTTTTTGTTCCCCTCTGCTGTGGCCAGGTATTGAACTCTCAACTCTTTAGGTCAAAGCACTGAATTACTTCAACCAAGGATTTTATCCCCAAGGGCACATGACTCGTAGACAGTTGAGTTACTAAAGTGAAATAAATGAAACTGAGATATCCAAAAAATGTATGACATGAACTAGAGCAATCTATCCTGGTGGACAAAGAAAGGGTTTGGTTTGAAATTCCAGCATATATCACCTGAAGAAAGTCAGTGCATACTACGGCTGAAACGTCATCAATATGGCAATAAAGATGAGGACAGTCCAAACATGGTAAATAGTGTAAATAATTACAATACCTCATCTCAAGAATATAGATAGATGATTCAATTCAAGATTCCAACATATATCATCTGATGAAGGTCAGAGCATACAATGGCTGAAACGTTGTGAATATGACAATAAAGATGAGGACAATAGTGTGAACAATGTAAATAGTTACAATAACTCAGCACAGAAATATAGACAGATGGTTCAGACTGAAATTCCAATATATATCACCTGAAGAAGGCCAGAACGTACAACTGCTGAAACGTCATGAATATGACAATTAACATGAGGACAATAGTCCAAACATTTACAATACCTCATCTCAGAAATATAGACGGATGAAGGTCCTTGTTTGTTAATGAAAGAAAAGATGATCTGAAATTAAAACCAAATAATCTTGAGCAGACATAAGCTCTTTACCTTTTTTTTTTCTATTTTGCATTAAGATTGTCAGAAAATTAAATCTTTTGTTGCCAAATAAAGAGTGCAGGAAAAGAAAATGATCATCAGGTGGACACATATTCCTGAACAATTAACTGATAAAAGTTAATAAATATCAACTCTGTAATCCTTTACAAGGAAAAGCTGATCCCACTTTGAATGGCACAAGATCAGTGGCAAACTCTTATCTGATGATTATTTGTCAATATCTGTGCTTACCAATACCAACAATTGTAATTTACTGAAATATATATAAGCAAATGGTGGAAATAAAAGTGCCAAAGAGAAAAAGAAGAATGATGATAGTAAGGTATGGAAGATAAGAAATGAAAAGATACTTCAGCCGGCAGGTGTTTGAAAGGTAGGTGGTCAGCAAATGTCTTTAGGTATATTAGAAGCCTTCGAGTGGATCAAAAGACACCAAATAGGTGTTTGATCTTGGATAGCTTTGTAATCAACACTGACATGAAAAAGGGGGGAAAATTACATGCAACACAAATCCATAAAGTAGAAGGTTTGGATATTTAAGATTTGAGATTTTCTCTTTGAACACGGTCGCTGTCGTTACAGTTAGACGTGGGCAATCTTTCTAGATTCTTCTGATTGTTTGGAGACGAGACAGTGAGGGGTCTATTGAAGCAGGAAAGAAATTAATTTGGAAAGGAAACCTTTTGTAAATGATGGTTGATTATATCTACAGCAATAAACCCTTCTCCTTTCACCATGCTACCAATGATACTACATTGTATCCACTTAACTACTGGCAGATAAACATAAACCTATTATGTGCCTGGGCACTAAAGTATTTTTGTTATGATATTTAGCAATATGCAGGCCACAGGCAAAAGAAAGACGGCGTAAATAGAGAGGGTATTATTTAGCAAATGATCAAGGCCTGTTTAAAGAATCCATTCTAAATTATTCCTTAATTCTGCTACAAAATTGAACAAGATATAAATAATAAAATAACTCTCATACAGTAAGTTATGCTTCTGTATCAAGATTACTTACAATTAAAAAACAAGTTGACAAACTTGGATAAACGTGCCAACCAAAAACAGACAGTTTTTACATTGACATTACTATCATTTTAACTACCTTCACTCCTTGAAAATGTTCATTATTTTAAAAAGTGATGATTAGAATTGTAGAATATGGAAGTGAATTTATATTTCTTTGCTTTTGAGAACTGACAAATAATAAACGCTATTAAACTGTTTATTTAAACTATTTATTATATTGTTTATTAGAATGGCTAGCAAAACATTAGATATCGATTCGAACTTTATAAAATAGTAAATAATAAAGATTTCCATATAACTGGTTCACATATTTTAATAATTTAGTACATGTTTATAAATTTATGAATAAAAAATTGTTTACATATTTATTTCTTTATAAATTGGTAAAGGATAAATATTGCATTAATTTTAATTAGTTTTTAGAATGTTGAAAATATAAAGTTATTCTTGAAAATAAGCTAATAAATAGTGTTTAATATTTTTGCTGTAAATTATCAAGAACAAAAAATGATGTATAAATTCACTTTCATTATATGTTTAGGTTTTATTACAATTCTAATCATTGCTTTAAAATAAAACATTTCTGAGGAGTGATAGTAGAAAAACACGTACCTTTGTGGACACAAAGGTCCAATTTTGCTGAACAGTATTAACTCATGAAGAAATTCAGATATTTGAATACCTGTTAATTTGATTTTTTTTTTAGAAAAGAAACTGAATAATATCTTTAAAGGCGTTTGAGTATTAATATCATCTGAGAGTTTCTGGAAAGTTCTTGAGCCAGTTCATTTGTAAAAATGTGACCAAATAACCAAACATCCCATATTTTGAGGAATACTTTTTTTGAAATGACAAGAACTTTTTGGCATGTCATATTGGCATCTTAACTTTAATCAATTTCTTATTGACATAACATGGTTTCCATCTGTCTTTTCTACAAATATTTCCTTGGTATTTGTTCTGATGAGCTTTCTTTCTTGGTGCCTTGACTGCATGAATTTAAGCATGTGACTAAATTGGCAACTAGGTCTAACCGTTTTACTGTTGAACTTAACTACAATGATCTGTTCTATTTTAATAGTTTATTCTTTCACACTTCTTGCTTATGGAACTCCCTTCCAATTTCTTTGTTCCCTGATACTTAAAATCTTCAAAAATTGAAATGCATCATTAATCACCATCTTCTGTCTTCCTGAATCCTGTTGTCCTTTCTCTTCACTAATGTCTTCTGATTTTCTTTCACTTGCATCCTAGTGGCATTATAACCTTGCTTTTGGTGAAATGATTAAATATATGTAAGGGGGAAAAACTATGACAAAATGGAAAACATTTCTGGATGATGCATTTTGTCCTTTAGGAGTTCATAGAACTAAATGCACATGAAGGAGAGGGGATGATGAGAATTTTAAATTTTAATTTTTTTTTTTAAATATATATTTTGGGTATAGATTCTAGCCAATTTCATTTAGTCTCTTTTTGTTTATGTTTTCCTCATTTTTTTCTTATTAAATATAACACATTGTGATAATAATCTACCAAGAAAAGTGAAATGTAATAAAAACCTTGATGTAAATTTACTGTAGATGATTTAGCAATTAAAGCACTTTCTATACTTTTTCGTTTTAGTAGATCGTTATCTCTTTTAATTAAAATAGCATTTTTTAAATCAAAGTTATGCTCAGATTCATTACAGTGAGCAATTAATGAATTCAGTGTGTTGTTTTGTAAAAGATCTGTTTTATGTTTAGATAATTTTTATTTAAATACCTTGAGGTTTCTCCAATGTATACCTTGTGGCAATTATCACAGGTGATGGAGTAAATTTCTCCTTCAAGTTTTAGCTTACTATTTGTTTTAAATTAAGTCTTTTATTGTTTTATAAGTTTTATGTTGAGCTTAGATAAATTCTTGTAGTTCTGATAGAGTTGATCAGTAGCACAATATATTTTGATTTGTTGGGTTTGTCAGGAAGGTTCACTTTACTATTTTGAAATATTTTATGAGTTTTTTGTTTTGCATTGTATAATTAGGGTATTGGAGGAGCTTAAAAGTATTTTCAATATATTTCTCAATATGAATATTGAGGGTTACAAATTCTGGGTGCTTTTAAATAGATTCCAGTGATTATTCCAGATTTTATTTTGTTAAGATGAGAATAGAAATTTATGAGATATATGACATCTAGGAAAAACTACTGTTTGTTTCCATTGCATAAGTAAATTCTATTGTATGTTTGACTTTGTGTAGTTTATCTACAAGGTCAGGTAAATTAGTTTTGAAGGGATACATTACATGAGTATCATTAGTATATTGGGAGTAATCAACAATTTCTTTAAGTAAAATATTTTGGAAAGGATCAGAGTCAAGAAATTCTTAGAAAATGTATACTAAAACCTCACTTAGAGGTGACTATGTTGTCAATCTGAATTTTTGTTTATTGCAAATGGTGAAATAGCATTCATTGGTGATGAGATAGTAGATTTTTATTATTTTTACTATTGGTAGAGAAAGGTTTATTTTTTATTGTTAAATTTTTTTTTTAAAGATTTCAACATTTTATAACAGGAACATTGGTGTCAAAGGATTTGATATCTAAACTTGACATAAATTCCAATGTAACCCATTATATCAAGTTTTTGTAGCACTCTCCACAAACTGGTGAAACCTATAACATAGAATTAACTCCTTTTCTCAGAACAATCAGCCGATCGTATGTAAAAAATTAAAACAAACTGGTTGAAAAACTAAGTAATATGACAGACTAATATATGGCTAGTTTAGATGTTAAGTCCCTTTACAGCCATTTTACATATATATATATGTAAAGGAGGCACAGTGGAGTAATGGATATCGGCTTGGATTGAGGAATCAGAGAGCTGAATTTGAATTCCAGTTGAATCCATTACATTCACTTACGTGCTAATACCCTTGGGAAAGGTATTAATCCTCTTCTTCTCCCTCCAGCTATGGGTAAAATAGCAGGACAGACTGGGTTCTATAGCCTTGGATGGCAACTGGTCTAGGAGAAGGACAACTCTGAATTCAAAACCTGCGGAGGGTCATTTGGGAACCTTGTGGCATTTGATGCACCAAGTCTCTGTATTCGTCCCTCCAAAAAGTGTGGATGGTCCTGCACGAGGCCTTCACCACTATAATCAAATCTCATGTGCCAGTGTCAGGCTGTCGGTTTCCGGGAAAATGATCTGCTTGACCCTCATACGTCGAATCTCGATGGGAGAGTCGATCATTGATCATATATATATATATATATATATATATATATACACACACACACACATATATATGGTGCGATGGGAAAATTGTCGCCATTTCATATTTTCAATTTCACGCATGTGTGTCATTTGATTTTTTAATTTGGTAACTGCACAGTATTGTAGTGTCAGTTGGGCACCATCTGTGAGAACAAGATCACCATGACGCAATTCACTCCACCAGAAATTTGGAAACGGCCTGCTGAACTGTTTGGCATTCATGCTAGAAGCTCCAATATGAACATTTCAGAGTGTTTGGGTGTCAATCTTAGAATAATGCAGAGGATTCAGAAAGAGTGGGATGAGACTGATGTTGATTATGAACTTGTTTGGAGGGACCCCCCAGTAGCGATTGTGACATTATGCCTCCATTCATCTTTCCTCAGACTTAACATGGAGGCCTACATCAAATAAAAAGTCTTTGGACATTTTAGCTTTCTGTGAAACTAATCTTAACTCTTCTGATTTCTTGATTGTTTATATCATTAAACATCTCCTGTTGGATAGAGAACTCTCTCTTGAATCTCCCTACTATTCTTACATGTGTCACTATCTCTCTTTACTAAACTCAGTCAGTTATCTCTTTTTCTACCATTCCCCTTCTTCTCATGACTATTGTATGCTAGGTAATATTTCTGATAATATAGTCAAGGCCATCTCCCTACACCTGTTTGCAATTATATTTGTGTTCAGTGACTCTAATGCCACCCCACTCTCCCACTGCCAGATGGTTTAAACACTAACATCTCTGGTACCTAAACCCTGAACTTATCAATCACTTAATCTCTCATGCAAATGGTGAACTTCCCCATGCATTTCTTCAGTAACCCTGATGGACACACTTCTCTACTAGATCTTGTTTTCATCTCTATCCCTGACTCATGTTGTACTATGCAACTCTGCGCTCTTGGCAACTCTGATCATGCCATAGTGTCTGCAAACATTTCATTCCACTCCTCCATCAGCCAAGAACATCCTACCAGCAGAATATCTTTCTGTTGTCACACAAGCGGATTGGGACTTGTTCTGTGATTTACGTGTCGTCGACTGAGTGATATATGCATAATCCCATCACTAGTCTCGGACATCACTTCTAAATTTGACTCTCATAAGGCAAATAGAGGTGACAGAATCCTAGTCATCATCCTAAAGAAATGTGCTCTCAAGATGGCTCCATTTCTCTCTAAACTCTACAACTATTTCCTCGCTGCTCGCTAGCTAGTTGTAAATCCTCCTCTGTAGTTCTTGTTTTTAAGAACTCTGGAAAACATTCTGACCCCTCTATTAGTCTCCTACCACTTTTCAGCAAAGTATTCAAGGCTTTAATCAATACTGAAGTGGTTAAGCATCTTACCTCTCACAACCTACTCTCTGACAAACAATATGGCTTCCGTTTTGCCAGGCCTACTCCTGATGTGCTAACAGCCATCTGCATATAAAACTCTTGATAATAATGGCAAAGCTTAAGCTGTGGCTCTAGATATCTTGAAGGTGTTTAACAGGGTTTGGCATGCTGGTCTTCTATGTAAGCTCCAGGGCTACTGTATTACCAGATGATTTTTTTCATTTAATACAATCATTCCTATCATATCATGAAATGAATGTCGTTTTGAATGGGCTTGCTTCCAGATCCTTGCAAATGAATGTGAGTGTCCCCCAATGCTGTTTCTGATTTTCATCAATGATTTTCTTGATGTCATCAGTTCCCAAGAAGGCATTTATATAGATGTCACTATGATTTACTCCTGTCTCAATAGCAAATCCATAAGAGCTATCAAAGTTAACATGGCTGCTGCTCTTGAGAAGAACTTCCAATCAGTTGTTAACAGGGGCAAGAAATGGCTTGTAAATTTTAATGCTTCCAAAACAAGACTGCTCTCATTTAACCACCAAAGAGATACTTTCCTGTCTGCCATCAGCATAGACTACTGGAGAGGAACGACTGCATCAAATTAAAAGCTGCATCTACTGCAAGAAAACTTGGGTTACTATGTTGACTTTTCTTGCCAGAGTCCATCTTGTATATTTACATTTACAAATCTACCATTCATCCATACATTGAATACTGTTGCCATATCTGGTCTGGTGCTCCTGCTATTCTTTGTGATGTTCTTGACAAAATCCAAAGAACAAACTGCAATGTAATCAATCCTGACTTGTCATCTTCACTTCAGTCACTTTCTCACTGACGTCTCATAGATTCCGTCTATTTTTTCTACACGGTAACTACTCTGATGACCTTTTTTCCTGGTGCCTCAACTTTGTGAATTTAAGCATGTTACTAGATTGGCATCCAGATACCACCCTTTTACTTTTGAAATAGTTAAATGTAACTACTACTTTTACTCCAGCAGTTTCTTTTCTCACACTAGCGCAGTTGAGTGAGAGACCAATAAATCTCCTTGTAAAACCAAAAATGAACTGAAGGCAAAGATTATAGCAACAGTCACCAACTTAAATATCCACAAGAGTTGCAGGAGATCATAAGCATTTGGATGGCTTTTGATGCTGTGTTTGCAATGACATGTTTATGAAACTGATATAATAATACATTTCTAATGTATTTGCCAAGTTCTAAACTATATTATGAATAATTTGATATATATTATGAGGAGGCATGGTGGAGTAATGAATAGTGGCTTGGATTGGGAAATTAGCGAGCTGAATTCAAATTCCAGTTGAATCCGTTAAATTCTCTTACATGCCTTGGGAAAGGTATGAATCCTCTTCTTCTCCCACAGCTATGGGTAAATAGTAGGATAGACTGGGTTCTAGAGCCTGGGATGGCAACTGGTCTAGGAGAAGGACAACTCTGAATTCAAAACCTACAGAGTCGTTTGGGGCCTTGTGGCAAATGGTGTTCCAGGTCTCTGTATTCAGCTCTTCAAAAAGTGTGGTTGGTTCTGTACAAAACTTTCACCACTATAATCAAATCATCTGTGCAGGTGTCTGACTGTCGGTTCTTAGGACAGATTTGCTTGACCCTCATACATCAAAAAAAAATGATGGGAGAATCCAGCATATATATATATATATATATATATATATATATATATATACATTATAATCTTTAAAATTCTGATCCTATAGTAACATGACATTTGCTCACTTTAAGTGCTGTTACAATAATGATGGATTTTCATATTATTTACTCAGTAAGGTTATTATGTTGCCAATAATTACTTTTTTATTGACAGAGAAACAAACAGAAAATGTTATACTTCTCATTTTTTATATACAATTTGGTGGTTCATAAAATTATGTAGTCTGAGTTCTATTTATTTTTCAAAAATATAATTATCATGTTTAGCAACAACAAAAGCCTGCCATAAATCTAATTGTTATTCTTTATTAAAACCATGTTCATGTCTAAGCCAAAGCTCTGGCTCAGCAGTCAGCACTGCAGTGTGGTTGATTTTGTCTCTTAAAAGCTCTTAGAACAAAGCAAAACAATCCCTGTAGATTATTATTGTCTATAAACTGATGAAAAGTAATTATTTGTGCACAAATTACCTTGATTTGGTCATCAGAAAATGCATCATTCTTCTGAATAACAACACAAGTCAACACAATAAAATAATTTTACCAATTACTGCAAACTATAACTGATTGTACACTATTTACATTATTCGGACTATTGTCCTCATCTTTGTTACCATATTTATCACAAAGTTTCAGCCGTTGTACACCCCAGCCTTCTTCAGGTGGTTGGAATATCAAACTGAACCCTTTATTTTGTTCACTGGGGTAGACTGTTCTAGTTCCATGTGCCTGTTTAATGGATGTCAGTTATCTCCTGTTAATTCCCCTCTCTAAGTTCTCCACTGCCTTAACCAGGTATTGAACTCACACTCACTGTCACTGTAAATAGTGTACATAATACCTCATCTCAGAAATATAGACAGATGTCACTGATTGGTCCCAAACAAGTTAATCAATGCAGTTAACAGGTTTCTGTTGCCACTGACAGAGTGGTTTACCCAAATGAAAACATACCTGCTATTTTTTCTGTGAACCATCTTGTCATGGTAGTGATAAATGTTTTGTTAAGGTATCTGGTGAAGAGAAAGTGTGCATGGAGAAATTTCAGATAGCCTTAGTGAAAAAAAGAGAACTCAAACTGCTTCAGCTGAAATTCAAACAAATTCTTTTTCCATTTAGTGCAGGGAGATGTGGTTTCATGCTTATTTACTCCATGCTAACACCTGTTAGGGTCCCAGCTATTGTCAAATAGTCAACCCTCTCCAAACCAAAACCTTATGAAAGTATAAAAATATATTTTGATAATAAAAATACTAGCTATAGATTCTTATATAAAAACAATTATCAACAAAATATCAATCATGATGAAATAAATTTTTCATGACATTAATGCATATAATATCCTACAATTTCTTAAATCAAACTGTATTCCAACAAAACTACAACATAAAACATACATATCACTACCTCTAGTAATTACTGAGTATCATCTGCCATGTATTCAATTGTCAAAGCAGAATAAAATATATCATATTTTTATTACTTCAAAGATCCCAAGAAAATTGAATTTCAACATTAAATTACCTATAAGGGGTACATATGCTGGTAAACAAATCAAATAAAATAGCCTCAGCTGAAATTCAAAACTACTTCAATTTTTAATGCAGATGTTGAAGTTTAAGCTGATTCTGTTTTCCACATTCTTGGCATCCTTCTGTAGAACCATATTTCTGTTGCCTCAAGTCTTTTTCTTCATCTTTAAGATTTCCAGCATTCACTACCAAATAGGAGGACTGTTCGCTCCTTTTATGCCTACTTGAATTTCATGGAGATTACATTCACTATTAGGGGACTTGGTTGTAAGATTCTTACTATCAACTCTCCTGAAGAATGAATACAATTTCTGTTTTATTTGTTTATTTTTTTCATTTTTTTTTTATAAAAGCATATGTGAACTTACTTTAATTCTTATTCTGTATAAGTCTTATATAGAATCTTATAAGTCGTATATAATCTTATAATTCTCTTAATTTAAGAGACTTTTGATTATATAAGATTTTGATAAGATTGATTGATTGATTTGTTTTCTAGAGCTTATTTACCCTTTGCAAGTTATTTAAAACCAGAAAATATTTTTAAATTACAAGAAATTTTTGAGATAATAATGATACTAAATTACTAATTAACCTATAGGTGGTGGGAGAAGAGGTGGATTCATACATTTCCTATAGGTATTTGCATGAAAGTGAATATAATAGACGTGACTGCAAATCAAACTCATTTCTCTGATTTCACAGTCTGTGCTGTTTTCCTTTATACTACCCATATATTTAGGCTTATAGCACACTTGATATCAAAAGGTTAAGAAGGAAACCTTCTTGTAATACTCTAAAGAGCAATAACAGTGAACTTGAGAACACTATTTTCCTGAAAATTTGTCTCGATTTCTACTGTCAGTGTCACTGGCTGCTCAATCAATGAATACTGAATGTTTCCTTATAAGGATATGACTAGTAACATATTTAACAAAAAAACATCCACCACTTTTTTTCATGTAAGGAATATGCCAAAAACCACCAGATTTCTTAACTGCTATGATACCTGCAACAATATAATTTTCATGTGAATGTTTCTATAAGTGGGTTATATCTGTGTTTCTTTTTTCTTAAAGACACCTTGTGTATGGTTCCTGGCCTGGCAGATTTAACGAGCTTAGATTTTTCAGCTTTGTTGATAATTCATCCAGCAATAGAACCAAGTAACTTATCTGTCACTGCTAGTGCACTATGGACACAGCCATCACAATATGTCTTTATGTCCAGCCACCAGGGGGCACTGCTTTCACTCTCCTTCTCAATATAACATTGTGTAGGTGATGTTGAGCCATTCATCACAAGACAGTGCAGCTACAAATTTTCTTTTCACTGTTGTTTTAAAACGGTGCATGATAAAGGAAAACACACACACACACACACACATATATATATATATATATACATATGAATATGGATTGAGTAAAGAGAGGGTTGATTGTTAAGAGATGTGTTGGGTTGGAGTTGCTAGGATTGTCCACTGTTAATGTTGCACTTATATTGAATCTTGTTCAGAAATTATGGAATCAATGATACTGTTGGCCTCAATCCAAAATATCAGATTATTTCTAGTGATTCTTTCATATGCTTAGCTCATCTTAGACATTAAGATTCAAAATACAGCTCTTTTGGTGACAAATTTCTTCATTTTGAATATGACTTTTGCTGAGGCATTGTTTCAAAAAACAAGAAAAAGGAAGAATTTAAAATTATCTTGGTAATTTTTTATGCTGTTTCTCATGTAATCTTTGTTTATTTTTCATTTATTTTAACTGAAAAAAAATGTTTTTAATACTACTGTTCACTTAATACAAAGTCTAAGAGCCACTCAAGGTAGATGGTTACTGACTGATGTTGTACAGGCATACAAGGAAGGAGTAAGTGTTGCATATTATAGGATATACAGGATAAATAATGGTTGACCCTATATATAGTGATTGGGGAAGCATTCTGTTGGTCATCTGTTCCACAACATATCATTTCTTGGGGAGAAGCTATCTTAGTGTAACTAACCCCATCATAAGAAAAAATAACAAACTTCTTATTGTTTTTGATCTTCTGCAAGATGCTGCTGATTTATTTAGGATCTCAGCAGAAATTAATTTCAATTTTCAGCCCATGCAAGGCAATAAAGCCACCCAGACACAATGGGCTACTGGGTGTTGAAGTTAGAAACAGTAACATTACTAATGAGCAGGAACAAAACAAGTAATTAGCAGGACAGTAGATAGCAATTGATATAGCATGTAAATTTTTGAAGATTAAATTTGGCTGGAAAGCATGGAGTCAGAAGAAAGTTCCATAAGTGTGAGAAAAGAAACTGTTAGTATCTCTCTATATTTCTGAGATGAGGTATTATGTACACTATTTACAATATTCAGACTATTGTCCTCATCTTTGTTGCTATATTTATCACAACATTTCGGCTGTTGTACGCTCTGGCCTTCTTCAGATGGTTGGAATGTCGAACCCTTTATTTCGCTCACTGGGGCAGACTGTTCTAGTTCCACGTGCAATGTCTAATGGATGTCAGTTATCCATTATCTCCTTTTAATTCCCCTCTCCAAGTGCTCCACCACCTTAACCAGGTATTGAACTTACACTCTTTGGGTCCTGTCATTGGATCTAACTAATGCCTTTATCCACTGTGTCATGTGTCCTTGAGAGAGGAATTAATAGGAGATATCTAATAACTGACATCCATTAGATATGGCACGTGGAACTAGAACAGTCTACCCCAGTGAGCGAATATAAAAGGTTCAGTTTGACATTCCAACCACCTGAAGAAGGCCGAGCATACAACAGCCAAAATGTTGTAATAAATATGGCAACAAAGATGAGGATGATAGTCTGAATAATGTAAATAAAGAAACTGTTAGCATATTATTTATGGTTACAGCTAACCGGCTCAACTGTAAATTCAATTTTATGAAAATTCTTTTTATAAGATTTAATGAAGTATTTTAAGTATTAAGATACAGTAAGAACAAGGCTTAATTTAAAAGTAAGTTTGTATTTCATTGATCCCTCTAAAAAAAGTAAATTGCAAAACTTATGCATTTATGCTATAATCACTTAATATCATCGGAAAGTATTTTTTTCAGATGTTGTACTTACGGAATTTTATTTTTTATCCTACTACTTTTTTTTAGTTCAAATGGTGAATGTTAATCATATATGGTACTTAATGTATATTTAAATACACAAGTAACTTTGGAGACATAATTAAATTAGTCATTTTAGATTAAATTACACTAGGATCACACCATATGCAGATTGCCAATTCCAAGAGTTATCCCCATTTGTAAAGGATTGCAAACTATCTATAAAGGATTACTAATGGCAAACTTTGTCACCATCTGCAGATTGGTAAGGACATGCTTATTTACTGTTGAAAAATTTGAAATTCACAGGACAAATTGAAGGCAAGATGGACAGAGAAAAACAACACATAACCTATCTAGTGAGCTTGTGTAAATTGATAGCAGAAAAGGGATTCAGATAGACAACAGAAAAACAAAACTTATTAAGAGCTATCAAGGTTAGGATTTTCTTGATTGTCCACATCCTAAGGTGACATGGTACATAGAAGAAGTTGTTGTTCTAATGAACAAAATGCTTGTGTTCAAACCATTTAAGAAATTAAAGCTACATTTCTTTCTTTTTATGTGCCATGTCCTTTCAGGACGTAGGCAATCATGGCTCTCCACTTCCCCCATCTCTTGTGGCTCTCAATAAGTTTTGTGCCTCTGCCAACTCCCCCAAACCACGTTCTGCCATCCACTTGCTTAAGTCCGCCAGGTATGTCATGTATTGCTCTCCCTTGTTTCTTTTGCCCTCTATTCGACCTATGAGTATCAGATTTTCCAGACCATCCTTTCTCATCATGTGTTCCAGAAATTTCATCTGCATCTTCCTTATGTTAGGTATAAGCTTCCTTCTTGTTTGCATCCTTTCCAAGACCTCATTGTTGCTCACACGCTCACTCCATGATATCAAGATGTGTTTCAAAGGAATAAAAGCTAAAAAGAAAGAAAACATACATAAATTTTTAATAATGCTTAAAAATATTTTGATAATCCTAGTATCTATTTAATTTTTTTCAAAATGGTGTGCAAAGTTTTCTTTCAGGATTGTCATCAGCTACCTCATCACATTTGTCTTAATCCAGTTCATGAAATTTCAATAGTAATTTTTGCTTTGGGAAAAGTAACAGGTTACTTGGTACCAAAAGGCTGGGGTGGAATGACAAACCTGGGTGATGCAAGAAACCTTGCATGAGACATGAAGTATTTACTCATTAAATCATTCGAGAAGAAAGGAAAGATAGAAGCTGCATGAGTGTGTTCACTCATACACAGTAAGGTCTCATCTGATTAATTTGTCAGCCAAGTTACATTAAGCCTGCACAACCAGTTCTTGAGATCTTCAAAATGGTTGTACATGTTCCAAATAAACCTTCTGTTCCATTCTCTAGCCTTCTTCAAGCAAATTTGAAAAAAATGGAGTTAAAACATGAGAAATGAGATATTAAAAAATTGTTCAGTAATTATTAAAAGACTAACTCCTCTGACTATTTGAGCCTAGTATCTGCAACAATTAATGAGGAAAGAGGGCTTAAAGAATTTGACTCTTACAGGACATTGAAGACAAGTTTTTGTTAATGGATGGTAGAGCAGGGACTGAGAGAAAGGGATAAATATTGATTAGACTTAAAAAGAAGTTATGGAGAAGCATGGGCCATGGCAAAAAAGATTGTTCTTTAATAATGTCATCATTCTACAGACAAATAAGAACAAGAAACTAAACATCTCAGATGTAAAATTATTGTTTATTCACCTGATGACTAATTAATAGTGGTATAAAGTTGTATGGCTTTGGAGGTTTTCTTCAAATATAGATCTCCTTCTTACAACGATGTGAGAGACACTTTGGTGGTGTGCTTATATATCTTCCTGTTATCTGGTTATCTCACAAGTACACTTAGTAAGTGCAGCTGGGTTGATCACCTCTTTACATACCAAAGGGTAGCCACTAACATCGTGTCAATCACAAATCTGCATATGAAGATGTGGAGGTCACTGATACACCTGTCATTTCCTTGATGCTTTTGTATGTCACTGAATGCAAAATGTATTTTAGTATCTCTTAGGGTGACCCCATTACATGTTGGGGTCACCACAGATCAATTTCTCTTAGAAGAAAGGTTCTTTATTGACATTAAATTTGATTTAAACCATCCGGTATTTCTTGGTGTGAATCATATACTAAAATTTACATTTTCAATATTCCTTATACAAAAGTCTTATTCCAAAATAATGATAATAATAATACTTACATAATAATAATATTTACAGAATATTTTTTTCATTGCTCCTGTCAAGGTTGAAATTGATGGAATAGCTTTGTTGTTACTTCATAGGCAGGTAAGTTTATAAAAAGAGAATAGTTTACTTACCCACTTCCCCATCATCTTCTCATTACCTCTCATGGCATACCTGTACTGAAACATTCTATCAAGATAGCTGACAATAAAACAGACTAAAGGGAGAACTGGATTCATGCCTTACCAAGATGTATTAGCATAAAGTAAACATTAGCAGCCATAACCCAAATCAATTTTTTTTTTATAAGTTCATTTATGTGCTTATTACTGTTACAATGCCTCTCACCCCCAGCTATTTACTATCAACAGATTATCATATAAGAGAAACAGTATCATAAAATAAAAAATATAATGGAATATCTATGTGGACAGCCATGTTGAATAGAAGGATGAAATCTAATGCAATTCAATATGGTATATATATTTGTTGCAATGAATGAGGGGAACGAAAAAGTGGCCATCTTGACTGCATATCATCCACAAAACCAGAGAAAGAAAAGACATACATGCAACTGCTCTATTCTTGTTCAGACTTCACTTATTATCATTATTGTTAATATTTTCAATGATTAATGTGATTGTCATCCATGGATCAGTTTGTGGCAATTCACTTTGTTGTTGATCTGCTACTAAGCTTGTCAGCCAATAGCTTATAACATCATCCATTCAAACCCCAAGACACAGATGCAGTGTATATCTTCCTAGCCTTAAATCATTTTCGAAGAAGAATAGAAAAAGAAGAGGTTATTTGTTTATTGCAATATCAGTGGGAGAGATTTGTGGCTCATCTTGTGAAGATGTTGCGTATTCAAAAACAAGATGGATTTTGAAGAGTTGCCTTTCAAACTTCAATAAGGGTAATGGCAATACTAACTGTTTTCCTACAAGGAAACATTTGGTATTCATTGACTGATCAGTGAGTACTGTTTACGGTTGAAGTTTATAAAAAATTTCTATTAAAACAATTTTTCAGGAAAATAGTTCTTTCAAGTCCAGTACTTTTTATCACTCTATCTAGCATTGAGGTCAGTTTCCTTCCTAACCTTTTAAGTTATGTGGAATTTCAACAGCTCATGTCATTATTTCTCCTTTGAGCAAAATGTACTACCCATTTTAATTGTTGCTGCTATTAGTAGTGCTCAACTGATGTGGTTTCTGTCATATATATATATATATATATATATATATACTAGCAGCATGGCCTGGCGTTGCCCGTGCTTGATTAAAAAATCGTATGACTCATACAGCAATCGCTATCACTTGACTTAAAATATTTTTGCCCTTCCTTGCCTTTAAAGGAGTGCTCTTTGCCATGCTGATGTTGCTATATGCCTTACTTCTTGCCTATCTCACACTGCGAATTTTTTCTAAGCTCTATACTAAACATTAAATCTGTTATGAAAAAAGAACTAAACAAAATGAACACAAAACGATCAGCTTTAAAAAAGGACTCATAACTGGAAATACCGAATGAAAAAAGAATGTTAACAACAAATACTTTTTCACACCCAACCCAGTTCTGCGGAATCAGAATCAACGTTGAGTTTAAGCAAGCAAATGAGCCAATTGGAGTAAAGTGCCATGCAGATTTAAATTTTTCGCACTTGTGACAAATGCAGCTATCAATTTTTTTGCATGCTAGTTAACATACGTGTCAGTCAGCTGTTGGCTCTCATGCTGGCCAATAGAATCTTCCTGCCTATTTGTGGCAGCCATCTATAGGCTCTCACTCTGGCCAGTACAAAATGGCCGCAAACTACATGAAAACTGTCGTAGAAGCATGAAAAAATCGATTATTTACACTATCAATGGGACTTGGGAAATGCAAAGTAGATCTTGGCCTTCTCGCTAACTTGGAGCATGTGCATGTAAATTTTGGTGCAAATCTGTCGAAAATTGCGGCCATGCATTCGTTACACACACACACACACACACACACACACACACACACACACACACATCCTGCTTTATATATATATAAGCAGCAATCATTCTTTCATGCACATTTCATTGAATATGACAGACAAGGTGCTCTGATTTAGTTTTTTATGCAATTTCTCATGTGGTCTAATATTTTTTCCTTTTCGGATGATAAATTATATAAAATCTGTTCAATTGTTCTTTTTATCTGAGTGCTTTCGGTTATACATTTAGCCAATTAGACAGTTTTTATATAATTTTTTCATCCAAAAAGGGAAAAAATTATTAGATCACATGAGAAATTGTATGAAAAACTAAATCAAAGCACCTTGTCTGTCATATTCAGTGAAATGTACTCACACTCACACACACACACATATATATATATATATATATATATATATATATATAATCATTTCCCTGCAAACAAGGCAATAATGCCTCATGAAGATGCTAGAGGTTACTGTGAGTGAAAAGAGAATGAGAAGACTTTAGTCAAGAGAAAGGACAAGAAAAGAACAGGTATCAGGACGACAGAAGATGGTGATTGAGTGTTGCAGCTAAACTGTTGCTATGGTCCAATATCCTCGCACCACAGTTATGGTCCAAGGTTAGAACTAAGGAAGAACAACACGAACACAAGAGTAGAATAACAAAGATATATTACAACAGAAATATAGTACAAGAAGTTAAAGGTGTTAGTAATGACTGTCTGGTTTAGAGTGAACTAATATTGTCTTGACTCGTTACACCATTCATTCATCATACCTCTTGAGAGGCGCAGTATTTATAGTGTCAGGAAGAGTCCATTATCATTATAGGTAAGTTCCCATAACAACTGTTGAAGATTGGAGGTGACAAGGAAGCAAGAAATTGGAAGGCTACAGGTGAGAAGTGCGAGTAAAGAAAGGATTAGAATAGCACTAACAGTTGCATCCAGCTAGGTCAACAGTAAAATGGCAAAACATAGTTACCAATCTAGTAGTACACTTAAATTCATGCAGGACAAAAGCTTGTTAGAACAATTACCATAAAAATATTTGTAGAAAAGAGAGAGAAAGAAGCCATGACACATGAAAAATGAATGATGTCTGAATTATTCATACGTTGTGTATTTTTTCTTTCACTGATAAGCAGTAGTTTGAAATTTTAAAATGTTCTGCTGTAGACCAGAATTGACAAGAAAAGTAAATATATATTTTTCTGGGTTGCTTTTTCTATCTCTGTTTGTATTTTCTCTTTTTTTCTATCTATGACTTACTTTACATCCTATAAAGCACATTTTATTTTAATTGGTAATGACCACACGAACAAATATCCAGATTTCTTAAATTTCAAAACTTCTTAAAAGTATAAAAATCGATCTTTGTGTTGCTTTTGTTACTGTCACAACATTTTGGCTGATTCAGTCAAAACTTCTATAAAATGTTGTGATAGTAACAAAATCAACACAAAAACTGATTATGAGGCTTTTAAGAACTCTTAAAATAATAATAATGTCTCAATCAATTTATCTGAAATTAGAGCACCATTATTATTCTGAAAGTTTTTCAAAATATTTACACAGTAGTCAGTATGGTAGACAATTGTTTGTTGGCACCATTCTGGGATTTTTTAATGTCAAAATTTAAATGAATTCCTGTATATGCATGTTGTGTCAAGAACATGACATGATTTTTTCTGAAGATCTTAAATCATAAGAGGATAATTTAACTCAATGTACTTGGTACACAGAAGTGTTTTACGCTAATATTCTTTACTTTGAAAGGGAGCAACTGATATAGGAAATAGTTCAGACAATGTATATATACTTAGCTATTCCTACTTGAAGAATAAAAGGAGATTTCTTTGGTGGGGCCAGGAAGTAGCCCCTGAGATGAATACCACTTGGGAGTCTGCAAACCCAGTTACATGATGCCTCTGCCACTTCCATGAAGATTGTTCTTGGAGGTATCATCTTGGGTCACTGACCTTTGCTTGTCTCTTAGACAGTATGATTGAGAGTCTTGAAAGATGACTACTCGAAATGCCAGTGGTGTGTGGGTGAGCCTTTTATGTATGCAATACAATGTGATATTTTGACTGTATTTGTACACTGTATAAATTGAAGAACAATGGTTCACTTCAGAAATGCCAGTTATTGCATTGAATTTAAAGACTTCTGAAATTGCAGTTGCTTGATTGCTTCTGTTGAATGTTTGTTGGACTGTTTCAAGAACTTGGCAATAAATCAGAGATACTCAGGAGGAAAGTACATTAGTTGTCAAAGAAATAGCAACTCCCAGAAAAGGTCTTTAAAATTTTGATCATAACTTTTACAAATAGGCTAGATTGTTTAGTCAGGGTTTTTTGTTAAAATATTACTAAATATATTTTACACTGAAAATTAAACCTATTGCCTATTTAATAATCTTTATAAAAAATCTATTTCATTAAAACCATTATTCTAAATAAATCTGTTTGCCGACAGCAAGTAAAAGTTATTGAGTCTCAATTCAAGCCGAACATCAACCTTACTAATTGTTATGGTCTTGTTCTGTGTTCCACGGTGATAATCCAAGGTAGAACCAATAAAGAAGAACGCGAACACAGGTATGGAATAACACAGATATATTACAAACAGGAATATATACAGAGAAGTAGAAGTGTTAGTATGAACAATCAGGTTTAGTAGAGAGAACAATATAGTCTTGACTAGTATCACTATTCCAATGTCTTGCAGTAATTGTCTGAACGCGACTCTGTTTCGGACTGCCTCTGACTTTGACTTGAACTACTGACTCCACTTGAACTACCAACACCCTGCCTACTTCTAAGGCGCAGTATCTATTAAGTATGGAATAGACAATTATTTTTATCATGGGTAAGATCCTATAAAACTAATTACATTGTTTGGACTGTTATCCTCATCTATGTTGCCAATTTCACATTTTGGCCATTGTACTCTCCAGCCTTCTTGGAATTTTGAACTGAACCTATTAAAGTTTTTTTCTGGATATCTCAGTTTCATTTATTTTCCTTTACTAACTCAACTTTCAAAGTGTTTGTTCACTGTGGCCAGGTATTGAACTCACATCTCTTTGGGTCAAGTGACTGGATTACTTTCAACCAATGCTTTTATCCACTGGGCCATGTGGGTAAAAAAAAGGCCTGAACAAATGTAAACAGAATAGATTGTTACAATATCTCTTCTCAGAAATATAAACACATCAACCTTACTTTATTTAACAATCATTATTTTACAAAATGCCCCAACAAAATATCATGACTGCATCCTGTTGCACAGCCTAAGATTATGACTAATTCTATACAATACACTTTAGAATACTGAAAAACATTAATAACAAAGCCCTTGAAAGTGATTATCGAATTGGTCAAAAGAGCTTGAGACAATTATCATTGCAGACAGTTTCTTTATTCACTTGATCCTTCAAAAAAGACAACTGTATGAACATTAGAAAAATTAATAAAACATAAGATTTTCCTTTTCTGTCACATTTAATGAATCATATATAAAAGAAAGTGTGCTGCCCAAATATATAATAATAAAATTAATGTAATAGATTTTTCAAAAACCCCTAAAAAAAGCACAAGGAGTAAAAATATCTTGAATTAAAACTAATATTAAAAAAAAAACAGGTTGTTAGGATTTTGTTTATTTTAATATCTACATAAATACAAATTTGCACTTGTAAAAATTATCTCTTGCTATTTCTCTATGTATATTTGTCAATAGGCAGACATATACTCAAATATGTAAGAGGAATATATATAGTTTGCATATGTAAAGAGAAAAAAATAGATAATGAAAGAATAATTACACAGTATCTCTGAATGATATCGAGCATTGTATTAAAAAAACCAGCATTAGTCTGAATTATATTTCAGTTGAATGTTTAATAGAAATACATAGGAAAATTTCATGGTTCTCTTATTTTAAATTTTTGATGAATCATAATTCTAAAATTAATGATTAAATAAGCTTTTTTGCTTATAAAAATATAACTATAAAATCAACTACAAATTACCCATGGAAAAAACCTAGTGCATGGGTAAATATTTAAGCTTAACTTTTAAAAAAATATTGCAGTAACAGTGAATACAGGTCATTATTTAAAGAAGAAGAGGATACAAATGAAAAGATTTGAAACTGACCAATTTTTCCATTTCACTGAAGCAGACATTAAACACTTACCTGTGAAAGGAGTTGTTTAATAGATCAAAATGTCTGGCACCTTGCCCTATCAGCCCAACAAATCTTAATAAAGATAGATTTAAACGTCTTCCTATCTCTCCCTTCCCTCTCTAATTTCATTCATATCAGTCGTCATCCTCCCACATCTCTCTATTGAACTTAAAACTACCCCTCAAAAACTAGTATAAAAATAATGTGTAAATTTTTAAACCATTTGCTTTTATGGTTGGAAATGTGATCTGAGGAACCAGGGAAAATCCCATTCCTGGGGAAATAAAATATAATCTCTTTATCCATACAGATTACCAAACATTTCATAACCGAACTATATAACTATTTCTCTCTCTCTCTCTCTCTATATATATATATATATATATATATATATATATATGCAGCATATCTTCATTCGAGCATGTTTGTTTGAATAATCTAGATGTATTATGTCTATTTACTTCCAAAAAAATATAAATTAATTTACTTCCCTTACATATTCTTAACAGTTAATTTTTAAATTGATTATAAGGGAACGCATTTCATATGCATTTACAAAAAAATTCACAACTATCAATTACATTCATTTTTGTCTTAGCAATTCACCCCTGAAGATGATCTCGGATGAGATTGAAAGTACTTGGGAAAATAAAAGAAATAACCACATCTATTGCATCTTTCTTAATCAGTTTAATAACAAAATTAAGAAATTGATCTGTGAATTTAAAATAAAATAAAATAAATAAACATGATATATCTACATTATTCAACCAAATATATATATATATATATATGTGTGTGTGTGTTAAATGTGTATGCATATAAATATATACTATTTCATATATATTATTTATATATTCTATATGCGCAGTACTTATTGGAAAGTGCTCAATATCAATGATAGAGCTAACATATTTAGTTGGATTTATGTAAGTTTGTGACCCTAGGTTTCACACTTTTGTGATCGTCAGACAAACCCTGAGGATTGCAAAAACATGAAACCCAGGGACACAAGCTCACATCAATCCAACTAAATATATGAATAAAAATGACAATAGGAAAACTAGTAATTGCTGACGCGTTTCGTCCAATGTGGACTTTATCAAAGCAAAATACAAAATGAATTTAATTGAACAAGGTAACTAATAAAAACAAAAAACAGAATGTTCCTAGCAACTGGAATGTAGAGAATTCTGTTTTCATATTGTTAACTGAAAATAACGTCACATATTTGTCACATGTGGAGAATATTGTCATTATATCTGTGTTGATGTAGTCAACCATTTTCTCTTGATTTTATGAATCTGTTGTATAAATTTGTCTGTAAGAGCAGTAATATTGTTAAGAAAGGGGAAATGGGGAAAAAACCTGGGCATAGATTAGTATTTGGGTAATATTCTATGGTGGCACTCTCTAGAATTTTCCTTCTGAGTGAGTTATTTTCTTTTTTTATGAATGTAGCATTTTTAAAATCAAAATTATGGTTGAATTTATTTCTATGTATGACTAGTGCATTAGCTAAGTTGTTTTTTGTGAGGTCTCTTTTGTGCTCATAAATGTGTTTTTTTTAAACTTCTACTTGTTTTCCCCATTTCACCTTTCTTAACAAAATTACCACAGTACTAGATTGGCAGCAAGGTCTCATTATTTTACAGTTGAATTTTACAGTTTTTAATGATTCTAAGTAAATTTATGATTGTCAGGGGTACCAATTATGAATGAATGTGAACTCCATCAAAAAATATTTGTAATATATCACCAGAAAAAGAATTGCAATTTTGATGTTAACTATACTGACTCTTGCTGTTCTACCAAGGACTGAACTCATCATCCTTAGCTAACAAATTTCTGAAGATATTAGTTTGGTGCAAAAATAATGTCGTTTTCTCACATAGTAACATATGTGAGAAAACGACATTATTTTTGCACCAACTTAATATTAGACTCTTACTATTCAGCTTAATGGATGTGCTTTAAGCATTGGCAGTCCTACTAGCTTACTGAAAATTTCTCCTCAGTGAATATTTTTCTATTATTTGGTAAAGTTTATTAAGCAAGATCCTGTTTTATTAAGAATATTAATCTTGCTTAATAAACTTTACCAAATGTTTTTGATGGAGTTCACATTCATTCATAATTGGCACCACTGACAATCATAAATTTACTTAGAATCATTAAAAGACACTTGTAATTTCTAGGACACATAATAAGGAAACACAGCTTGGCAAATTTGGCACTCACAGATCATATTGAAGGCAAGTAAGGTAAGAAAATAGCATGTAGCTTACCTAACGAGATTGTGTAAATGGATCACAGAACTGGGAATGCGTAGGATAGTAAAAGATAAATGTTCCTTAGATTAGAGCTACAAATGATAGGACGTTGTGGAGAGCCATGATTGCCAATGTCCTGAAGGGACACAACATCTTTTAATCTCTTCTTATGATGACTGTTAGTGTTTGTTGATAAAGTAATTTTGTTCTTTAACTGAGGGAATTCTATTCTCATTTATTAGTCTTATGAAAAATAAACTTCAGAAATCTTCCAGCCCAAACTTTGAAGATAGAGATTATATTTTTTTTAGAGATGTGTTTTATTTTTACATGTTGAAATGCAACAACTGTGCTTCAATATGCCATTATAAGGGATTGAAACACAGATGTTGATATTTCTATTCTTTTTGAATAATGTGATTCACTCGTGTGACTAAGTTTAAAAAAAGAAAAAGAAAAGACAAATCTGTTGAAAATCTGATATTTTCTCTTTCAGATTGTGCAGGTAATAATCAAGAAACCTGCCATCCAAAGCATAAATATTTTATTTGTTTGCCATTGATTAGTCAAGATTGTACATCAATATCATATTTACAAGTAAATTAATATCTCATTCACTTTGGAAGCACCCATATATCTATTGATCTAGCCATGTATATGCGTATGTATCATATGTTTCTGTGCAAATTGATATATATATATATATATATATATATATATATATTTATATACACACATAAATACCATATATGTCAAAATGATATCAAAGGAGATCAATTGATAATATATATATATATATATATACATACATATATAAAGAGAGAGAGAGAGAGAGTTAACAAATACATATATATTCTATTATATATATATATATGTATATATGTCCACAAATCTGTTATACACTATTATATATATATATATATAGAGAGAGAGAGAGAGACTGAAAGAGAGAAAAAATTCATGTCCATAAATAAATAAATATATATATATATATATATATATATATATATATATATATATATATAATGTCCACAAATAAATAAATAAATATATATATATATATATTGTCTAATTTTACTCATAGAAACATTTGTTAATGTATACACTAATCTTCATGCATCAAACATCATGCATCTATATATATATATATATATATATATATATATATATATATATATATATATAAAGCAATTCATTAAATAACTTAGCAGCTGAAGGCTCATATTTCCAAAAGATTATCTCATTTTCTGTTCTTACTTGTGTAGTAGCCTTGTTTATCAGATGGTTTGATGGTGCTTATCAGGAAATCATACACAACAATAAATGGAGACAAACATGTTGCTTTATTCTTATTTCATATAACTTTTCTACTTAATGGCCATAAAATATGAGGGACAGGCATTGCTTCCAAACTCTCCCGCTCCCACCATCCAAATTACAAGTAGCCTCAAGATAAACTCACTTGTTTCAATTCCCCAGGGGGCAATGTTGGAAACACTGTTAGACCATGGATGGTGTTAGAAAATGTCCCAAATGTCATAATACTGAGATTTGCCTTTGGCTGATAAAACAAGGGCATCAAATGTTACAAGCTTTTATGATGACATCAACATCATCATCATCATCATCATCATTAGTAGTTTTTAGTTTATTGTATTTTTTGTTTGATTCATTCTTGAAACAAAAATATGAATGCTATAATGACACCTATCATTTGCTGAAATTAATCCCTCATAGTTTTTGTCATATTCTATTTATGAACCCAGATAATTTTCAAGAGAACGGAGAACCAACTTAATCTTGGTAAAGTTGTTCTTCATCACAGTTTTACAGAGTTTTATACCACAGAGCCAAAAGTTTATATAGATTTCTGCAAATACAACAAAACTGTGATTCAAATTGAAAAAGTGATGTTTATACAGTGATATATAGACTTGCAGGTTGAGGTTAGTGATAGAAGATCAGTAGCCACTGTTTTGAAGTTCAGTTTAAACTTTTGACTTATTTACTTTGTGGCCTGTTTTTGTATAAAACAAATATTTGGATGAAAGCTGAAAAACAGATCAGCACAAACACTGTAGTGATGGCATCAACAACTCAAAGATCAAGTTCAATTTTCTGGATGATGAATGATTCTTCTAAAAATCCTAAATGCTACAAATGTGGCAAAACCTTTTAAGTCTTAGACATAGATTGTTAAAGACTCTTGTTCAAGGCATTGTTAGATTTGAAATCAGAATGAGACACCAATGTTATCATTGGTAGTATCCATTATATTATCTGCAGTAGAAATCCTACTGATAGCAATACAGCAAACTAACCTTCTTACTTCAATATGTTCTACAAGGGTGCACAGTGAAAAAGCAGCAAATTTATTATCACTGTTTTATTTTTCAAGAATAATTGACCTTGATAAACCTTGAATAAATTTCTTGAATATTCATGACCTTGCTAATCATTCAACACTTACATAATCACTTAACCCTGATTGGTTCTTTTATGATTGATTAACTGCTTCTTGATCTTGTAGCCCATTATTTAAAGGTTATTTGGTGACAACTTTCGTTTTTCATTTTGTCTTTCTCATATGACTAAACAACTCACTGATTTTGAGCATCAAGTTATACTTTTCAACAAAGAACATCCAATGTGGAAATTGACAAAACATGCAAAAATTCTTCCTAAATTTTTCAGTCACATTAGTCATCAATGGTTGTTTGACATCTTTCTGAATTTGCTGCTTTTTTACTGGGAACTCTGTATATTATAGGCCACAAGAATACATGAAAACAAACATTATTAAATTCAACTGACATGGTTTGTCTGCTTAATTTTTTATTGTATTTTTCTCATTTTTAATAAGATTTTGTACATAAAGAACTAAGCAAAATAAATATTTACCAACAATAATTTCCCCAACTATTTCATCAGTGAGCAAATAAAATTAGACCAAACAAAATCTTTTAAAAATAATACAAGCACTCATCCTGATATAAACAAAAATAATCACCCCATTAACTTATTCTATTGTAACCAGATGCATCCTAACTATATGATGATTAAAAAGCCTCTAAATACATACTATATATACTCGAGTATAGTTTTATAATCACTTTTTTTATGCAAGAAATAAGGATTGCACTATACACAGGTAATTTTTTGAAGAGGCTAAAAATCATGAATTATCAGTGACCAGTTCTATACACGCGTAAAGTTTTTCTGGATAGGTTAAAATTCATACAAAAAAATTCAAGGCTCACACTATACATGAAATCAGTTCATACACAAGTATATGTGGCAATTCACTAATGCATACCACTTAAGAATCCCAACAAGCACCTACAATTTGTTATAAACAGTTCAAAACATCTGAGTATATATGGTAATTCACTGGTACATATCACTTAATAATCCCAACAAGCACCTTAGATTTATCATTTACTATAAACAGTTCAAAACATCTAACCTAATTATTAGCAATAACGTGAGACCTCAAAAATGACTCCTATATAAAATCAATCATGTTTATGAATACTCATATTCTCAATCCAAAACAGCATGAAATTCTTACATGGGCAACACATACACCACACTATCTTGTAGGTTGACTTGTCACTTTTTGAAATGTAGTGCAATTCAAGTACATTTCAGTTATCATAAAAACAATTAAATTAAAACTATGAACATATGACAATTATGAGTAGATAATACCAAAATACTATACATCACTTACCACAAGAAATAGACACAAAATTCTAGAAGCTATTATTATCCAAAAGAAAAAATAACATTAAATTTTGTATTCACACAAATCTCTAAACACTCTCTGATATTGAGCAATCTTCCTCATTTTAAACACCTATCCACATATCAGAACTTAGGTAATCATGACTCTCCTAAGATTTCTTTTTCCTCATCATCTGTGAATTTCCATAACTTTTTGAAAAATATAGTGAAGTAGTTTCCAATTGTCTTCTCCAGTTGTCACTACTATTTAATCCCTAGTTGACTAGAGAGGGGATAGATTCAAGCTTTTCACAAGGGCAATATTGCAAAAGAGAACACAGTAGACTGGCCAAGAATTTAAACTTTAAAAAATTGTAGGATCATATTTCCTGCAACCCATTGAATCTTAGTGTAACAAAGGTACTATAGTTGCAGCAACAACAGTGGATATGTCCAGGGGGCAATATATCCCGATGGGGGTCTGCCCTTCTTCAGTCTGGTTTTAAATTTAGAAATCCTCTTCTCCTGGACTGGTTTCTCTACCAAGGTTAAAGTGCTTAGTCTTCTCTATGGTTTCACCAATAGATAAAGAAAAAAGAATTGGATTCATGCCTTTATCAGTGTCATTAGTGTAAAGTGAATTCAAAGTTTGGACAGAATTTGAATGTGCCACTGATTCCATCTTTTATTTCAGTAACCATTATCCCATATGCATTTTTCCTACACAAACTCAAGATGGAGTTAAAAAATAAAAATTTTATTATAAAATCAATGTATATGACTTTTCACTAGCTTGGGATTGAACCCCTGACAAGCAAGTAATAATGCTTCACTTTTATTTTTTGTTTTACTAATTGTTCACCTAATACAAGGTTCAAGTGCCACTGAAGGTAGAGGTTTACTGAATTAAGTTGTTGTATGAACATAAAGGGAGAAGGTATGAAGTGCAGATTATGAGGATATGTAGGAAAGATAATAATTGATCCTTTGAATAGGTTAAGATTATAGTGATCAAGAAAGCATCCACTTGGCAGTCTGTTCCCCAAAGTAACAGTTTCCTGGGAAAGAAGCTGTCTGTATATGGAAATAGTGATAGACTAGCAATATTTTGTCTGTGGGAAATGGACTGTGTTGTAGAAAAAATTTTGTTACCCACAAGGCTGCACAGATGCTTTTGAAAGTTCTAAAGTGAGGATAGAGCAGCACCAGCCCAAATAGGGTAGCAGTACCCCATCTGCTAGACCACATGTCCCATAGGACAAGTTGGTGGTGTAAACATGGTTCTTTAAACCTCATGCTGTAACAATTCACAAGAACAGAATTATATTTACAATCCATTAGATACTTTGACTTTAAATAATGCACAAATGATCAATAAGTCATAAAAACAAATCAATCTAGTCTTGTTGCTCTCTTTTTCTCTTTATTATTTTGACTTTATTACACAAAGGTTGATGAAACTCTTTTTCCTCCATACATGATCAGCCATACCTGATTTCATTGTCATCCATGGATTATGGTTTTCCAATATTCTGCCAGCATTCAACTATGACAGACACCTGAAGAAGCCAGAAGTTACTATGGCCAAAATAGCATGACAATACAAAGATGAGAATGATAGTCCAAATAAATCAGTATATAATTATGATAATATCTCATTTTAAAAAAATTCAAACAATCTTGTCAACTGAGTATAAACTTTTTTGTAATAAAAAGTTTTAGTATTTAAGCAAGATGTTAATATGGTAAATAAATAAATGTTACAATTAATAGTTAGGATAAATAAATATTTTAGCTAAGTAAACTAATAAAATTTGTGCGTATTAAGTATATGTTACAGTTCTCATTATGGCTGTCTCATTTGTCATTTTATGAAAAGATGCCTACTGACCACAAATTGACAGAGATATATAGCAAACATAAAACAAAATTCATCTGATTGACATTTTATCAAGAAGAACTATGTCCAATTCTTCTATTATCTGATTTCAAACTATCTCTGTTTTTTATTTACCTTTTACATCCCTTATTTTTTTGCTTTTTTTCCAAATTTATCTTCTTCTAACAGACTGTTTTCCTTCAAGTACATTTGTGCCAATTTTTCAGCAGAACTGACCACAGTAAAAGAACGTCTAAAAAGGATGTCGGATGAAAAATGATTGCTTCTTCTGAGTTATGGGAAAGCAAAACTCATATAATCAAAATGCAAAGATAAATATGGTTGTTCATGATGATAATAAAACAAAAAATATAATAAAATCTTTGGCATCTCAATAACTGTTTTCTGATTTATAGCCAAGTACATTGTTGACCATACAAAGTGAATAATCAGAAAAAATCTTTTAAAAAAAGTAAAAAAAATAAATATATAATTGCCAAATTGACCAACTGACTGAGTTTCATATTGTCAGACTGCATTGTCTGTGATTTTACCAGAGATTTTGTGACAAACTTTGGAAAATGTTTGTAAGAAATTAGACAAATTCTTCACCAGACCTTGAAAGAACAGAGATGTTTTTGACATTTGTTTCAGGTTTAGTTAAAAATGACCTTAAAAAAATCACTCTGTCAGTTAGTGCAGGAAAAAAATAGTTTTTCTAAGGTATCATTTTTATCCATAAAAAAAAAGATGTCTGATTCCTGTATTCTGCAAAGAGCAGTTTTGATTAAAAAATTGTAGGTTCTGATTGTTGTGCAATTTAAAAACTCCAGTAATTTTGTTTATACTATAAAATATTGTAAAAATTAATGTAATATTAACCAATATTTGTGTAGTACTCATACATATAATACTTCTTTTTCGACTTTAATAATTGCTTAATTTCTGACCACTGACAGTCCTTTTTCTTTTGATTATCAAAGCATTACAATCATAAAATAATTTGCAAAGCTTAGTAAAAGAATATATATATATATATATATATATATATATATATATATATATATATATATATATATATATAAGTTTGATTAAAAGGAACAGACATTTTCTTTTTGCTTCATTTTTATTATATTTTTAAAATGTTTGGATAAGGTAATGAGTATAATACTTGAAGTTGTGGATAAACTGTCCAAAGTTCATATTTTGTTATTTTTGTTCAAATACTTTCAACTGTTGCAGTTTATCGAAAACTAGTTTTATCAAAAACCAGTGTGGTTTCTGTGTTGTAGTTACCGAGCGTGCATGTGAGCACTGTTGTGGTCTTAAAAAGGTTACAAACAAGGAGGAGTCTTATATTTAATATCAGGAAAAGACCGCTGAAGTTTCTGGAACACATAATGAGGAAGGAGGGCCTGGAGAATCTGATACTCATGGGTTGAATAAAGGGAAAGAGAGACAAGGGAAAACAATACATGACATACCTAGCGGCCTTAGGCAAATGGATGACGTGGTCTGGGGGAGGTGGCAAAGGGAAGGAACTTGTTGAGAGCTGCAAGGGATAGAGGGAGGTGGAGAGCCATGATCGCCTACATCCTGAAAAGACATGGCACATAGAAAAAAAAGAAAGAAAGAAAGAAAGTTAGAATTCTTTTGTCTACATCCAGGTATCCTTTGAAACCTGGAAGTTTGAAATGGTCTAGTGTGATAATATGTGTAACGGTTATTGGTAACAAGGTGACGCAAAAAGAACGCCATTTATTAATTTCTCTTATTTTAGTTATTTATTGATTTTATTTTTTAATACTAATATAATCTATGCCCACATTAATTAATGTCCCACAAATCACTGTTCTGTGGAACCAACTCCCAAATGGATGCTTCCCCAATCACTACAATCTTAACCTGTTCAAGTCTAAAGTTAACTGTTATCTCCCTATCCGTATAAACCACCTCTTGAAGTAACCTTCTACTGTACTTGTACTTGGGCCTTGTACATGGTGAAGCTTACTGTAAAAGAAAAATATCATATGCACTTCAAGATACCATCTCCTGTGATGAATGATATTTAATGTGGGCAGGTCTATTTTGTATAATAATGGCTTCTAGGATTTTGAGTATTTCCTTCCATTTGGAACTGTGGATTATTTTAGTGTTACCTACTGATATCTGTCTATCAATATGCGACAAATTTCATTATAATTTGGTTGTTCGTGATGTGTTGGTCGATATGTGCATGAATTGCACTGATTTTCAACAGGTGACAGTTCAGTCTACAAAAAAGTGTGGTGCACAATGTACCGTATTTGATGGCATATAAGACACACTCCAATTTCAGCAGGGCAAATCACGAAAAATTTCATATTTATTAAAATTATTAATAAATGGTAGAGCCTAGGCTATATTTATGAGCTATTATTTTAGTTAAGCAAGCCATGATTAGAATTAAATGAAAAATAATAGGAAAAAAGAACACAAGCCTATAACAACTTTATTATATCCAAAGGTAAGAAAACAAAATAAAAATCAAGTGATTATTACAATTGAGCAAAACAGTACAGTTACCATTAAAATTCACTCAAAAATTTTTCTTTATATAATCTGTACAACCTGTGTCTTGTAAATGTCTTAGTGGAATAATTAGGATATAAAAATTCTGATTGTATCTATACCAGTGCAAAAAAGTTATCACAAGAAAAATATTAATGAAACAAATATATTTTACAAATATATAAATTGAATGTATTGCATATAATTTTAGTGAAACAAAGTACTACTATGAAATGTGATAAAATTAATATAATGAATATTATCAATGATAACACTTTTAATCTGCATAATAGCTTCTTAAATAATGACAATAGGTATGTGAAAGTTACTCTAAAGTCAAAGCTAATAGGAGTTGCCAGGTACTTAATTTCAGCTAACTATTGCAAATTTTAAACCTATATATGGCATGTAAGATGCAGGGAAATTTTAAAAGATATTTTTAGTAAAAAAAAAGTGTGTCTTATATGCCATCAAATACGGTAAGTATTTCATAGTGTTTTTTGATTATTACTGTTGGAGATCATGAGAAGAGGGGTCATGAGAATTCATAGACAATATAATTTTGGGAATTTTTGAGGCTCAGTGTTGTCATCAAGTTAGACCACTTCAAAGTTGCAGCTTTCCAAAGAATACCAGGACAAAGGGATTCTGACTTCCACAGAGGCACCATATTGGTCCTTGATAATAATGATAGCCAAAATTACTTGAACAAAAATATCAAAATATGAACTTTGGTCACTTTATCCACAAACACAATACTCAACACCTTAGTCAAAATAATATAATAAAAAATTAAACAGATATATATATTAGGTTGTCCCAAAAGTTTGTAAACACTTGCAAAAAAATTGAAATTTTACTCGCCAAGTAATAACAAAAACAACAAAATGTGTTTACGAACTTTTGGGACAACCTAATATATATATATATATATATATATATATGTATATATATATATATGTGTGTGTGTGTTTGGTTGAATAATCTAGACATATTATGTCCATTTTTATTTTAATCCTTTCAAATTCACAGATCAATTTCTTAGTGCTGTTACAAAACTGAGTGAGAAAGATGCCGTAGTTTTGGTTATTTCTTTTATCTTCCCAAGTACTTTCAATCTCATCCCTGTAATAATAATACGTTTACTACCTCCCCATATAAGAAACTAACTAGCATAAACACATGCACTCTCAACTATAAAAGTGAGTGTCTTGATTATTACAGAGATTATACAAAATTTAATAAACTGTGAAAAAAGTTAACTCTTCGATGAAAAAAATTTTCTACATGGAATTACAAAATATTAAACAAACTCTCATTAATAATGACTTTCCTAATTACATTGTTAATGAACAAATTAGAGGAGCTATTACAAACAAACAAAAAGAACATAATATTTCTTCAAATAACCCTAAACATATCAGACAACTATACTACAATCAAATAAACTCTATGAACAAAATGAAAAAAATCCTAAAAACTCATAAGTACTAATCTATACCTCACTGATACCAGTAAAAAATAAAACAAATTATATACTATACTAAATTTAATACAACCAAATTAACCATCTGCAGTAACACTTCTTCATCAACTAATGTTTTGCAAAAGACTAGCATTGTATATCAATTTAAATGTCCTTGGGAAGATTGTATCTCTTAAAAATCATAATTATGTGTTGATTTCACAATGACAACACTATCAAGAAGGCTTACTTTACATATGTCAGATTCAAGTTCTATTGCACAACATTTAAAAGAACATTGCTGTCTACATTCACACACACACACACACATATATATATATTCAAACATATATTGTTAAATATAACAGACAATAAATGTCTATTATGTTTAGATCATGAGCTATTCTAAACTTCATATGGCTGCTTTAATAAAATAAAGACAAAAATTGTCCAACATTTGGATATTTTTCATTATGCTGTTCCTTGATCTAAGCTTTTATATATATATATATATATATAGATAGATAGAATATCTAAATTAATTCCAGACCAGTGAAGATTTCTTGTTTTTCTGATTTTCAGTGCACAGCATACATGAATGAAAGTAAAAACCTGCTCAAACAAATTTTATTGCAAATTTTATCACCAAATTTGTCCAGCCTCCACAAATATGTATTAAATTCATGCCAGAAATGTCTGAAGCTAAGAGGACTTGTGGAGTACTGGTAATGTCAGTGATAAAAAAATCTAAAAATGATTTCAGTTGAATGTTTGTGGAATAGCAATATTAGTGATAAGAAATAAAGAAATTGATATCTTTGAGTTGACTCAAACATGTATCAAACAATTTTAAAAACCAAACTAATAAGTTAAGGATTCAAAGTCTAACATTCATCCAAAGGAACTAAGATAAGAAAGCAAATAAATAGTTAAATAAAAATATACAAATCAATTCCTTTTCCAAAATGAATGGGTTGCCATTAAAAAGTAGAACTCTGGCACAGACACACACAAAGAATATTCTCTTGAATACTCACTTGGCCAATAAAAATGCTCCTAACTCATTACTATGGCAATAATGGCAGAAGGTTTTAGCACATGGTCTGCAATGGAATTTAGCCAAGATACAGCAGACAAAGAAATAAGACTCTTTTTCTTTTTTTATTATTTTTTATCTTCCAGTCTGTATTGGGCACTTATTTTTGGTCAGGGAAATAGAACTATCATTCCAGTTTTAAAAGTATAACTTACAATGACCAAGTGCTTTCTGCTTTTAAAAGAAGTTTGTGCTGTCAAAAATGGACTTCCTTTTATTTTCTTCCTACTTTCCTCTTTTGGACATGATTACCTCTCCTGTGTTTTTACTTTACTTCTTCCTCTTTGTCTCTTTCTTTGACCCAATTCTTTTCCTTCTCTTTCATAGTCTCTCTGTTTTTATTTCATTCTTTTTATCACTTTCATCTCTTTTTTTTTCCTTTCAATTTTTCCCACTCTTTATTATTCTTTTTACCTGTCTTTATTTCTTCCTTTTTTTTCATCACCTTCATCTCTTTCTCTCACAATTTTCTACTTGTTATCCTGTCTTTATGTATTCTTTTTTTATCACTTATCTTTTTCTTTCCTTCATGCAAATCTTCTCTCTCTCTCTCTCTCCCCATGTAATTCTTTACCTTTTTTTTATTTCATCCTTTTGTTTCTTTCCCAAGTTCTTCACCCTCTCTGTCATATTTTTCCTTTCTTTGTTTCTCCCCTTCTATCACTTTACCTCTTCTTACTTATCTCTAATCTTTTTCCCCATCTTTATTTCTTCTTCTTATCCATCTTTATACCTGAATCTTGAAATTAACAGAAAAGATTTTTATCTTTTGCTGTCAAAGAGAGACTTGGAGAAAACCATTGGCTTCAAGGATTTCTTCAGCTAAGAGTTTTATGTTTCTCTGGTGACTGAGCAATCATCCTCAGGCATTTTTCCTCTAAAAAATCGTGAATCTTAGATTTGGACTGGCAAAACATTTTTTCTTTTATATCAAAGGAAACCTTGGAGGATAGTGCCAGTACTGATATATTCGTCAGATTGGAATATTTCAACTTTGTTCCTCTTTTAAGCAGATGGCCACAGAACCATCTTCAGGCATTTTCTTAAAAAAAAAAAAGTAAGTAGATAAATCAAAAATTTCAGATGTATGTGGAAGAAACTTTTTTCTTTCATATTAAAGAGAACCTTGGAAAAAGAAATTTCCTGCAAGGAGTTCTTCTATACAGAATTTTTGTTCTCTGCAGCCTGTTTCGGAAGAGAAACTTTCTGATCATTTTGAAATCAGAAGAAATTCCCCAGAGGTTTTTCAAGTGACATCAGCTTAGAAAATATAATAATATGGGAGACAGCCAGTTTAATGGTAGTGTGAAAAATATATTTGCTATTAATTATTTTTTCTTGTCTTAAGAATGTCATAAGACAAAAGTAAGCAATATAATTCCTGAAAAAAGTTCCCAAAGATTCTGTAGAAATCTTTGCCTCAACACATACATGCATATATAAACATTTTATGATCATTTCAGCCTAATGGCAATAGCATATTAAAATAGCAGTTGCCATATGATCATCCAAGTTAAGCAATGTTGAACCTGGTCAGTACCTACCTTGGAAATACTAAGTGCTGTAAGCTTTGATGTGTGGGTGGTGTAATGGATAAAGGCTTGGAATTTTCCATCAGAGAGCCAAGTTCCAATTCCAATTGGGTTTGTTATATTAACTTAATGCAAATACCCTTGGAAAGGTAAGAATCTGCATCTTCTTCCCAATTATGGGTTAATTAATAAGACTTGTATCCCTAAAACATTATTATCTCCCACCCCCACAAAAAATTCTTACAATCTAAAAACATTTTCTATCTTTAAATAGGTTGATAAGTCATAGAACATGAATCAAACAATCAATATCCATTTATTTTATGGCTTATATCCTAATAGATAGAACCTAATTAACCATTAAATAAACTAATTGTATGCTTAGGGTATCAAAAGGTTTCTTATTTTTATATTTTATAGCTAATCAATACCAGATCATATTTCCAAAAAATGCTAATATGCTACCTTCTAAGAACTTGTAAAAATAACTGCTATAAAGTATTTATCACAGTTTGTTCATTAAGTATTTTTGTATGAGTCTCAAAGCAAGAAAATCTGTCTCAATATGGGATAATGATGAGTGAAGCACTACTTTGTAATGAGTTTGATCTAAAATTCAATATTGCTAGCAAATTTGGAACTCACAATAAACATGGAGAAAAATGGGTCTGATGGTGTATGGCCAATGACCAAGTAATAGCCAACACATGGTTTCAAGAACATCCAAGATGATTATGGACATGGAAAAGCTCAGGAGGAGAAACTAAAAACCAATTTAACTACATTATCAAAATAAGATTCAGGAATGTAATGCTTCACTGCAAAACCTACCCAAGTGCCGACTGTGGAAGTGACCATTGCCCTGTTATATGTAGACTATGAGTAAAACTACAAAAATTGAAGAATCCTAACACAGTACCGAAATTGCAATATAACAAACTCGTGAGCAACTTAAACCTAAAGGAAAAAATATATGGAGAGTGTGAAAAGAAGATACAAGGGACAAAATTAAAATGGAAACTCGAAATGGGACACATTAAGTGAAGCTTTAGTGACATCAGCAAATGATATCATGTGAAAGGAGAAGGGATGAAGAAAAAAATGAATGGATCACAGATGAGATTCTTGACATGATTCAAAGGAGACAGAAAACTTTGCCAAGATACAGAATGGAATACAGAAAACTACTCAATGAAATAAGGACCAAATAAAAATGGTGAAATGAAAAATGTGTATAAACAAATAAGGGAACTAACAGGGCAGAAGAGATTCTCATCAATAGGCTGCATAAAATCAAAGGATGGTTCAATCCCAAGTTAGTGAAAAGTTATATGCACTGAATTTATAATTAAATTTTAATTTTTTAACTCCATCTTGAATTTGTATAGAAGTGGTGCATATGGGATAATGGTTAGTAAATGAAAAGAATTCTGCAGTGCTGGAACAAATATACTGGAGAACTCTTCCACAATGAAAAAGAACCAGAAATACACAGAATTACTGACAGGCCTGAAATTCAAAAAACCAAAGCAGAATCTGCACTGGCTAAATTCAACAGAAACAGCCTAATGAACCACATAAAAAAAACTTATCATCCATATTCTGATGAATAGAACATACAGCAGAATCAGCCCAGAGAAGAGCAAAAATGGTATGGGTTCATTAAAGACACCGGGACAAGGAACATGATATTCATGCTCAAAATATTATCAGAAAGAGCAATACAAATACAGAAGAGCATGCACCTATATTTTATAGACCACGCAAAGGTATTCAACAAAGTAAGTCACAAAGATCTGTTAAAGCTGCTCAGCAACCTTTACATATTTAGGAAAGACATTAGAATAATCCGAAACCTCCACTGGCAGCAAACCACCTGCATAAATATAAAAGATGACTTCAGCAGATATACAAAAATTAAAGGGGCGTAAGGCAAGGTTGTATTTCTCAATAGACTTAATCAACCTATACAGTGAGGCAGTTCTGAGAGAACTGGAAATCCTACCAGGATCCATTATTGGCAGCCACAATCTTAACAATATAAGATATACAGATGACAAAGTGCTGATAGCAGACACAGAAAAGAAACTACAAAATCTTCAGCAGAATGTAGAGAAGGAGAGTGAGAAGACGGGACTAAGCATAAACTACAGACAGAATGAATGGTCATCAGCAAAATGATGAGCCCAAAATGCAATTTACACGTTGTGGACACTAAAATCAAGCAGGTGTAGAAATTTAAATATCTGGAAAGTATTCTAACAGAGGAAGGAAAGGGAAATGCTGAGATCTGAAGACATATTGGGATGGCCAAAGACACATTCCAAAAGCTAAGCAGAGTATTATGAGACAGGAGAGTTTCATTGGTAGAAAAGACAAAAGTACTGAACTGCTACATGATATCAGTCGTCCTTTATGGTAGCGAATGTTTGACGATCTCCTCAAAGAAGAAGAAGAGAATTTGAGACAACAGAGGTGTAGTTCTACAGAAGGATGGTCAGGATACCATGGACTGAACATGTGAAGAATAATCAGGTTTTGGAGGAGATGCAAACAAAGAGGAAACTTATAATTAAAATCAGGAAGAGGCAGCTGAAATTTCTGGGACATGTAATAAGAAAGGAGGGCTTGCAAAATCGGATACTCACAGGGTGGACAGAGGAAAAGAGGGACAAGGGAAAGCAATGCATGACATACTTAACAGTCTTAAGCAAGTGGATGGCAGAACAGGTTCTGAGAAAAATAACAAAAAGACAAAACTACAAGGGACAGGAAGACGTGGCAAGCCATGATCGTCTATGGGACACAGCACATAAAAGAAAAAGAAGAATGTTAATGGTAATATTAGCCATTTCCTTATAAAGAAACATCTGCGTTAACTGACCAAGCAGCCAGTACTATTGTCAGTTGGAATTTATAAAATCTTTCTATTGAAACAGTTTTTCAGAAAAATAGATTTCTCAAGTAACTGTTATTGCTCCCTCAATTATTGATGGGGGGGGGGCTTCCTATAAGAGTGAGTGGAGTTACTCCCCATGTTATGCTATAAATGCGATTATATGTTATTGAGTTGGAAGTATAGATAAAGAGAGAAAGGTGTCACAAAATTAATTAATACTTCCTTCTTAACCTTTTGTTTGAAATAGTGGGGAACATCATTGTTGTAATTTAGGAAAGGTTACTGAAGAGTATAATCATGCAAAGTTGGTAATTAACAATAATACTTAGGACACGAACAACACATATAAGATTCACCAGCAGCACATAGAAGAAGTAGTCAACTGCTAGAAGTGAGTCAAGTGAATTCCACAATGAATCTCCGACTGCAGACTTACATATACAGTATTCACTACTATATTTCTGGGAATGGGGGCATACCCATTATCATCCGTAGGTATGCTACAACAATCATAATCTTGATTATATCATTATTTTCTCTTCAAGTGCAATTTATTCTAGTTGTTGCTGTTTGAAAGTCAAGTGATATGGTTTATGCTGTTTGGTAATCCAAATGTTTGATTTGTCATAAAATCATCCAACCAAACAAAGGGTAGTGGTTAGTAAGACTAGTCAAGTTGACTATTACTATTGAGTAGTTAATTTGATCCTTTTGTTGTCTGATACAAAATTAAGTGCTAAATTATCCAGAAAGGGTTGATATGTTTTAAAAAGCAACCAACAAAGCAAAATAAATTTAAAAAAATGTGAAGCAACCAGTTCTTTTAAATGGTAAAAATAGTATTTAAAAGAACTGGTAGCCCAATGGGAAATTGTTTTTATTTTCTATACATACAAGAATTTTGCTAAATTTTGAAAATTTTCAATGTTCATGTCTTTGTCTCTCATTCTTTACTCAGGTTCTTACATTGTCAATGGAAAGTGTTGATTTTAAAGTATGGAATGTGGGATGTTACAAGAATATCCCTGAATTCCTCATTAATTAAATACATTTATATTTACCACATAAAAAGGTAAAAAATTTAATTATATAAATATATTGTGTTACTAAATTAAGAGCAGTAACATTTGAGTGTGGTAGACTGTAGAGGCCACCATTGTTAGACTGTATCTAAGGCACTGCTGCTTCTAAATTTTCATAATATGACAGCATTGAGCCCACGAGAGCCACCTTGTTCTTCCACATTTCACAGTCCTGACAGAGTTTCAGAACATTCTTCCTAGGCAGATTAATCTTCTAGAGGTCCTGGCACACACTGGTTTTCCAACAGCTACATGGTCAACCATGAGCTCATCACAGTTTGCAGATGTCAAGTAAAAGTGTTAGATGACTGCTAGGGTGATCATAAGACCATTGCAGGACATGACTGAGTCAACAAAGTGATTAAAGCCTTGTTTGGACTCAATTAACATAGAAGGACATCTAAATATTTAAGTCTGCTACTCATAGTAATAATTATATCAATATGTTCAGTACAATTTTGAGATTATATTCTAAAGAGACATCTAAATGTTCCTTTCATCCTCTGCTGTTAGTGGTTAAAGGTCATATGTCTTTTTAACCTAGTGATAATATTAGGTTGGTGCAAAAATAATGACATAATAATGTCGTTTTTTGACGTTAAAAAATACGTCAAAAAACGACATTATTACGTCATTATTTTTGCACCAACCTAATATAATAATTTTTTTTTTAATCATTTCACCCCAAGCATGGCATTAAAGCCACTAGAATGCAAGGGGTTAGAGAATGGAAGAAAAACTAATATTAAAGAGAGAGGACAATAAAAGAACAGGGATTAAGAAGACAGAAGATAACCATTGACATTGCATTTAAATTTTCAAAGATCAAATTTGACTGGAAAGCAAGAAACTAGAAGAGAGTCCAAAAGCATCTTCGAGTTCTTGTTAGAGAAGAATTATTTTCCACCCTCCATCCTCTCTCTCGTAGGTGGGATGTTTCAAGCATCTTACTGTACTTTCATTACTTCCATGGAAAGTTCTTGGACCAACTACATTCCTTCGTTCCACCAGGTCTAACCTTCACGGCTAGGACCTTCCATGCTACTTAAATAGTAGCAAACCAAGTTCAAGTCAAACAGCTTCTTCCCATGAACTAATGCTCTCTAAACTCCCAAGAGGATGTTTCCCGAATCACTACAATCTTAATCTGTTCAAGCCCAGAGTTAACTGTTATTTTCCCCTATCTATGTAAACTACCCATTAATGTAACCCTCTACCTTGAGTGGTCCCTGGGCCTTATCCAGGATGATCCTTACTGTAAAATAAAACAAAATAAAATCACAGATGACCAAGAGAAATCAGCAGTAGGCTATAAGGCCAGTCAAAAATATCTTAGAGCTTTCAATCTTGAACATGATGACCTCCAATTTCAAACAGAAAAATTCAGTTTGTCGAAGGAGAAAACAATTCACTCTGACATAAATGCCTGAAGAGTGTCTTGACTGCAAGGTCATCAGCAGTAAACTACTATACCTTGTGACATATAATTCTTATTATTCAAAAAGTGAACTCGTATTCATGTGGCCAAAGCCTAAAAGGCCATTAGTTTAACTTTCCTTAAGAATTTGAGTCTGTATACATGAGATAGTATTATCATTTAATTTTAGAATTTTAGAATATTTATGAAAATATTCTGTTAATAATGTATATATATATATATATATATATATATATATATATATATATATATATATATATATATATAATTACACATGTGCATATATACACACAAATATTTTTATGTATGCATACTGTAAATGCACCATATGTATTAACTTATATACACACTCATATTCCCACATACTTGCTAGAAAAAAATTCACTGTTAATAACTCACTCTGGAATTGCAACCCTTCATCAAATCTCCACCCACCAAAAAAAAAAAAAAATGGTGAAGAACCATGAATATAGAACTTAAGAACTCATATTGGAAACAAACTGCCTGTGTATGGATAGAGAATAAATTCAGTAAATAAACAAAAATAGTCTTCTCACCAAACTTATCCACAGTTTATTGTGTGGGGTAATTCTGAGAGAATTAGAAGTCCTACCAGGATTTATTGTCAGCAGACACTATTATAACAATCTAAGATATGCAGATGACACTGTGCTGATACCATATGCAGAAAGAAAACTGCAAGAACTCTTAGATAAAGTAGTAAAAGAAATTAAGAAGAAAGGGCAAAACATCATTTGAGAGAAAACAGAATGCATGCTTGTCAGCAGGAGGAACCACCCAAGATGCAAACTATGAATAGATGATACCAAAATCAATTAAGGAAATTTAAATATCTAGTGTATTAAAAGAGGATGGAAAATCTAAAATCTGATGTAAATAGATGTTTTAATGCAATGATATATATTTATAGGGTTAAATATGTATTTATCATTAAATAAACACATTATATATATATATATATATATATATATATAAATTTAAAATCAAAAATGTATTTATAGAACTAAAAACATAAGAGCAATTGAAGAAATCTAAATAAATGTAAAAAAAAACATTTACCTATAGATTAAAATATAAATAAGCAGCTAATGTTTCCCTATAGACTCAAGTAATTAAAAAACCAGTTTCCCTATAGCCTGAGGTATAAATAAATAACCAATTTTTCCCATTATACTCATGTATAAATAAATCGATCTTTCCCTATAGACTCATGCATAAATAAATCAATCTTTCCCTATAGACTCATGTATAAATAAATCAATCTTTTCCTATAGCCTCATGTATAAATAAATCAATCTTTTCCTATAGACTCAGATATAAATAAAAAAAACAATGTTTCTCTGTAGACTATAAATAACTAATTGTTTACTATAAACTCAATTATAAATAAACAATGTTTCCCTATTGCTTCAGTTATAAAGAACAAAACATTGACTTTTTGACATAAATTTTACTTGTGAGCTCCAGCATAAACACAATGTTTACCTTTAGTCCCAAGCATAAACAACCAAACAAAATTTACTTTTAGACTCAAATATAAGTAACCAATGAATGAATTCAAGTCTGAATGAATGACCAATGTTTACCTTTCAAATCAGCTATAATAAAAAAAAAATTATTTCAGCATTTAAATAAGTGTTGATATGTCATAAAACCCCCAGCAGAAGGCAAAACTTTCAACTCATTTTTAGAAAGGTTGGTTTTGGTATTTAGCTTAGAATTTAGTGACTTTAAAAACAAATCAGAGACGAGGACCCAACATCCAGTGTAGATCCTTCATGATATGAGAAGAGAATACAACTCATCACATTATGGATTTAATCTAAACCAAATCACTGAATATTTTTCTGAACTTGTTTGTTTTAATATTGTAATGAGTATAAACTTGAACTTTGCAAGATGAAAATGTGACAGGAAAAGAATACCAGTAACATAGTTGAGCATAGAACAATTAACTAAAGTTTAAATCTGAGGCTTGTTTTCATATTTCAAATTTCAAGCAAAAACAGAAATATGACATGAATATTACATTAATGTCATTGCAGGCATGTAAATTGAACAATCTTCCCCAGTGAATGAAGTAAAGGATTTGGTTTGAAATTCCAATGCATATATTACCTGATGAACTCCAGAGTGTGCAATGGCCGAAACGTTATGAATATGACAATAAAGATAAGAACAAGAGTCCGCACAATATAAATAGTATAAATCAGTAAAGAAATAAGCAATTTTCTTCTCCTATATGTCAACTCCCTTCAGGATGTGAGGGATCATGGATCTCCCCACCCTCCTATACCTTGCACTCCTTAACAATGTTTCTTCCTTTGCCAAGCATCTGACTCCTGTTCTGACATGTATTTGCTCAAGCTCTTCATGTATGTGGCCACACTGCCTGCCCCTATCCATCTTCCTTTGAATATGTCCTCTGAATGTCAAATTCTTGAAGCCCTCTTTCCGTCTTGGGTATGACAATAAACTACATCCGCATCCTGGATAAGATGATAAACTATGTCCAGCAACAAGGCCTCTGATCAGGAGGTTTTGAGGAGCATCGAACCACTTCTTAATTGCTGGTGTTCCCAGGTCTACACTGTCCCAGAGTGGTAACACCTGTTATGGTCAGACCTATGGGCAAATTGCTGACCCCCAAACTGAGGTCGAAACACCATGAAAATGTAAAAATAGGTTTTAATAACAGAAATACTTTGTAAAAAAAAATATTACCAGCAAAACATTTTTGAAAAAAAAAAAAAATTACCAGTGATACATTTTTGAAGAAAAAATATTAACAGCAATACATTTTTGACAAAAAAATATTAACAGCAATAAAAATTTTGTCGGCATTAAATAACCCATTGGGGTTGATATGCCATAAACCAAACCAAACTAAAACAATGCAAACTAAACCAAACCAAGCCCTCCTTTCTCTTTATGTGTTCAAGGAATTTTAGCTTTCTCTTTCAGATTCTAAGTATGTTCATTTTTTTTTTGTTTTACTTAAAACTTCTTTGTTGCTTACACACTCGGTCCATGATTTTTTAGCATTGTTCATGGAGGACCAGATTTAGTGTTTTCCTCATCTATGGAGAGAGTGTACAGTATTCACAGTTAAATAGGAAGATTGATATTAGTTCAGCACTCTTTTCTTTGTTTTTAACAAAATTTTCTTCTTTCCTTGCTTAGCATTAGGAAGGCATCTTTTGCTATTCATTCCTCAGTAGAATTATTAAAAGCGAAAGAATCAGAATATCTCACCAATGATTAGTCTTATTATTACCAAACTATTTAGTAAAACTCTAATGACATTAAATTAGTTTTGAGTAATACTGTTTTATAATTACGGTTTTTATAATGCCTTTTTAATACCTAATTATAATTTATAAGGCTTTTCTTTTTATTTTCACTCAAAGACATTTTCTTTTTATTCAGTTACTGTTTTATAATTCTTTTTAATTTCTAATTTAGATTTCTAATTCTTTTTTCCCCATTTCTTTTGTTTTTCATGCAGAAGAATTTCCTTCTTTTCCTTTTTTTTTATTCAAAGTTCTGTCCACTCATTTTCAGTTTTTTTTAACTCTCGGTTGTATTCATTTTCTAGTTTTTCTAGTGGACAGCAATCTTAATGTGAAATATTGCATTTCTGAGGACCCTAACCCTTGAAACAATAAATTACCAGAACCGGTGGGGGGGGGGGTTATGTTTAGCATTGGTTTGGAACCCAATCAAGGTCTTGTGACCTTCTGATTCCCCCTATTCCTTCCAGCCACCATCCTGATGACGGCTTCATTGTCAACTGGCAGGCATGAAGAGAAATCAAAATTTACACTGACTGATATGATGACAACTTATAGAAAGAGAGAGAGTGAGAGAGAGAGAGATTGTGAATCATACTGAATTTTGAGATAAAGTTGACTTTATCTGTCTTTTGTTTTTTTTTTCTTCTTTATTTGTGCTTGTTTTTATGTTCCTTTTATCCTCTTCATTTCATTTCATTTTCACCCTTCTTTTTTGTTTTTCACCTTTCCTTCACGCCCTGATATCATAAAAAAAAAAAAAAGCATCATAAAAAATAAAACCAAAATTACTGAAGTTTCTACCTATAGATATCATTTTACTTTTGTCAGTATTCATTAATATTTTCTATTTTCATTTATTTTTCTTGCTGATGTCATTAGGTATATTTATGTATGTGTTGTTTTCTGTCTCCGCTACTGTCCGTTTCTTAAGAACCACCATCACCCTCATGTGTGGAGGTAACAACTCATCAGTTACTAAGAACCCTTGACTCTGGAAATCTTTTTTTCTAGACCTCTCAGCTTGCCAAACCTTTTCCTATCAGCAAGATCTCACTTGTTTTTCATCACAAGATACATTAGTTTTCTCCTTGATTTTCTTTCTTTTTTTTTTCGGGCTTTATTCAGCACATTACTAATAATAGAATTTTTTTCTTTTTTTTAATATTTACTATCTCTTTCCTTTCTCATATTTTCTTCACACTCTTTGGTCATTTAATAATTTTACTTACCTACTTCAATAAAAAGAGTTGAAATTAGGTTGAAAAATTCTCCACCAAACTTGCCAACATTTCTCCACACTCAACAATTTTTTTTTCTTCAATATCTCTCTATATATAACCATTATGAACAAGACACATAAACCTCACTATCAGACTTTCTTAATAAAAGAAAGGATTTTTTTTTCCATTTAATTCTTTTTTTTTCTCAGTTGTCATTCATTAATCTTATAATGTCTCCCACACTGTGAATCTGAAACAAACTCATCAATCTACATTCACTTCGTTATATTTTACACAGGCAATTCTCAACCTGTGACAGTGTTCCTATCTCCACCATTTTCTTTATAACTTCATCAAAATTAACAAAGCTACAGAACTTTATAGCATTTCACAATACAATAACCAAGGACATCTTTTCTCAGTATGTGGTTGTAAATATCTAATTTTATTTATTAACTTATTTTGTCTCGATATTTTTTGTTTGGTTTATGAATGAATAAAAATGACATATTACAAGTCATAGTTGAGAAGATATTTCCTGAGCATTTTTATATTTCAGTTTAAAGTCATCAAGCAGTCTCAGGTTATGCATGAGGTGGATTTGTTGTCATTCTTAAATTTTTCTTCATACATATTTTATAGATTTCAAAACACTTTTATATATGCTGAAAACTCTAAAACAGTAATTACCAAATGGTGCAGTGTGCCTCACAGGTGCCTCAGAAGAACATAGCAGGTGAGGCAGAATGACACTCAAAGATTTAGAAACAGTTTCAAAGAATTCATATGCCAAAAATAAATATGATTTCAAAATTTAAAATATTATGGATTACTTGTAATTGCATGCATTTACTGACCAATTTTATCATTGTGATATTTTTGCATTATATCAAGAATCAAGAATATAGTGAGTAGGGTTTGCAAATTGGAGGAGAGAGTTATCAGTGATAATATTTTAACTTTGAAACTGCGGTTATCTCCATTTAACACCCTCTCTGTTTTTTTTATTTTTAAATGTACTTTTATCAGTGAAAATTTGGTGAGGTGTGAGTAAATTTTAATTCCGAAAATGAGACCCATAGAAAAAAATGTTTGGGAACCACTAATCTAAAACATAATTATACTTCATATAGTAATAAATAAATGACCTGACACTACACCAGAAATGGCACTAATGGCTTTTGATTAGTTGGTGTTAGCATGTACATATGTTGCCTTATTGGAATAAAATAGGCTACAGTAAATATCCCATTCACTACCACAGATTTGATTGCCATTTGCCATACTTAACCAGTTGGACATATCCACAAAGGGCTGTCATTCAGCATATCTCTGTTCATGAATAGGGATAGTGGGGTAGCATCATGGCTGGGTGTTGAGAGAGTTGCTTTTTGAAGTTTGAAGGATGAGTCAGCCAAGGAGACTTAGGAATCACATTAAGGTATTTGGATATACCCTCAATTGAAAACTCATTTTTTCTTTCTAATCAGATCTGGCATGAAGGTATTTATAACAGAACCCTGCCTGTTATGTTCAGATTTTATCAAAAACCAATCATTTGGCTGAGATGTATGTACCTAGTATATCAGATTTGGTGTCATGTTGGGTATATTGAACATTTGTATATTTGCACCTTAGAGTCAATTTGTTGGCATGCTGCTCTCTCACTCAGTAATATATTGACTTTGCCAGAAAACTGAGAAAATTGTGTAACATGAAACTGTCAGTAATACCATCATGTTGGGGTCCTGGGAACAGTCCCAAAGAGCCTAGTAAAGAACATGAAAGGTCTGGAAATTCCAGAAAGTCTTAAGACTATCCAGACAACTGCACTAGTACAATCAGCTAGAATGCTGAAGAAATTGTTGAAGTATTGAAAGGATTTACTGGAAATTTTTTGAGTATTGAAGAGACATGGTGGAAATGTTTGGAATATTGAAGAGACCTGGGGGAATTGTTTGGAGGATTGAAGAGATCTAGGGGAATTGTTTGGAAGATTGAAAAGAACTGGTAGAAATGCTTGAAGCAGCAAGAGACATGGTGGAAATATTTACAGTATTGAGGAGACATGGTGGAAATGTTTGCAGTATTGAAGAGACATGGTGGAAATGTTTGGAGCATTGAAGAGGCATGGTGGAAATGTTTGGAAGATTGAAGAAGCATGGTGGAAATGTTTGGAGGATTGAAGAGGCATGGTGGAAATGTTTGGAGGATTGAAGAGACCTGGGGGAAATGTTTGGAGTATTGAAGAGAGTTGGGGGAAATGTTTGGAGGATTGAAGAGAACTGGTAGAAATGTTTGAAGCAGCTAGAGACATAGTGGAAATGTTTGGAGTATTGAAGAGACCTGGGGGAAATGTTTGGACTATTGAAGAGGCATGGTGGATATGTTTGTGGTATTGAAGAGTCCTGAGGGAAATGTTTGGAGTATTGAAGAGACTTGCAATCACTTAATTTCCAGCAAAAGTCAGCATCTGCAACTGCTTTGAAAATGCAGTTAATGAAAATAATAAATGTAGAGTCATTGTAAAAGTAACTACATTACTGTATTGAAAAGGATGACTTTAGTGATGAATGTGTACATCAATAATACAACAAAATACACAATAGACATTTAAAAAAAAAAAAACAGAAAAGAAAATAATGATTAAAAGGATTATATTGGTTATTTTAAACTAAGTGGCATGACAGTGAAATAAACAGATATTAGTAAACAAATAAATATTAGTAGTATCCATAAGACTTACTAGAAGGAATGATCATTTTAGTAGCCATGAAACAAAAAATAAGATGATATATATAAAATACCTTCAGTATTGTTTTTGTACTTACATCAAATGGCAAATGCAGTACATTGTAACAACAATAATGCATTTCTGCCTTACATATATATATATATATATATATATATATATATATATATATATATTTGCCCGATCTACAGCTGATGTGCTTACAGCCATCACTGAAACAGTCTACCGAGCTCTTCAAAATAACGGGGAAGCCCGAGCTGTGGCACTAGACATCTCCAAAGCATTTGATAGGGTTTGGCATGTCGGCCTTCTACACAAGCTCCAGGGTTATGGCATTACGGGTCGATTATATAACCTAATATGATCATTCCTGTCAAACCGTAAATTGAAGGTCATTCTCAATGGATTCTCCTCCAGTTCCTATCCCACGAACACAGGTGTTCCTCAAGGCTCCATCCTATGCCCCACTCTATTCCTTATCTACATAAATGACCTTCCTGATGCAATAACTTCCCAAGTTGGCATCTACGCGGATGCCACCACAATTTATTCCTGCTTCAAAAACAAACCTAGTCTCGCTGACAAAACTCGCCTGGCTGTGCATCTCGAAAAAGGACCTCCAATCGATTGTGAACAGGGGCATGAATTGGCTGGTCAACTTCAATGCTTCCAAGACAAAACTGCTCTATTAATCACCACAGAGATCCTTCCTTTCCCTCCATTAGAATGTCTGACTCTCAACTTCTCGAGAGCACCTATCTGCGGTCTCACGTTGACTGCTGACCTGAGATGGAATAAATACATTGAATCAATTGCCTCATCCACTGCAAGGAAAGTTGGCTCCCTGAGCCACCCCAGGAAGTTTTTCTCCCCGGAGTCGAATCTCCAGATCTACAAATCAACAATTCGCCCTTGCATGGAGTATTGCTACCATATATGGTCTGGTGACCCTTCTGTTTGCCTCGGGGTTCTTGATAGGCTCCAGAGGTGGATATGCAATGTAGTTGGCCCTGCCCTGGCACCTCGTCCACAGTCACTTTCTCACAGACGCGCCTTCGCCTCCCTCTGTCTGTTCTACAAATACTTCCATGGAAATTGCTCCGAGGAGCTGCATTCGCTGGTTCCCAGACGTCATGAGTTCCAGCGCCTTACGAAGCTGGCATCCGCTCTCACCCCTTCACTGTCGAAACTCTTAAATGTAGCCATCTCTTCTACTCTAATAGCTTCATGTCTCGCACCTCCTGCCTGTGGAACTTCCTTCCCTTTTCCTGTTTCCCTGTGAGCTATAATCTCCAGCTATTCAAGTGTAATGCCAATCGACATCTCCAGTTGCCTTGATCTATCCACTACCCTCATTCTTTCTTCTATCACTCCTATCTGATCTTGCTCTAAATTTTCTGTAACCCCTTGTGTCCTAGTGGCTTCCCGCCTTGCTTGGGGTGAAATGCTTAAAAAAAAATAAAAATAAAAAGTAAAATGACAATGTATAATGTTTTGAAAAATATCACCCATTTTTTTCAAATTGTCATTTAATGTATAACTCTGTCAGGATCATTTACCCTAATTCTTAATATATATATATATATATATATATATATATATAAAGTTGATATACACACACACACACATACATACATACACACACACATATATATATATATATATATATATATAAAAGTTGATATACACACACACACACACACATACACACATACATATATATATATATATAAAGTTGATATACACACACACATACATACATACATATATATATTGAGATATTCACATATTTGCTAACACATACATGCACACAAAATCTTCACTAATTACATAATAATTTATATTTGAACAATTTAACACCTGGTCTCTTATTAAAAAGTGTATATAACTCAAATCTTTAATATAACAGTCTTTATGGCAGTCTATTCTTAAATATGTGAGAGTCCAAAAGTATCTCCACATTCTTGTGGATGACAAGTTATTTTCAACTCTACAACCACTTTCCCCACAGATGAAATGTTGCAAGCCTATCACTTCTCCATCGCTATTCCGATAGAAAGTCTTCAAATAATGTACATTCCTTAGTTCCACAGGTTCTAACCATCATGGCTAATAACTGTACATTGTATCAAACCACCTTCATTCCTTTTGTATTCCACTGATCGTATATAAATTTCACTTGAGAAATTTCTTCCTAAGAAACCAAGGCTTTGTGGAACCAACTCCCAAGTGGATGCTTTGCTTATCACTACAATCTTAAAGTTTTCAAGTCTAGTGTTAGCTGTTATCTTCTCCACATAGCCACTGTACCTCTTACTCTGTAAACTCTACCTCGAATAGCTCTCGAGCTTTGTACAGTTCAAACATCATCGTATAAAAAATGTGTCGTCCACAAGTTGGATGTTCTTTAGAAGGTGATTTTTATTTTTATTTTTTAGTTATAAAAATAGATTAGAATTTAATACTTTAATCTTATGTACAATTGTGCTACCAAATTCTTCAAGAAAAGAAGAGAAAAGAACTGGTCATTAAAGAAGCAAGAAATCCTTAATATAAAGACTGTTTAAAAATAGATCTTTTGCTTTAAATACCTGTAGAATGCAAATTTACTTTAATAGAGATGAAACAGATAATGTATGTCCCTTCAGAGCATGGCTTTTCCTAGTGGCCCTTAGCAGTTCCTCCTTTTGCCAAGCCTACCACCTCTTGTTCCACCATCCATTCACACTAGTTTGTCAGATAGCTGGCTCACAGCTTTATTTCTATCTCCCATATCCTCAATATAACCTGTGAGTGTTAAGTTTTCAAAGCGCTCCATATGTCCAAGAAATGTAAGCTGCCTTCTTTCTGTGTTATTTTTTGTTACCATTTTCTTTAAGAGTTCCTTGTTATCAAAATGTTGAAGAGTAAATAATTATTTTATTTTGCTTCAGATGGATTGAAAAATCATTCTGTAGAAAGAAATATGATGATGACGTTGTTGAATGAGTGAAAAGATTGAAGAAAACAAATGTTCAAAGAACAGAGAGAAAAATAGTCGTAAAGAAAAGAAAGAGATATTGAAGATGAAACAGAAATGAGAAAAAAGCAAAAAAAGAATAGAAAAAAATGTCTCTTGATGAAGTCTTAATGGATCCTATCTCAACATTGTAAGTGGTTGATATACAACTTAAGAGGCATTTGTGATATTTTCCCTGTTTTACTTGAATAAATTACCTCAAAATGTCATTCTCTTAAACAGTTCCCAAACACTTGAGTATATGCTCCGATGCATTTTGTTGAACAGTTCAACCATGAAACAGATCTGCATCCATCACCAAAACTATAAAGAAATACTAATACAGTGTTGTAAGAAAGTTATAGCTCTTGCAGTGTCATCAGGGATGCATGTACGAAAAGTTTCTTCATAGATTCTATATGATATGTATATGTGTGCACCAACATATGTGTACACACACACATATAAATATATGAGGAAAATATGTACTAGTATACACAGGGTAAGGGTGAAATATTTTTGGTTCAACCCACTTCCCATAATCAGAATTCTGATATTTGATCAATGGAATAATGATTTTGGGTAGTGAGTCAGGTTGAGACCTTTTTATCACCTCGGATATATGACTGTGATTGTGTTTTGTCTATGTATATAATTATATAACAGCAACATATGTCCATAATGTTTTGTACACAGAGACAGATATATATTATTAATATACAACTAATATATATATATATATATATATATATATATATTAATTTGACTGTAAGCAAGGCAGTAAAGCCGCTAAGAAACAAGGAGTTACTCGGTGTGAAAGAATTAGAAATGACAAACTTTACTAACAATGAAGAACAAAAGAAATGTAACCAGGAAGACAGTAGAAAGTGAATTACATTGCATTTAAATTTTTGAAGATTAAAGTAGGCTAGAAAGCATGGAGTTGGAAGAGTGTTCCACAAGCAAGAAGTGCAAGAAAAGAAACTGTTAGCATAGAATTTAGAGTTACATTTAGCCAACACACCTGCAAATTTTTGTTGCTAATCTCATGCTGCACTTACAAAAGGCACAGGGATGCAAGTTTACAATTGTAGGAAAGTGACTGATGTCAAGATACCAGATCAGGACCAGTAATATTGCTGATTCTTCTTTGGAATTTATCAAAGATCTTTAGATATATAGCAGAAGCACCAGACCATATGTCACAGCAATATTCTAAATATGAATAAATGGTAGACTTGTAAATATGCACAGTATATATATATATATATATATATATATATATATATATATATATATATAGGATTGTGATTGTAAGTAGATGTATGGGAATATAAAACTGTGAATATGTACAACTGTATATATGCTAAGGTGTAATAGTGGCTGTTTTCTTATAAGGAAATATTTGGTATTCTTTGATTGGAACAACCAGTACAACATTTGGTTGAAATCTTTCTGTTAAAACATTTCATCGGGAAAATAGATTTCTCAAGTCAAGTAACTGTTATCCCTCTTTCCACTATTGATTGGGGGTTTCCTTCCTGACATTTTGTTTGAAGTAGTATGGAACATCATCATCTTGACAATGTCATTATTTTTTTCTTTGAAATGGAAATGATATCCATTTTAGTTGCTGCTGTAGTTGAAAGTCGCCAAGTGATGTGGTTTTTGTTATTTGTTACAGATCTTTCTTTGTGAATCTGAAGTGTCAGGCTTCAAAGTAATTCAAAGAAGGATTATTTTTGCTGAGACCTAAAGGCTTTGGTTGCTCAAAACCATTTTTAATCTTTTATCTGAGAAAGTGGTTGTATGCATATATTGGGTTGACCAAAAAGTTTGGTTTGTGATGTAAATTTTCTACTTCATAACAAAACAAAATTTTTGGCCAACACAATACATATATAGGCCTATATATATATATGTATATATGTATTGAGTACTTTTTAATACTACTGTTTCCTAGTCTGATTCAATTACTGACCATTAACCTTTATATATATATATATATATATATAAACTTACATATCTTAATAAAGATAGAATTAAACTTATTCCTATCTCTCCCTTTCCTCTCTAATTTTGATCATATCAATCATCATCGTACTCCACCTCCTCTCTCTTTTACCTGACATCAACTTAAAACTACCCCTCAAAAATTTGTATGAAAATAATAATATGTAAATTTTTAAAACATTTTCTTTTATGCTTGGAAATGTGATCTGAGGGAGCAGGAAAAAAATCCCATTCCTGGGGAAATAAAATATATTCTATAGACCCTTAAGGTTGTCTGTTTTTTAATTTAACTTATATATATATATATATATATATATATATAAATGTAAATATAATAGGCTGATGAAAAAAATTCAAGAGATAAAAAGCAACAAAAATAGCAATGTTGATAATAAGGCTAATAATATTTACTAATTTTTAGCTCTTTAATAATATTTACTGGCTATTTATTATTATTTACTATAATATTTATCTATTTAGTATCCATAAAGATTTCACAGTTTTACTATATTAAATTTCTGTTGAATATTCTTAATTCTTCAGTTAATGATTTAATAAGCTCATGGTGAGTACTACAACAATAAAATATAAACACTAATGTCTTTATTTCTTTCTGACAGAAACTAAGTAACATTATTGACGTCTTTTGTCTTCTCATGCCATCAAAATGGAATAGTTCATTATTTATAAGATATTAACAGAAATGTTAGATGTTTCTATCATTCTTTCTTTCTTTTTTCAGTGAAAGCAAAAAAATGCAACATCTATTATTTATGAGGTATTAGCTTATTTAAAAGGCTTAAAGGTATTCATGAGGCATTATTTAAAAGACTTTTCTCAAGACAACTTAAATAATCCTACTGGAATTATAGCAAAAAATCATACCTAAATCTGTCAATTTTTATGAAAGTATTTTAAGGCTAATGATACTTCTGTGTACTTAAACAAAAGCAACACACACACACACACACACATATATATATATATATATATATATATATATATATATATATATATATATATATTTATATATAGCAAGAACTTGTAATAATATCCAACTATTCTTTTAATTGAAACTTCCAAATATGAATAGGAGTAGGTAGGCTTTCCTACCGCCCGGTCAACACTCCCCACCCTTCTCTTGGACATGAATAGAGGCTTACACCTTGTTTCCTGTTTAGGAAGGGGTTCCCAGTACTCTCTCTCTCTCTCTCTCCTCTATATCTCCTGTTGCCTTTTATCTATCCACTACCCTTCTCCTCATCCTTTCTTCTGTCACTCCTACCTGATCTTGCTCCAAATTTTTCTGTAACCCCTTGTGTCCTCGTGGCTTCCCGCCTTGTTTGCGGTGAAATGCTTAAAAGAAAAAAAAAAGGATCCCTATTTTAATATTTGAGATTTTGGGAAAAAAAAAACAACCCTTCTTTTTATTTAAAGCAAAGAAAAAAAAAACATTGAGAGATTGATTTAAAGAAAAAAATGTCTAAATTAAAAATTCCAAGTTGTAACTAACAAAATAATTTGGTCTTTTATTATTTCTTTAAAAATAAGGAAAATTGCAATGAAAGAGACTCTTATACTTACAATCAGAAAGAAGCATTTGACATTTCTGGGACACCCGTTGAGGAAGGAGAGAATGGAGCATTTAACAATCACAGGATGTACTGTAGTCAAGAATGACAGTCACCAAACAAGTTTGTATAAAGGGATAGCAGTGGGGACCGGGAGGAATGGTAAGAGAACAAATGTTGATTAGATCTACAAAGGATAGGAAGCTTTGGAGGGCCACAATCACCCATGTCATGAAGTTACATGCCACATAAAGGAAGAAGAAAATGAATTACCCAAATAGTAGAAAAGATTGTTAAAGAATCTCAACAAAGTGCTGATTAGGCACAGGAAGTAATAAAAGAAAGAAACAAGTTGTAAGGAAATAGTAATAGTAAAGAATTCAAGGTAACGTTTTGAATTTTTTCTATATTGAAGGAGAGTTTGTGAAAGGTCTGCATGGAGAATAGAAATTGTAATACATACCTGAAATATAATAGGCTTAAACAACAAAGGTCAAAATCTTCAACCAAGAAGCTTTCCAATGCAGCAGAGGAAGGACAGTTTACTATTCAGAAACAATGGAAGAAACCACACTTGTGCTAAATTCTTTTTGTACATGGATAATTTCTATACTCTCACCTTTAAGTAGGGGTTCATTGTATAGTTCAGCTTTTGTCTTGGAGTCAGCCAGGCTAAAATAATCAATTGCCATGTTTCAAAGATATTCAAAGCTTAATAAGTCTGCTGTAGAAATACAGAAGGTGCTTATCTCCCTTTGGTGGAGATAAATCAGATGGTCACATGACGGCTGCTTTGTTAGGTCACTCCATACAGTGACCAAAAGCAGCATTTGTTTTCCAGTTCATAAACAGCAACCAAATTTTAAAGTTACTTTCCTTTTGGCCTTGGCCCTAAATCTACTTTCCCAGCAGCTTACAACCACATGGTGCTGTTTTCCTTTGGGACATAGATAAATCTGGACGATTTAGATCTGGAGTCTTAAAAATGGCTTCTCCAGGTCAGGAATATCTCCAAGTTATATGTAAGACCTTTCCTTTTTGTTCCTCTTTATACATTGCTTTACTGTGTAGATATATGTCATATATATATATATATATATATATATAGTTCTCCATGTGGGACATGTATATATGTGTACATTCATAGTTCTGTGTACGTCTTAGTATTATAAAAGTCTCTCTGAGAACAAAGCAAGTCTGTTAATCTTTTTTCCTTTTAATCATTCCATTCCATCCTGTCCATCAGCTATGGTGTTGTTATATCATTGATATAACAATGCCCACAATGGGAGAAACATAAATGGCAGAATAAATCATTCTTCTAAGCCCTCTCATTACATTGGTGATATTCCTGGAGAAGCTATTTTTAGGACTCCAGATTTAACAGGTCAGAGTCATCTCTGTCCCAAAGGTAAATGGCTTGTAAGCTGCTGGGGAGGCAGATTTAGCCTCAGTCTAGGCTAAAGGGCCCAGGCTAAAAGGAAAGCAATATTACCATTTGGTTGCTGTTTACAAACTGGAAAACAACTGCCACTTTGAGTCACTGTGAGGAATGACCTCATGAAGGAACCATCATGTGACCATATGACTTATCTTCACCAAAGGGAGATAAGCACTTTCTGTATCTCTACACTACTATTCATGTCTGTTGATCACTATGAATGAGAAAACCAGGCACAATAAAGATCAGGAAAAAAGCTAAGTTTTTTTTTGTAATAAAATTAACTTCAAATAAAAAAAAACAACTTTTAATAAGCCATGTTAATTATTTTCAAGGAAACTCACTTCTTGGAAAGATGGTAGGTATACATTATGTTTGTGTTAATAAAAAATGTGCCTTTCAGCAGGGTTCAAACCTAAATGCCTGCATTTTTTCCGTAGAGAAATCACTATTGAGCCAGCTGAGCTTTAACCCACTCAGCCATGAAATAACTCATAGTAAAGCAATGTTCATTATTTACACTATGTGCATTCAAACTATTGTCCTTGTCTTTGTTGTTTTGGTCATTGTGCTCTCTAGCCTTCTGCAAGTGTATACCAATCTGGGTAACCTACGGGGAATTCCAGACTGAACCCTTTTCTCTGGAGGTAGACTGTTCTTATTTTATTTAGCATTGTGCAGTTATTGCTTGCCTGTTTCCATTGAGTGAAAGTATACACAGGATTGAACTCACAACCGCTATGTCACCAAATTCACAAGCCAGCACTTTTAACCACTAGGCCATTATCCTATAGAGTGAACTTAGAGCTTTTAAACCTAACATTTACGGCTGATTAGGCTGCCACTGTCCCTACTATTCACACATATGATTTGATTATAGGCTTGTGTAGAAGCAACCATACTTTCTGGAGGAGGTGAATACAGGGAACTGGTGAACATAGTGTGCCACAAGGTCCCCAAACAACCTACTCAGCTTTTGAATTTAGAGTTGTCCTTCTACTAGACCAGTAGCAACCCAAGGTTATAAGATCCAGTCTGTCTTCATATTAACCCATAGCTGGAGGGAGAGAAGAGATGGATTCATCTCTTTTCAAATTATTTACATTTTAGTGAATGTAATGAAAATGACTTGAAATCAAACTCAGATTTCTGATTTCTTTAATCCAAACCACTATTCGTTACTTCATAATATTAAAAAAAACAAAAAAAAAAAAAACAACACCCTTTGAAGAATGAATTACCAAGAAACTTCAAAGTCAGGGAAAAGAACAAAAAATTGATATTTAAATTTAAAGTTAAGTAATTTTTTTATTTAATATATATTACATATAATAAATATATATATATATATAATAAATATATATATTACATATAATAAATATATATATATAATAAATATATATATTACATATAATAAATATATATATATATAATAAATATATATATTACATATAATAAATATATATATATATAATAAATATATATAATACATATAATAAATATATATATATAATAAATATATATAATACATATAATAAATATATATATATATATATAATAAATAAATAAATATATATATATATATATAATATAATTTATTCAAAATTATGACATGAATATGTTATAAAATCACTGCAAAAATAGCCATTTTGTTTCAACACTTTTTATGTCTTATCTATTGAGCGTGTTGAATGTCTATACTTGGATATATATATATATATCTGATATCCTTATGTGTGTGTGTGTGTGTGTGTGTATATATATATATATATATATATATATATATATATATATATATATATATATATATATATATATATATATATATTAACAGACTAAACAAACTAATAGAAAGTACAAAAATAAACTCTACCTATACAACACCTTACAAACAAACCAAAAAACAGGGGCCTACCTTAAAAAAACAAACTAAGAGTACTTAATACCTATAGTATAAATATAACCTGAACTGGGAAACAAACCAAAGCAGAGTTGTAATAATTACAACCACAATTAGAAACACTGATCTATAACCATAATACTAAGTTTCACACCAGTTATAATTATCTGAAGATGATGGTTTGGATGTGAATCTCAGAATTATGTTTGCAGGTCAAAATGTTTCTCAACACAGTTCCACTTTCTGAGATATATATCGTCATTAGTAAACTGAATAATGATTCTAAAAGTGAGTCTAAAAAGTCACCTTAGAAAAGATCATATTTTATAGTTTGGTATATAAATTTTTTCTCTCCCTTTAATCTAAAACTAATCAAATTGATCCAATTATCACCAAGAAGTTTAACATAAGTTTAACAAGTCATAAATAAGTTTTAAAAAAATGAAAAATTGTCTACTTGAATATAAGATTAAAATGCAAAAAAAAAAAAAACAAGCTTCTATGTAGAATCAGAAAGAGACATTTTAATTTTTTAGGACACATAATGAGTAAAGAAGGCTCAGAAAATTTGGCATTCAAAGGACCTATTGAAAGCTATAGGGACAAAGTGTAATGACAAGTAACCTACCTAATGAACTTACCAATGAATTACAGAACACGGAGAGTGAGTGACAATAATAAAACAAATATTGCTCAGATCTGTAAAGGAAAGAAAGTTGTGGAGAACCATGATTACCAATGTCCTGAAGGGATACTACATACTGAAGAAGATATTTGAGTAAGTTTAATAAGTGTCATATCAGAACAAAGTGTTGCTTCTGACACTAGTTGGCAATGACATATTAATACTATATATCTCCTGTTTTTAAATTTCACTTGACCATGAATATCTGGGCAAAAATAAAAGTTGCTAAACTTAGAGAAAGAAATGATCTGTACAGAAATTAGTTGAACAATGAACTTTTCTATTTGACAAAACATTTTCACAGGAAGCATTTAGACAGAACATTGATGCAACTCTTTCGGTAACAATCATGATCAGCCAAGCATTTAAGATTGCTGTTTCAAATGGTTTCCATCTGAAACTCCTAAATTTCCATGGATGTCTGCTCATTCCTGAAGAAATGGTCCATATCTTGGCTCTTGGCTCATTCTTCTCACTTACCTGTTCCACTCTTTAAACTTGTTTTCAGTACCCTTTTGGTGCATTAAATAAATGGAATTAGTAGTTCCAAAGTCTGTGATGCACCAAGAACACATTGGTAATGAACATTAGCATTAATCATTCTTCCAGTTAACAGAATGAACTGGAAAACATGCAATGATGGAATATGACTTCGAAAAGTAATTAGCAAAGTTGGTTCATGGGCAAAATTCCATATTAATTATTTATTTAATCACTGTCTTGATTACGCCACTTAAAATAACTTCAGAGATAATCATTAACACTTGTTTAATTTTGTTTTCTCTCATTCAATTTAATTAACAATAAGAATATCTAATGAACTAAAAAGAGAAAGTTTTTTGTTTTTTTTTTATCTTTTGGCAGTATGAAATATTTGTTGTTTTTCTTTAAATTCTGACAATATCAAAATACATTTTTCTCACAGTTCACTCTTTCAATCTTACATTTCAAGAAAATATCTTATAATACCAAATGTTAACCCCTGTAAATAATCTCAGTTGTTTTATTTACTACATAAAGGACATTTATACTTAAAATAACAAAGAAACAGCTGAAATTTCAAGGATAAATAATGAGAAAAGAAGGTTTGTAAAATTTGGCATTCACAGAACATATTGAACACAAGAGAGACAGAGTAACCTAACTAATTTACTTATGTGAACTGATGCCAAGACAAGAGAGATAGTAAAAAGGCAAACATGGTTAAAAGCTACTAAGGATAGGAAGTTATGGAGAGCCATAATCAACCACTCCTTGAAGGAACACAGCACATACAAGAAAAAGAATACTATTCAGGAGACTTTTGCTCCACTGAAAAGAAACTTACTTTGTTCTTAAAAACACGTTGGATCTAAAGAGCAGTGTTTATTTAAGGCCTCATGTCTTCATTAAGATAAAAAATATTTCTAATACACTCCAATAAGTTTAACTGAAATGATGTGTGTTCAGAAATAAATTATGAGCTTTTCACATTCATTTAAAGCAAATTTAACTTTCACTATACTTTGTTAGATTTTATCATCCAAGTGAATGTTTTCACAATAAAATTAGTATTAAACTACTGACTTAATTAATGTTTGTTTGATCCATGGTACAAAATTGAATGTCATAAGGAATGGTTTGATTGTCAGAATATGAAATCAGGCCTTTTCTTTTTGCTTATTCAAAATAGCAACAAGGTGCCTTTTTAATCAGAAGAATATACTGTATTTTATGTACATAAAAAAAATGGCTCGAAAAATCAGTGTCTTATATGTGTGATTAATGTTCCCCGTAGTCTAATATAGTCCGTAACACTCACTACTATAATTTTACTTCAGATGGTCATTTTTATTTAGCCTGACTCCTTAATAATAGTATTTATGCAAGCAGCATTATTATTATTACTATTAATACTACTACTACTATTACTACTGTAAAAAGAGGTTATGAAAGTATCTCTTGTTCCGTCTTATTACTGTAAACATGCAGAATATTTTTACAAAAATTTAAATATCTAGGAAGTGTTTTAACAAAGGATAGAATATGTGACACTAAAATTCAAAGACTCACATGAATTGCAAAAGATGCTTTCCAAAATCTAAGCCAACTATTGAGAAACAGGAAGATTTTGTTAGAAACAATGAAGAGAGTACAAAACTGTTATGTAATATCGGTCCTCCTATAGGGCAGCGAATGCTGGACAATTTCCTATCAGATGAAGAACTTCTTAAAGCAAGAGAAATGTGGTTCTACAGAAGGATGTTGAAAAAAAGACAAAATTTAGTAAGAGCTACAAAGGACAGGAAATTGTGAAGAGCCATGATCGCCCATATCATGAAGGGATATGGTGCATAGATGAAGAGTTTAGCAAAATACGTTGTCATTTAAATTAAATATGTAATCTAGTCTTAATATAAGGTTTCATTCTATTTTTACTTGTTTCTCTCTCTTTTTTTTTAACTCTTAATAAGCTTTTGCAATTTGTTCTCACATGCCATTGTGAATCTCCATCCACAGTTATAGTCATGTACCAAATTTGACTTTGTTCAAAAAAAAAATATTGAAATTTTTACATTCATTTTTTTTTACTAACTTTTATCATTTTTTATCATGCTATTTTAATGCAAATATCTTCTGACCATTGAAATAAGCAACATTAACCTCCCCACAAAAAATGACTCTCTGACAAACAGACACATATTCTATTTTCTGTTCATTCTAAACTCATCAAAATCAAGTTATTTATTTTTATTTTACTCTACTCATGTTAACCAAGAGGAAAATAAAGAAAATTAATAAAAAAAAAAAAAAAAAAAAGAAAAGTAAGAAGGAAAATATTTAATGTCCTACTTCAAATGAACCACAATTATTCTCTCATGCTGTCAGGTTAGTTTAAGAGTTTATTTTCATGAGAAATGGAACTTGCAAGCCAAGTTCAAAGTCTGTTGCATTCATTTTGCATTGATGCCATTGGAGATGGTATGAATATGTCTCTTCACTCAACTATAGATAAAATATTAAGGAGGACTTGGTTATCTAGCCTTGATTAGCAGCTAGTCTAGGAGAAGGACAACACTGAATAAAAACCAATTGAGTATGGAGTGGTTAACTCAATATTTACTATTGCAGTTGTAGTAGTGTCAACTTTTGTGTAGTTGTGTCTCTGCATGAGCAGTCTACTGGTTTAAGGAAAAGAAGCTTTCCAAGTAGGAATAGTTTTCATATATGCCTTGAAAATCTGAATTTTACTTGAACTTGAATACACTGTTAAAAAATAATCTTGTCAATGGCAGTCCTTGTCAGAGATTTACAGTTTTACTAAGGATTCAATATAATTCAGATTTTTACACAAGAAAAATAAAAGGAAATTTGTAATATTTTAAAAAATAATTCACCGTTTTTTTGTATTTTTGTATTTTTGTCCATCAACTTTTTTTTTTCATTTACCCTCAAGAAAGAGAATAAAGCCAGGAAGACATAAGAAGTTACTGAGTGTGAAAGAATATAAGAAAAAGTAAAACATTATAAAGGAGAGAGAGAGAGAGAGAGAGTAATGAAAGAAAAGGAATTAAGAAAACAGAAGATAATGATTTACATCACATTTAAATTTTCTGGAAAGCAAGAGGCCAGATGACAGTTCAACAAAGAAGACATGTGAGAGAAGAAACTGTAAGCATAGAACTTATGGTTACATTTAGCAATTTCAACTGTAAAATGATGAGACCTAGCTGGCAATCTAAAGCCAAGAATATTATTCCTATAAGACCAATAATCTTACCATAGCACTGCCACATGATTGCAGTAGTGAATACTTTAATAACTTCCATGTATGTATAAGTAATATTTTATCTTGAAAACACAAAATTAGAATCACTAATTGGTATGTATCCAACATAACGAACTTATGGAGATAGAATAAGGAATTGACTAAGCCAGCCAACCTACTCAAATTCCAGTGCAGGTGCTGAGAGGCCCATGTAAATTGAAGTAGATTAAGAATTAAAATACCACTGGGCTGGACAAAACCCCATTTCTGATATGGCTTCACATCAGTTAGACATTATATACATTGCATATGTTTAAGTAAATCATCATGTATGGCTATACATGTATACATAAAAATGTACTGAGTTATACATCTATAAAAATATTTAAATAAGAATGTAATGTCAGTGCATGAACATATATTTCAGACATGGAGAGCTATCAGTTTAGCTATGCATACATATATATATTCTAAAGCTTAAATATGATCTTAAAACCTTATTATGCCTGAGGAAGTACAGGGATGTTACAAAATTAAATACATGCCTCAGCTTTAAAACAGGTGCTTTTATTCAACCGTCTAAACAGTTCAAAAATATTTTATAATGCAATTTATATTGTGGAAGACTAGATATTAGCATATTTTTATATTTTCAGATATTAAAATCTGTATAAATAAATAAGACTGAGGTTATCTCCTCTTGCCACTTGAAGTTAAACATGACTTTCTCAAAAGGCCTTAACACCAGCTCTCATTTAATCATTCCAGAGAAACTTTTTTGCCTTCTCTAAGAATGGCTGATGCTAACCTTCGGGAAATTGGCTCATTGCACCTTCTTGGGTTAATGTTTTCTGTTAACATGAAGTATAAAGATTACATTGAAACAATTTCTAAGTCTTCTATTAGTAAAGATGACTCGCTATGTTGTGCTAGACAATTTTTCTTGCCAGAATCCATCCTACACATTTATAAATCTGTCATTTATATTGCAACCACATTTAGTCTGGTGCTTATGCTACATATTTAGAGATTCTTGATAAAATCCAAAGAAGAATCTGCAATGTTATTGGTGCTGACCTGACATCTCAGTTTCTGTCATTTTCTATAATATAGCTTCCATTTGCCTTTTCTATAAATATTTTCATGGTAATTGTTCTGATTAGCTTTTACAAGTTTAAGTGCAGTACTCGTTTGGCAGCTAGGTCTCATCATATTACAGTTGAAATGGCTAGATTTAAGCATAAGTTCTATGTAAAAAGTTTCTTCTCTTGCACTTCTCATTTATGGAACTCTCTTCCAGCTTGCTTTCTAATCAACTTTGATCTTCAAAAATGCAAATGCAATATCAGTCGTTATCTTCTGCCTTCTTAATTTCTGTTCTTTTATTCTTCTTACTGCTTAATAATGTTTTTTTTCTTTTTCTCATATTATTTCATATTCAGTAACCCCTTGCATCTTAGTGGCTTGATTTCCTTTCTTGGGATGAAATGATTATGAGTATGTCATAAGGGAATGAGAGTTTTTCTTGTCTTATGGCTGCATCTCCAACAGGGAATCAAAATTTATTACCTACATTGTTGATCTCGACTAGATTTGAACATGCTGTATTCTGATTTAGTATCCAATGCACTATCATAGTTCTCATTATTTTCAAGATTAAAGGTCATGATTGAAAATAATCAATCACAAACTTTCAGGCAACACCAATATTAATTTTTTAAAAAAACAGTCTCTTGAGTATAAACAAGAAATGTTAATTAAGTAAGTAATAAGTCCATCCTTGTCTTTTTTTGGAATGTAACACACACAAACATATACAAATGTGGATGTATTACCAAAGTGGTTAGAACATTCAGCTGTAAAACCTGGGTTTGAATCTCATCATGGTCACTTTGTCAAAGAGATGACTTTTTGAAATTGTCAGCCTGAAGAGATGATACCAGTATGCATAATTGTTAGAAAGTGTTTACAGAAATTACCATGAATTTACCAAAGCTTCATGAATGGGTAGGCAAAACTGTTTGGAAACTATTGTGCTAACATCGAAGTCAAATCACTGTGACCAAGAATTTGAACATAGTAGCTTTGTTCAAACTGTTGATCTTGCTAGATTATGCTTTCTCTCCCAGAAACTGAAGCTCAAATATGCTCATCATTGTTACAATATAAACTGCAGGTTGATTCTGTGGATATTGAAAAAAAACCCACAAATGTGCCTGAGTAGATGTTTGCAACAATGATAAATAAGTCACTCTAGCAGATGAGTGTACTCAGAACAAAAATGCCAATATCATAAGGTTCCTGGTCTGACCATTATGGGATTCCACAAAAATCACCCTGATGATTGGTCACTTGATCAGATTTGGGGAATTAGGTACAACCAAAAGCTTTTCATCACCCGCTTCTGTGTGCATATATATATATATATATATATATATATATATAGAGAGAGAGAGAGAGAGAGTCATTATATTCTTTTGGGTAAATATTATAAGTTGAGCAATTCTCAATTTAGCTTTCAGCTATATTCACCTTCTCTTTTGCAAATAGAGAAACAATGAAGTAACCATAACACTTTGAGTCCTCTTGAGAAAAATAGTCAAGAGTTGAGAGATCTAATCAAGGTGGTGGCAGTTGATGAAGTTCTGAAAATTTTGGTTGTTCCCTGTGGATGAAATAAGTTAGGTGTAGAGAGGCAATTTTAGAGTATTACCTTATATGTGGGAAAAGATGCCAGAGGGCAGGCCGCATTCCAATCAGTGTGCAGTGAGGTTCAGTGCAGATGCTCTATGAAGACTAAGTACGTCAAGTGTTATATTTCAAAATATGCAAAGGATATTGAGAAATATTCAAACAATTTCTGCTACATGAATATTTGTACAGATGTGCATTATTATTATTATTATTATTTTAAAAATTAATGTCTTCTTTTTTTAATCTTAAGTTCAAGGCCAACCACAGTTGTGATCATAGAGTCATTCTACACAACACAATCATTTCCTTAGCTGCATAGTATGTACTTCATGAGGTTTACTTTTCTAATCAATTCACTCCAAGCAAGATGATAATGCCACTAAGGTGCAAGGGGCTACTGGGAATGCAAAAGAATGAAAAACCTTTAGAAGGAACCAGATATCAGAAAACAAGATAAACTTCTATTGTTCAAGTGAACAGGGAAGAATATGAACAAGGCAGTAGGCAAGACTGTCTACTCCTATTGAATTAAGAATTATCCTTCTCTTAGTCAAGTTGCCACTCAAGGCTGAAGAGCTCAGTTTACTCAACTATTTAACCCATTGTTGAGGCATTTATGGATTCATACCTTTCCCAAGTGTATTTGTCCAAAAGTGAATGTAATGAAAGTCGAGTGGAATATGAACCCAGCTCTCCAATTTCCCATTCTGATATGCTTTCCATTACACTATCAGCATATCAACAATTTTATTTCTTAAATGCTCTTTTTTCTGAAGAGAAAATTCTAAAGAAAACGCATAAAACCAGAATTGTACTTGGTATCTTGAAAGTAGGAATTAAATTTTCTGATATTTAAAAGTCTCTATTAAAGATTTTGAAATTTTTTACATGGATGATTAACATTTTGATTTCATCAGAAGCCTGCAAGAAATAAACTTTCAATAATCTCATTGTTTTCAAGTTATAATAAAAACCATTACCATTAAATCTGTTTGAGATTTTTAGTTATTATAAGTAAAGAAATAATATCAGCTGATCATGTCTTTAGTTTCTCCTTGTACTTATAATATGGACACATAGCCAAGTGGTCAGAACATTTGCATTCTCACCATGAGATCCAGGTTCAAATCTCACAAGAGTCAATTTGTCAGGAAGGTGAATTCTTGATATCGTCAGCCTGGAAAGCACCTCTGAAAAATACTTAAGACAATACCACAAGCTGGCCAAAGCCTTATAAGTGAAATTGGCTAAACGGAATTGTTCATCGATGGTTATGCTAGCACAAAGTCAAAAGCCATTGTAATCAAGAGTTTGAGCTTACTGGCTTTGTTTTAACTGTTGCTCATGCCAGATTGTGCATTCCTTCCTCTTGTATATTTTCTTAATCATTTCGCCCAAAGCAAGGCAATAATGCCAGTAAGAAAACAAGGGGTTACTGAATGTTAGAGAATATGAGAATAATATACTATTAAGGAGAGAGGACAATACAAGAATAAGAATTAAAAAGACACAAGTTAATGATTGGAACTGAATTTAAATTTTTGAAGATCAAATTTGACTGGAAAGCAAGAAGCCAGAAGAGAGTTCAACAAGTCAGATGTCTTACAGAAGAAATTGTTAACTTAGAAATTACAATTGCATCTAACCATTTCAACTTTAAAATGATAAGACCTTACCACCAATCTACTTGTATGTATCGAAATCCAAAATTAAACAAATAGGAAATTACATTTAAATTTGCAGAGATTTTAATCTCCAAAGTTATATAGACAATTAAATATATCCCTTCATATCCCAGGCAATATTGGCTCTCCACCACTTCCTATCTTTTGTATCCCTTACTAAGTTTGTCTTTTCACTGTCTATTATATTCCGTGCTAATAGAAATATATACTTGACAAACACGGTGGATAAAATAAGTAAAGTTTTATTGTACAAACCATTACAATAAGAATAAAGGTAACAGTTATGCACAAGGTCGTCGAAAATCAATCCAGTAGTGAGTGCTACTATTGGAAGGTCGGTAGTTCTTGCATAAGTCTGATTTGTACTCAACAGATCCCACAAGGGTTGCATGTGGCACAAGGCCGGTTTAACATGGGTTGTCTGAGCCCGTAGCTCGGCCAAAAATATTCCCTTTTTGAACCTGCATAAATGGGTTCAGGGGTAGTCTACCTCCCTGAACGAGACTCTGCCCTTCAGCGGAGCCTCATTCAGGTTCCTCTCTGCCTTTGGGCAGAGAGTTTGACTGTTTAGCTGGAACAGGTCACAGCTAGTCTCTGTAGTCTGTTGGCTTACAGATACTTATAGTTAGTTACTACCTATAGTGTAGTTACTCATGGGTGTGACAGGTTATTCTATTACATCACCATCCCTCCCAGATCTATTCACACAAGATCATTAAGAGGTTTACTCACTGATTTCCTCTGTCTCTCTTGCCTTCAGTATATCCTGTGTGTATCAAATTCTCAAAACCCTCTTTCCTTGTTATACATCCTAGAAATTTCAACTGTCTCTCTGATTTACAAATTCATAAATCATACTGAGCAAACCCCTGGAGAAAATTTCCCAATGTTAAATATATGAAGTTCCTTTCTACTTTGCCCTCATCAACCATAAAGACAGTTGATTAAAGTTTACTGCCAGCAATTGATAGGCATTTTCTTTTGCCTTGTCCCTTCAGGATGGGAGCGATCATGACTGTCCTCAACTTCCTGTCCTTTGCTGCTCTAAGCAAAATTTGACTGTCTGCCATTCCTCTTTGTCCCTGTTTTGCTATCCATTCACACAAACTTGTTCGGTAGGTTTCTCTCTGACCTTCCTTTCTTCAATGTTTGTGTAAGAGTTCAAACCATATTAGTGGCTCTATACTATTTGCATATTTGTCTATTATTAAAACAGAATAAAATTGCTATAAAATAATTATCATCTTGGTATTTGAGAAATCGTTTCATAGAATTTCTCAATCTGAAATTTTTTGTTATTCTAAATAAATGATTCACATACAAATCCACTAATGAGCTTGAAGTAAAATTACTTTAGCATCTGTTCTATCAATATATTATAGCCCTGAATTTTCAAAATTTTTGAAGCAGTAAGTATTAAGTTAAAAAGATTTAAGATAAATTATCTCACCAATTGTGTTGTATAAGAAGACATTTATTCATTATTAATTTTGAACATGAAATTCTTTAATACAATATTTTGACTGTTGTCCTCACCTTTACTTTCACAATGTTTTGAACAGTTTATGCCTTTGATCTTCAGGTTCATGATGTAAAGAGTGCAGATATTTACAATACATCTCAGAAATATAGACAAATATAAAAATTCTTTAATTTTAATTTCATTTAATAGCATGGAATCACAAACTGAAAGTTATGATAAAGAGCTACTGAAATTATAATGAAAGCAAGTTTTTAAATGATATATCCCCTCAGAATGTCACCAATCGCTCTTTAATGTTTGTAAACTGCGCATTGCTATGACACCTCTTAGGAAACATAGTGGAGTGGTTTTTCCATTGCCTTTTTCTACTGTTTTGAATTCAAAACTGTCCTAGAGAGGCTATTCTACCCTTTTATTTAATCCATAGCTGTGAGGAGAAGGGAGGTATTATCGCCCTTTCCAAGGATATTAATGCAAAAGGAAACTAAACAGTGCAAGTTGGAGTCTGAACTTGCATTGCCAATTCCATTTTATGCATTATTAACCATTAGTCCACCTTCACATTTCAATGAAAGAAAAAAATACTAGTCAAAAATAAATAATAACTGACAATGCTGGCAATGTAATAGTTTACTGTTTGACAATTTGTTTGTTAATAAAACAATAATTTCAGTTATTAATATATAATTAGTAAAAATTATTATTTTCAATAATTTCATCTAACTTTGTCAGTCTGTTTTTAATGGAAGAGATTTTTTAAAAATGCCTGTTAGATTTGTATTGTAAAACAAATACATTTGGCTAATCAGTGTATTGGTTTAATTCATCAATTGCCTTTATCAACTCCATTCCCAGCCAAAATTTCAGTGATCAGAAAATAAAAGAAGTAATACCTCTTCAATACTGGTTAGCCAAATTTTGTGGGACTTGGTCATTTGGCAAAGCAATGCAAAGAGAACCATTTTTTCTAAGAGTACCATTTTTGCACATTCACAATTTTAAGTTTAATTTATTATTCTTTCTTATGTTTTTTACTTACTCATGCATTCAAGCATAGAAATTTGTAAGACTATATAAAAATATATTACCTACTGCCTACTAAACTGCATTATATAAAGCATATACTTATATTACTTATGGGTTAAATAATAGGGTAGACTAGTTTCTGAAGCCTTGGTTGGCAGCCATTCTGAAAGAAAAATCTGTAAATTCAAACAGGTTGGGTATAAAAATATGATGAAGCACAAAAATGCCATTCTATGCATTGAAACTTGCCCTGGCTATTCACTGCAGCTTTTCTGAAGCCCATCTTGCTATAGCATCTTAAGTGGTAATGGTAATATTAGCTGCTTCCTTATAAGGAAACATTCAGCATTCATTGACCAAGAAGTCAGTTCTATTTTCAGTTGTAATTTATAAAGTCTTGCTCATAGAACAATTATTCAAGAAAACAGGTTTCTCAAATCTTGTAGCTGTTATCACTCTTTCCAGTATTGATGGTGCTGTTCTTATTTACCTTTTATTTGAAGTAGTATTGAAGATTACGTCATTATTTTCCTTTTGAGTTACATATGATGTCCATTTTAGTTGATGTGGTTATTGTTATTTGGTACTGTTTGTGACTTGGTACCACTAGTCTACAAAGTTTGAAGAAATGTGGTCTTCAATATGTTTCATATAAGTGGATTATTTTTGAGTATTTTGTTTAAAATTCTTTTATTTCATTTAAAACTTTGTTCTTCACCTAAGATTATGCCAACTGATGCCGATTTTTTACTCAAATTTCTTTGCTTTAGGTTTTGATCATATAGGAAGAAAATGAATAACTACTGATACAGAGGTTCGAACGTGACATTCTGGACATGAATATATGTTTTCTGCCAGGTGTATAAATAATGGTGTCAGGCTACTGACTGCAGTGATTATTGAGTGACTATGGAAGGGAATTAGTTTGAATTATTGTGCATCAATGATTTGGGTTTTGATTTAGGATTTACTGGGTGTTAAGCTGAACCATGCTACTAACAAGGTATTCACTGAAATGGTTAATTAGCTTTGGTTGACTTTTACTTTGTTCTTGTTAAGTATTTATTTGTGATTGTAATTAAATACTGTTTTATCTTAACATTGGAGTCTTGAATTATACTTAATCATTAATGGCCACCGTACGTCACAAATATGGTACTGACTAATCATTGGTTAATTTAGTTTTGTGGTGGTGATTTCTTCCAAAAGAATTTGGTAAACTTATTCAGAAAGAATAGATAATTGTAAACAGTATTCAAGACTTTTCTTTAGTTTAGGTTATTTGTCCTATTTTGTTAAAATCATGTTTTAATTGAAAAGAGCTTGATTATATGTAACTCACATTGTACACAAGAAAAGTATGTGACTTTCTTGTAAGTAGGAGGTTTGAATACTACAGTTGCATCAACACACCTGTCTACAGTTTCAGTTTCTACAGTTTCAAATATACAAGAAATAAGCAATTCATATTTTTAAATTAATATTGGTTTAAAGTGCAAAATAGCAATCTGCATTTTCCAAAGAGAAAATGTAAAATGTTTCCTTTAATTGAAAAAACTAGAAGTTTTTATCCAATTCAGAAAAGAAAAAATAAATCATATGGATTTGCTAAGACTTACAGAAAAACAAATCTTCTATCCATCACTATTTTATTATCGATTAATACTGTTAATCTCTTCTTGTACTTAATTTATAAATTAAATGTTATCAGTTTATATATATACAGTTTGGAAAGGGTTAATAAGTCTCAATGCACAAAAGAAGCGATGTTGGCAATTCTAAATGAGATACCATAAATGGAAAGGTTGAAAGCTTTAAAAAAAAAATCATACACTGAGGTTACTAAAATCTATGGTAAGAAGAAATCTTCTCTCCATAACATAACTTAGATTAAACTATATTGTTATGATTGTTCTATTTTAATATTAGTTGTTGTTAATCTATTATTGCATCTGATTTATAAATTATCATCATCTATATTTCTGTATGAATTTATAAATACAGTTTGGAACAGCCCCAATGCACAATTGAAGTGATACTGGAAATTTTTGTGATATGTCAAAGAGAAACCGTAAAAGGCTTTTTTAAAATAAAAAAGATAAGTTCTTGAATTTAAAAAAAAACATATTCTAAAGTTGCTATGATAATACAGGAAGAAAGTGTTAGCAGTGGCCAAAGTAAAAGAATAATTTCAAGAGAATCTGTAAATATAAATACAACTTTTAAAAAGACTAGATATTGCAAAGTTGACATTGTAAAACTACAGACTCTGAAATCTTCCGAACCCACCAAAGCAGTTTAATATCCTTTGTTAAGATGGCTGGGATTTTGTTTCTTTTTCAGGGTGGAGCTGTTTATTTTGTCATTATATCAAAATCATTAGCAATAATAATCCAAGTTCCTGTGGAAACAAAAAAGTTTTATGTGTCAAGCACTAAAAGTAGGCAAGGAGTTAGACAGAGATAAGCTCATTTTCTAATATAAACTGGGTTTGTAATGTAGAAAGAGATAATATAGTAAAGAGAGAGAAGATACATTGAAGTGAAAGGAAAGATTAAAAATTGTGAAAAAGGGAAAAAAAAGGGAAATATAAAAATACTGTCATGGAAAATTAGGAAATAAAAAGACAACAATGGGAAATGGAAAATATAAAGTAGAGAAAATGTCTAAAAATAAATAAAAGAAAAAAAGCTATAATTATTATTAAAGCGATATACTTATGTAAATAAGAAGTGAGAGTAAAATAATATCTTTCCTTTTATTATTTGATAATTTGCATTGAATGAAAATGTGGGAAAAATTAAGTAAAAAATAAATGTTTAGATAATCTTGTTTGAGGCTACCAAAGCAGAGTGAAAAATTGAAGAATTTTTTCTTTCTCCATGTGTGATCTGAACTCAGATATTTTTTTTATAGATTTTATAGAATATGCGATTCATGGGATTTTACAGAAGAGGCTGATTGAATGAAAAACTGAATTTTATTTTTTTTTAATTTTTAAAAAGATAAAAGAGATGCAACATGGGATTAAAATAAAGTTAAAAACAAAAAAACACTAAACTGAAAAAAAAAGAGACTAGAATTAGAAAAAAAAAATGAGATGGACAAAAATAAATCAGGGAAAAATCTATGAGAGGGAATGAAAAAATAAAACTAGAAATAACTTTATTAAAAAGGAATTAATAAAAATATATGAAGATAAAAAAGGGAGTTTATGAAAATTGTCAGGAAAAGAGAAAACAGATCATGAAAATGAAAGAAAAGAAAAAGTGGTAAAAAAAGAATTAAAGATTTTAAAAAGAAGAAAAATGAGTAAAGGAAAAAGATAAAAGAAAATGGAGAGAAAATAGAAAAAAAGTAAAAAAAATAAAGCTGATGAAATTATTTGAATTTAAAGGAAATGCATTTTAAAATGGGAATATTTACAGCATTTAAACCTTTTTAAATAATGACTGCATTTAATATCTCAATCAAGAAAAATATTATTTTTATTTGACTGAAAACTTACCACTATACTTACAAAATATCATTTATGAAAATACACTGATAGAGAATAAAACTGTAACACTGGAAGACTGCAGCAATTTTGACCCTGGATACAGTGTCTACAAGTAATGCTGTGATAGATAATCTGCTAAAATTTTCAAAGTATTCGGCCACCTTGTGGCATCATAACACACCTACTGGTACATCATTTGTGTATGAGCTTAAGACAGTGATGCATGCTGCAATAAGTTTCAGTGTCTGTTTTTATTGAATTAGAGCCATTTGAGAGGAGTTGGATTATGGAGCTTGAAGAGACAGGGTGGTAATTTCAGAGAATTGCTCTATGTGTTGGATGTGATGTTGACAACTGTGGTTAAATCAGCATTCCTACAATTGTTAACCAGGTTCTGGACAGCTACGTAGTACAGATTCTTGCCAAAGATTGATGAATTCTAAGAGCAGCAGTGACAGACAATCACTAGCCTTGGAAGTGTCAGTGTGCTATTGGAAATCATTTAACCACAGCAGGACTAAAGGAACATTTTTCTCTAGCTATTGTGCCCATCTCCAGCAGTAATGTTAGATGATTACCGTGGAGATCAAATAGTTTACTCTAATGTTCCGAGATATGAGCCGGTTCAGCATTTATACAAGTGATGGTTGTTTGCATGTGCAATGTAGACCTGGTTTGCAACATCATCTTGGAGTGCATTCACCCATGATAAACTAAACCACTCTCTGGTGTCATGGTGTGGAGTGTGATAAATTATAACTCTCAATCACTTTTGGCAATTGTGATGGGGATATTGAAAGCATCTTGTTCCATATTGAATATTGTTCAGTTAATTCTGCTGCTACAGAAAGGTGATCTATTATTCCAGCTGCATAATTCCTGCTCACATGATACCCATGCTACTCAGTATGTTTTTCAACATATTTGACAACTTCTAAGCTACCATGATTGCTAGACATGTATAGGACATGATGGTATGACAATTCAAAAAATGAAAAAGGGCGGCATTGATTGCAGAAAATTAACTGCAGGCAATCATGACTCACCATAATTTTTTGTCTTTAGTAGCCCTTAATAAATTTTGTATTTTTGCAATATCTCCTAAATGCCATTCTGCCAACCATTTACACAAGCTCGTTATGTCCTACTTTCCTTTGTCCTTCTTGCCTCCAGTATGTCCTGTGAGTATCAAATTTTCCAAGCTATCTTTCCTCATTATGTGCCCTAGAAATTTCAACTCTCTCTTTCTGATGCTTCCATTTTCACTAAAATTTTCCTAACCAGCTTACTGACCACCAGATTAGACTATTCCTTTGCAAAGTAAATAATAATGATATTGAACACACATACAAAAATAACATATTTTCTACAAAAGTCAAATGCATGTCATCTATAAACAAGATGAATCTTCATTTAGAAATATCAAAAAGAAATACACTACCACAGTTGACCCAAACAAAAAAAATTAATTATCCACTATAAAAATTTAAAACAGCTAACCTTTTCCTCAACAATAAAAACACATCTGCAAAATCAAAATTATAAAGAATGAACATTATTTATGAGTTCAAATGCCCATTAAAGAACTGTGTTCCTGATCAAACCAAACTCATAAATAATTACATTGGTTGCGCTACTACATGCTTATCCAGACAACTTACATTACACCTATCCAACCACAGCTCCATTAAAACCCATTTAAACACACACACAAACTTACCAGACTCCATCCGAAACATACTAGTAGAAAATACAAACATAATAAGCTCATCTACATTAAAAATAATGGAAGCCAAAAAAAAAGAAAAAGCCAACATATTAACTAAGAATACACTCACAATGCAGAAAATAAAACATCTATATAACTCTAGATACATACACACAACACATACATCCATTTAAAAAGTAAAAATAAAATAATCCTTGATAATGGCTAAAAGATTTTAATCTATTAACAGAAAGTGTATTTTGTTTGAAAATAAATATTTATTGTATACAATATTTTATCATTAGGTTATGAACTTGGATACACAATCTCTAATATATGAAGGTTTATTTTTAAAAATTATTAAGTTTTTGTATTTTGCATTTTATGGATTTTTCAAGATTTCACCTATAAAAAATGCTTCAACTTGCCTCAATTTATAATTGGTGATTTTTCTCAGATGAAAAAACTTGAGAATATTTTTTAACCTGATACTGATAGTTAACCAGCTTGACTTATAATTGTCAGTGATTTCACTTCTCACTGTATGTGTTACAATAGCACACTAGGCTAAGTTATTTGTGATGGCGTTTCAAATATTTCTTGAAAATTTACTGTTCTAATTTATCATATTTCTGAACAATCTTCTCTTTTAACTTGTTAACTTTTTATTGATCTGTTGAATATATTACATACTAGCAGTAGAGCCGGCGTTTCTCAGGGATGTAACATTAAGAGATAGATCAAGTATCGACCATCATAAAGACGGAAAAATAAAATTGACAAAGATTATTGTTTAAGGTTGATGGACACACATGTCTTAATTAGTTTTTTTTTTTTTACGAATTGGACAAACTCAAACTCAAACAAAAACATTGTTTTCAATCGTTATGAATCTACAGAATGAATAGAATTTTATTATAAACAATTGTCATGTATATTAAATTTTTAAAGCATTCTGAATGTAAAAATAAAGAAAAAAGTGTGCAAGACAATAAAAAACACTACCTGCCAAAAAAAAGTGAAGTTTTGTTGAAATCGGTTGAAAAATGTAGGAAATCCGATCTAATATATAAACATACAGACAGACACACACACACACAATCTGCATTTTATAATAGGTAAGATGAAATTATAGAAAAAGACTAGTTTTATATTGAAATCCCAAACACTATAATGTGTATCTTTAGCTGTATGCATGCACTATAGGCCACAGTTTGGGGACACACTCAGGTTTAATAATTAATATGTTTCAATTCTTTGATTTAATTAACTCATACAAAGGATGCTGAATCTTTTTAACTAATTAATGCATGGTATCCAATTTTTTAAAGGGAAGGATGACCTAAAATTTAAAATTTGCCAGCCCTAACATTGCCATTAGCCAGCAAAGTAGATTAAATTTTCAGGAAGCTTTATGCATTAATGTGTTAATTTTGTTGTTCTTTTTCTTCTTGAATATGTAATAAAAACTTTCAAGAAGTGGCCTGAAGTAAATTAGTTTTGAAAAAGGTATGTAACATTCTATGAGCAATGATGAGGTTTTAGACAAAAAGAAAACTTACACTTAACTTCAGGAAGATGCAGTTGAAATTTCTTGGGCACCTAATGAAGAAGGCAGACTTAGAAAATCTGTTACTCACAGGACAGATTAAGAGGAAGAGGGATAGAGCAAAACAATGCATAACAAACTCAACAAGCTTAAGAAAATGGATAGGAGAACATGATTTAGAAATAAAGAAAAAATTTCAATAAGTTTTTTGTGGTACAGAATTTAATAATAGATAGGAAAAGACAAAATTTATAAGGCATTTTTAAAAGAAAAAGCTAAAAAAAAAATCAACTGGTTTTGTCCAAGGACTTATTAAGTTTATTTTTCTGGAAATAGAAAATTTAAAAATGTGTAAATTAATTTAAATTAACAAATGGAATGGAAGAGAAAAAAAAAGGGAATGCTTATTGCGTCTGAATGTTATTGGACTCGTTTCTTGAAATTCATTTTTTTTCTCTTCTATTCCATTCCATTTGTTAATTTAATTTACATGCTTTTTAAATTTTCTATTCCCAGAAAAAATAAACTTTAAGTCCTGGGACGAAATCAGTTGTTTTTTTTAGCTTTTTCTTTTAAAAATGCCTTATAAATTTTGTTTTTTACTATCTATTAAAGAAAAAATTGTTTAGAGCAATGGACAGAAAATTGTGGAGTGCTATGATCGCCGACATCCTGAGAGAAGATAGCACATAAAGAAGATTAAACATTCAGTTTTCTGGTGATTCTTCAAAATCTAGAGGGTGGCCCCAAATGTTTGGCTTATATTATATAATTCTCTTGGGCTTTCAAGTATTTTATTAAAGCCCCATATTAATGCATGTAGATATTTTTTTGTTTTTTATAAGCATGTTTTGTATTTGATTATAAAAATAATCCCTCTTAATACTGTTATGTAAATACATAGATGAATAATGTTTGTAACAAAATATATATAAATAAACTACCCGAAGTGAAGGATGATTATAACCCACTGTATTTTTCATG
>OZ010580.1:37783760-37806260 GCA_963932145.1 Acanthosepion lycidas
GTAAGAAAACTATAATCCCGCAAAAGAGAAAAAAAGAAGTTATTCTGTGATGGGAAGACAACTTTTGAAATTGCCAAAAACTTGTACCAAGATCACTAAACAATTGCTAAGAACAAGAAAGAATATGGGTTTCAAAAAATTGGAGAAAGATGAAGAGTAATAAACAAAAAAAGTAGATTCACCAGCAAGATCTTTTTGTATCTATCAATCTGTCTGCACACACACACACGCACACACTATAGTTACCAGCATGCATATATATATATATATATATATATATATATATCACTGCAGATGTCAGCTCAATCTAGCTTGCTGAAGACATATAACTATCCATTTCAGGATTAGGTAGAAGGTTCTCTAGCCATAATACATATTATAAGGTAGAAAAATTGTTGTAATTTCTAAAGAATTAATAGATTTTATTTTTTAATCTGACATATATATATATTACTTAAAAGTTTTAGTGGATACCTGTATTTGAGTAGATGTTCCATTATATTAAACAGTAATTATTTCATCTACCAGCCTATGTACTCAAGAAAACTTAATAAGGAGGATTTTATTTGTTAAGTTTTCTCAAGTATGGAGAGTGGTAGATAATATATATATATATATAGATAGATATGTATTTGGGGAGGAACCATTCTTTCAAGCATGTTTCACTGAAAATGGCCGACAGGGAAGATTTAATAAATTTTTAATAAGTTTTTCCAGGGTTCTAACATTTTTTTCATTTCTCAGGGGTTAAATAATATAAAAATTGTCTGTATTATTATTCTAAGCCCTTTCAGCTAATTCTATAGCCATTATCAAGGAATTTGTATATTTTTTTTTTTTTTTAAGCATTTCACCTCAAGCAAGGCAAGAAGCCACTAGGATGCAAGGGGTTACAGAAGATTTGGAGCAAGATCACATAGGCGTAATAGAGGGAAGGACGAGGAGAAGGATAGTGGATAGATCAAGACAACTAGAGATATTGATTGACATTACATTTGAATAGTTGGATATTATAGTTCTCAGGGAAACTGGAGTAGGGAAGGGAGTTCCACAGGCGAGAGGTGTGAGACATGAAGCTATTGAGATAGAGGAGACAGCTACATTTAGGAGCTTTGACAGTGAAAGGGTGAGAGCGGGATACCAGCCTCGTAGGGCGCTTGAGTCTGGGAACCAGCAAATGCAGCTCTTCAGAGAAATTGCCATGAAAGTATTTGTAAAAAAGACAGAGAGAGGCAACAGCGCGTCTGTGAGAGAGTGACTGTAGATGAGATGCCAGAACAGGGCCAATTATATTGCATATCCACCTCTGGAGCCTATCAAGAACCCTGAGGCAAACAGAAGCGGCTCCAGACCATATATGGCAGCAGTACTCCATGCAAGGGCGAATTGTTGATTTGTAGATCTAGAGGATCGATTCCGGGGAGAAAAATTTCCTGCCGCGGCACAGGGAGCCAACTTTCCTTGCGGTGGACGAAGCAATTGACTCAATGTATTTGTTCCATCTCAGGTCAGCAGTCAACGTGAGACCGAGCAGCCGCAGAGAGATGCTCTGGAGAAGTTGAGCGTCAGACATTCTAATGGAGGGCAGGGAAGGATCTCTGTGGTGATTAACAGAGAGCAGTTTTGTTTTTGAGACATTAAAGTTGACCAGCCAATTCCTGCCCCAGTTTACAACTGATTGGAGGTCCTTTTTCTTGTGAATATGGTGAATTTTGTGTGTTATCTTCTACATAGTAATTTAGCTGTGTTGAGTTCTTGTGGAGAAGTGTATGCTTTTTAAGTAGTCTTGTGTTATATGAGACTTGTTGACCTGGGACACACTTCTATTTTTAGAAAACTTTTAACATGCCGACTCCACTGCTAAACAGTGTAAAATTGATGGCAAGAGAATGCTACTTAATCAGTAATGCTTCTCTAATAATAAGATGTCTATGACTATGGGATTTGAAAAGAATTTTTGTGTTATCAACTAGAATTTTCCTTAAAGGTTCTTGTAAATTATGGGTTAACAAATGCTTATTAATCACACTCTGCTTCAAGAGATGACATGTAAGATGTCTACTTAAGGAAGTAGTAGTGTGTCCAGTATAGTTAATTGATTTTTGACAAGTAACACAGTTTTGTACGGGGCATTGAAATTGGTACACTATATTGGTCACTGCTAGTTTAGATTATGTGACGGGGTTTGTGGTCTTCCATTTTCTATAATATATTATAAACTTTATATGTTTTTCAGGGGTTACAGCAGAAATATGTTGTTTAATAATTTTCTTTATAGCAAATTCATCCTGTTTATAGTTATTGTGCATCTGGTTGCAATAAAATATGATGTTTTGTGGAGTTGTATTTTCATAACTGGTGCTGTGTATTTTTTATCATAATGGCAACACATATATCCAAACTAATGGTTTTAGCATGGGAAACCCTTTAGGTCCTACTTTTGCTAACTTTTACATGTCCTACATTGAAAAAAAATTATTTTTATATTCTTTCACCACTGGAACACAAAAAAATGTCAATAATAGATTAATTAAATCTTACTTGTCAGTTGTGTTCAGTGAAAGATTCTTGAAAGAAAGGTTGCTGCCCAAACATACATTAATATATATATATATATATATATATATATATATATATATATATATATAACAACTAAAAAGTTGCAAATTAAAAAAATAATAATGTTTTTTTTATATTTGATATTTCAGATTGACCTCAATTTTCTTCAGAAATAACTGTTTTTAGAGGTTTGTTTACAAGTAGCGTCCATCGCATGATATGGAACGCCACTGTGTCCGAATATTTTAGCGTAAATCTAACTGTAATAATATTTTAGATGTTGTTTAAAAAACCATGATACAATCATAGTAACGATGCTTTGTCCCTCCACACGAACATTCCACATGTTGAAGGAACATCAGCCTGCCATGAGCCCCCCAACAACAAGAAACCACCCAACCACCAAACCACAGATATACGCCAACTAATAAACCTCATTCCAACACATAACAATTCCAAATTCAACAACAAACACCATTCACAGACCAGCGGCACAGCAATGGGCTTCTCATTATGCTATATATATGTACATATATATATACAGTGTAACCCGGATATAAGAGAGTTGTCGGGACCGGAGAAGTCTCTTATATCCGGGTTTCTGTTATATCCGGGTTTGGTCTGTTTTGTTTAGGTAAGTATGGCTCTAATTTGGGACCAGAGAAAATCTCTCTTATATCCGTGTTTCTCTTATATCAGGGTCTCTTATATCCTGGTTACACTGTGTGTGTGTACATATATATATATATATATATATATATATATATATATATACACACATATATATATATATATATACGCTTACTATATTAATCAAAAGAAAGCTACTAAAATGAACACTATTTTGTTGGATAAACCACTATTCAATCCATATTAACATGAGAACCTTTGCTCAATTACTAAAGGCAAAATTTGACAAAAATAGCTAACCATACACTCCCATTATCGATTATTATACCTATGTACTTTATTTGTACAATTTCATACCCTGATTATGATATTTCTTTTAATTTGACAAAATTACTGAAATATTTTTGTGTGAACCTATAGATTGATATTAAAATAACCTGTCCAAGGACTTTGCTTGGAAATTCACCTCATGAGGTTTTCCTTAGTTTCACTGCTGTTACTTTGATGTCATTCTGTTTTCGTTGTTTAAGGGCATCTGCCTGAGAGTCATAGTTAGCCAGAAAGTCTCACTAGACATTTTCTTCTGTACTGAGATCAATCCATGCAGGATATATCCCACTATTGTGGCTTGGTGCCAAACTAAACTGATCTCAGAAATATTTCTCCATAGAGAAACAGGAATTTCTAGATAGATGAACAGATACATATAAGAAGAAAATGAAAGAGATGAAAAATATGGTAATGCTGTAGAGGCTTTGATGAACAAAATTCGGTATTTAGCTTGATATGAGCAAATGAAGTTCTTGGTTTGACCAACATGATTAAAATTTTTGATGTTTAGTCATATTGTCAGATTTTAGGAAAAGAGTTTTGTTTCTTTTTTTGTTAATGATTTCAACCCAAGCAAGGAGACCTTACCACTAAGAAAGAAGGGGTTACTAAGAGTAAAAGAGAAATGAGAAGACTTCAGTGAAGAGAAAGAACAATGAAAAATGGTTCAGGAAGACTTAAGTCAAGAATTTTTCAGCACCATATAAACAAATCTAAATATTTTATAAAGATTTTCCTCAGGTGCAGTTAAGTTCCACAAAGTCAGAAAAACTTGAAAAAAGGAGTAACTCAATGACAGTATTAAATTCAATGGTTTAATGTACAAAGGGTTGTATGCTCAAATAGGTAAAAGGCTTGCAAATATAATTTATATTTGCAGACTTAACTGTTAGAAGAGTGTCCAAAGAACAAGTGGAATTTGTGGATTCTGGATTCCATTAACGTTGGAAAGAATGGCTCCAATTAACGTGTGGTCACTACAGCTGTTACTTTACAAAAGAGGAAGATTTCAGGATCTGATTTACAGTGTAGCCCCAAGAAAGGGGATTGAACAGTAGTTAGCCAATCAGAGCCCTGGATTAGTAAAGGTTTCAATTTCAAGGTTGATCTTTGAATGGTGAAGGGCTAGCTTCCTTTACTATCACTTTCAACTTCTTATAATTTAACTCTCTGGAATTGAACAAAACTTTGTAATAAGATATATACAAACATACAAGTATATATATATAGACTGGAGAACTCTTAAATAGATATGTACTAACTTAAAGCATACAGAGAAATCATATATGAATAGTGAAATATATAGATAAATACAATAGTTTTTAATTTTAGACTGAAGCTCACAGGTCTTGAGTATTTGGGATATGCTGAAGAACTTCCCATCCTCGCTCCACACTCATTTGCTATGTAGCATTAATGATTTAAGGTAAAACACTGTCTTGCTGTAAATTCACAGAACTCTCTTATAAGTTTACTTATATTATTTACCCTAATACTTTGGCTTATGGTCACATGATGTTGAAACACCAGTTCCTGTATGATCACCAAAGTTAAGCAAAATCAAGCATGATCAGTACCTACATGGGTGATCACTTGAGAATACCAGGTGTGTAAGCTTGGATGTGCAAGTGGTGTAATGGGTAATGTCTTGGATTGTTAATCAAAGAGCCAAGTTCTAATTTCAGTTAAGTTTATTATATTCACTCACATGCAAGTACCCTTAGGAAAGGTATGAATCCACCTTTTCTCCCTACAGCTATGGCTTAAGTAGTAAGAACTGTATTACTAAACTGTTATTGTCTCAAAAATATTGAATACAAATATTTAGATTTCAGCATTGAATAACACATAGAGATTTATATGCCACTAAACAAAAATACCCAACCAAACAAACTAATGACCACATCTTTCTTATTACTATCATAATATTTCAACCATTGTGTCCTTCAGGTGTTTGTTAATCCAAGTAAACTTTAAATTTTGACCTGAACTCTTTATTTAATCTCTGGGGGTAAATTGTACTCATTCCACAATTCATATTTAGGAATATTTCTTGTTTTGTTCTTTTTAGTACTACTTAGTTATTGCTAGTCTTGTTTCCCCTGAAAATAACAAATGTTGTCAACAGATATGAATATATTAAAATGTTTTATCATATTTTCATTGCATTTCATTAGGCTTGAAATAAGTGAAGTGTTTTGTTGCTTTAACTGAAAAGAACACCAAAGCTTTCGACTCTGAATAAATTCCATATTGAAGGATTTTTAAAAGCTTTCACCAACAGATAAACATTTCATATGACCAGAATGAATTAATCTTATTTATTTTTTCCCCTTGTGTTCATAAACTAATCTTATTTCCTTTACTGATCATTTCAAAAAATACTTTTTCTCCAGCAATACAAACACCACAATTTTGCAATGATACTGCCAGGATTATCCATGAAAAATTACTCTTAAAACTGCCTTTCTCTTCTTCTGCTAAGTAATGGAGAATGGTAGGCACAGAAATATCAAATACTATAAATGACAGTTTCTTGCACTGGACATGACCCAGGGTTCATCCCAAAGCATGGATTGTGTCGACACTCTTTTCTGGCCAAATCTTGTCATTGATAAATCTCTGACTGACCATTATCAAAACCAAAGCTGTTCAGCTGAATTTTGGGGATCATATTATTATGGAAATGTGTACGCAATCAAAGGAAGCTAATTATTGACTCAAATAAGTACCATATTTGAAACTCCCTGGCATTAGTGGTGAGCCCATTGTGTATATTAATACTTACCTTATAAATTCAATTAATAAGGTATCAAGGTTCAAAGGTTGTTAAAATCAGTTACAGTATTTGAAAATATCCTGTGAAAGTCAAATTCTCAAAGCCCTCTTTGAGAAATTGTTCAGAAATTTCAACTGGCTCTTTCTGATTCTAAGTACTGCCATTTCCCTGAAAACTGCCTCATTGTTTACATGCTTATTTCATGGTATTCTCAGCATCTTTTGATAGAACCACATCAAGCTCCCCAAGTCTCCTCTTCATCTGTGAGGAAATTGTCCAACATTCACTACCATATAGGAGGATTGACATTGTATAGCAGTTCAGCACTCATCTCTTTGTTTCTAACAAACATTCTCTTTTTCTTAATACTTTACATAGCCCTTGGAAAACTATCTTTTGTTATTCCAAATGTCTTTTCAGATTTCTGTGTCACATTTTCCATTATCTGTTATAATACTAAGCAGGTATTTAAATTTCTATATTTACTTGAGATTGTCTCTAGTTCATCTTACATTTTGGGCTGTCCCATTTGATAATGACCACACATTTTGTCTTCTTACAGTTGGTGGTTAGTACTTTCTTCTCTTTTTTCATTACTACTTCATAAAGGAACTTCTGTAGTGTTTTTCTGCATATAACATTAACATTGTATCATTTGCATATCTTCTATTGTTAAGATTGTGTTTGCCAATAATAAATCATAGTAGGACTTCTAGTACTCGTTGGATTAACTCCCTGTATACAGTGAATAAAACTTGTGAGAAAATGCATCTTTGTTTTATACCCCTTTCTGTTTTTTTTTGTAATCATTCAAGTCATTTCCTATTTGTACTTAGGTATTTTCTTCAAACAAAGCTTCTTGATTATTCTAATGTCTTTCATTTTAGATAACTTTAATCCCACTGAATTTGTTTAGTTTATCATAATCTAATTCATCTTTAAAATAAAGACATTTTATGAAAATATTGTTGCAGATATTACTAAGAAATCCATTTTTCTTTCATAATAACAAATTATTTTGATTTCAATTCTGAGTACATGAAAGGCTATTATGATGGATGGGGTGTTGGTTTTGGTCCTCTGAGAGGTCTCTGGCAGTAAAATGTCTCTTTCCAAAATTCCCTGGTGGAAATATTTCCTCCTCACTTATTCATGGTCAAAATGTTTTGTTTTTGTTTGTTTTTTTTTTTAAATTAGAAACTCACGCACAAACACAATTGTTTTTTTTTTCTTTTTTCATTATTTCAATGAAACTGATCTCAAAAATATTTCTCTATAGAGAAACAGGATTTGCTAAATAGATGGACAGATAGATATAAGAAGAAAAGGAAAGCGATGAAAAATATGGTAATGCTATAGAGTCTTTTATATGAACAAAATTATTTAGCTAGATATAAGCAAATGAAGTTCTTGCTTTGACCAATATGGTCAAAAGGTTTGATGTTTGTTCATTTGATCAGGAAAGGAGTTTTGTCTCTTGTTCTTTTTTAATAATTTCAACCCAAGAAAGGCGATAATCCCACTAAGACACAAGGAGTTACTGGAAGTGAAAGAGGAATGAAAAAACCTTAGGAGATGGAACCGGAAACCCAATCTTAAACAGGTTAAGAAGAGATAAGCCTCTTACTCCTGTTCAAAAGAAGAGGAAAGAGTATAAACCAGAGAATAGGCAAATAATAAAAAACAAAACAGTTGGATGCAAAAAAGTTCTTTCTTTCTTTTGGGAAACTTTTCATCTCAGAAAAACTCAAAACCTGACCAACAATAAAAAAAAAAAAAAAAAAAAAGATTCCATTTGTAAAATTTATGGAAATTCATTACTTGCTTTCTTCTTATTTTTTTTATATGCCAAAAAATGATTTCTACTTTTCCAAGGAATAAAAACATTTAAAAAAAAAAAAACACTCTATATAAAACACATCTACTTTGTTTGATGAAATTTTCTCCAACTGTTTGTAATTGTTATCCATTGTCTGCTTCTTATTTACTACTCAAAATGTTTGTCAAGCAACTGATCAAACCACAGGCCTTTTTTTTTCTTAAATATACTTTTTCTAAAAATAATCAATTTAATGAGTCTCTTTTTTTAATTAACGTTTATAATTTAATAAAATTAATAATTTATTTTTCCCATCAGATTACTGCAGTTAAAAGTCCAAGGAAGATAACTTTTGTTTCCAAAAAACATCAGTTTTCCTTTCATTATTGAATGTCATGGTATGACAATGATATAAAAACTTAAACGTGAATGAGCACAAAAGATCTTTGGTATTTCAGAGGTGAAAAAAATAGGGGCATAAACAGAACACAGATTTTACAAGACAGAAAAGAAACTCAGTTTAAAAGAAAAGAAGAGAAGGAATAGCCTTTGTTTAGCTTTCATTTTTATTAGAATGGAATGGCTGGATGTCAATTTTGATTTCTTTCCGGCAGCTCCAGTAGCCAAGCTGATGCCAAAACATATTGGTTTTCAAAATGTATGGCTGACAGGCCTTGGTAAAGCCAGAAGTGGATTAAATAAATTGCTCAAGTAAAAACACAATGGAGAATCTCTCATGACACCTTGTATACGTGGATAAGAAAAAAAATGAAGAATCTTCTGAATTCATCTCACAGGTAGATAGGTATGTTTTGAAAGGTAGGAAACCTTTAACCCTTTTATGATCACTGTCACATTTTTAGGACATGGGTCATTAATGGGTTAGAAGTAGAAAACTATAATCAATACCAGTTTTGTTTATATACTTATCATTCATACATGATTTTAGTAATCTATAATTAATACTTCATTTCTTTATGGAAACCTATAATTAATATCAGATATTATTAGAAGCTTATAATTAATATAAATTTTAGAAACTTATAATTAATACAATATTTTTAGAAATCTATAATTAATATCATATTTTTAAAAACCTGAAATTAATATCAGATATTTTAGAAGCATATAATTAATATTGTATTTTTAAAAAACTATAATATTGGATATTTTTAGAAGATAATTAATATCAGATATTTTTTTGAAACCTATAATATTAGTTATTTTTAGAAGCCTATAATTAATATCGGATATTTTTAGAAAACTATAATTAATATTGGCTATTTTTAGAAACCTATAAATAATATCGGATATTTTTAGAAACCTATAATTATTATTGGATATTTTTAAGAATTAATATCGGATATTTTTAGAAACCTATAAATAATATCAGATATTTTTAGAAACGTATAATTAATATCAGATATTTTTAGAAAGCTATAATTAATACTGGATATTTTTAGAAAACTATATTTAATACCAAATTTTTATAATTAGTGTCAGAATTTATAGTGTGCACTAATGGGTTATGGTGACTGAAGGATCATGAGTTAGTTTCAGTCTAACTGTAAAGCCTCTAACACATCAAATTTTTTCAATGAACCATTTCCAAATAGCACAAAGAAAATCTTGCTTGACTTTAGCCTGGAACTGAGGAAGAATATGGTTAAGTTAATATGTAATACAAATTTACCTTCTGAGCTTCTTTGATTGTATGAAGCAAACATTGTAAGACTGTGAATGCTGAGAAAATGTCTTTTACATAATAGCTAATGAGTGCAAGATAAGGAAACTTTTTTGTTTAAATTAACATATGATCTAGCATTTTTTTCTTTTGTTCTTAACAAAATCAATTCTAGGAAAACAGTTTAATTATACATATGCCTCATCTCAAGGAATCTTTTGGATTTGGAATGTTCAAATAGAATTTTTTTATCTGATTTTCTGAGGTGATATGTTAATATCCAACATTGTTTTTAAACTACTATCCTTGTCTTTGTTGTTTTTATTGTACTTTTAAAAAAAAAAAAAAGAAAGGATAATTTCCTGTTGTGAAATAAAGTGTTCTCTCTGAAACACTTTGAATGTTACCATTTAAAACAAACACCTGAAAATGAGTGGTGAGTAGACAAGTCAAAATATTATGATTAAAATGAAGGTGACTGATAACTATTTGAACAAATTATTGAAAGAACTATTTTTATTCTTAATGAGTTGGCCAAAAATTTGTTCTGGTCAGGGATATTTATGCAGCTATTCATACCATTCAGATTTGATTATAAAATTAGAATATCACATACAACAATACAAATATCTGAGATGTGTTTTTGCAGAAGACAAAAAGGGCAATACCGAAACCCAAAGCTGCATTGGGATGACAAAAGATGTTTTCCAAGAGCTAAGCAAAGTATTAAGAAATAGAAAAATTTCATTAAAAACAAAGAAAAGAATACTGAACTGTTACATAACATCATTCCTCCTATATGAGAGTGAATGCTGGAAAATCTCCTCACAGATGAAGAAGAGACTTGAAGCAACAGAAATGTGGTTCTACAGAAAGATGCTGAGAATATCATGGACCAAACAAGTGACCAACAATGTAGTTTTAGGGAAAAATGGAAACAAAAAAGATAATTCTACTAACCATGAGAAAGAGTTGAAATTCCTTGAGCACATAATGAGGAAAGATGGCCTTTGGAGCATTTAGTTTTAATTAACTTTATTAAAAATGATTGTTTTTTGATGGCATTGCATTATCTTTATCACCTAGAGGATTATAAGCTTAATTTATGAACAGAAACTAGCATTTTTAATTAACTTTATTAAATATTTTTTCTAAGATTTTTATATTAAAATATTTTCTCTAGATTCATATGTACTATTTTGCAGTTTAGATATATCATTGTTGATGGATTTTGGGACAGAGACTAAACAATTATCTCATGTCCAAAGATTTTTCCTTTATTCATCACTCTTATAATATTCAGTAACATATTCTATTAGGTTGGTGCAAAAATAATGACGTAATAATGTCGTTTTTTTACATTAAAAAATACGTCAAAAAACGACATTATTACGTCATTATTTTTGCACCAACCTAATACATAAAAACAAATAATGGCTATATAAAAATTACATAGCTAATGGTGGCTATATAAATACTTATATTCATCTTAATTTAGCCTAGCACAAGTTCAAAGATGAGACACTCAGTTTAGATAGAATGCATTCTTCCAGTGAATTGTTTCATGTGATTAATTTGTTGAATATCATCACTGTGGGGGGGGGTCTATAAATGCCCATATGCAAATAAATCTTTGTGTTTGAACACAACCAGATATTATTGGATGCAAGTGTCTGTACTTGATTTTATACCATTGAAGAAATCAGAACTTTATTTTGAATGAGCATTTCTTTTCATAAAAGAGAGAAAGTGCTTACTTTAATTCAGAATTTTCCTGAGTTTTAATATAATTTTTATCCTAAAACATGCATCAGTATTTTTAACATGCTAAAAGAATTGGCTGTATTTTCTTCTGTATAAGGTACAATATTTTTACTCTAAAAGTTTCTCTGAATTTAATATCCCTAGCCGAATACACATCCTATGAGAGAAATTGTCATAGAACTTATAATACGTCTCTAAATTTTCTGTGTATATAACATTTTCAACAAGATATATTTTTCTAAAGTTATTTATGTCATAATGCTAAGTTCACTTGAATTTCCTTCTTTGGGCATATGCTTACGGCCATATCACATTGAAACATTGGTTCCTGTAAACAACATCAAGCTTGGTCAGTCCCTAGATGGGTGTCTACTTGGAAATACCAGGTGGCTGCAATCTTGGATGTACAGAAGGTGTAATGGATAATGTCTCAGAATTGTTAAGCATAGAGCTGTGTTCCAAATTCAGTTAGGTGTGTTATTTTTACTTACATGCAAATACTCTTGGGAAAGGTGTCAATCCACCTCTTCTCCCCACAGCTATGGGTTACTTAGTAAGAATTGTATCACTGAACCATTATTATCTAAAAAAAAATTGCATACAAAACATTTAGATTTTGGTATTAAATAACCCATAGAGGTGTTGATATGCCACTAAACAAAAACAGCCAACCACCAACCAACTCATTATTATTTACAAAAAAATTCTTACAATCTAAAAATATTTTCTGGCTTTAAATAACTTGTAAAGGGATGATAAGCCAAATGAATGAATCAAAAACTATTCTGGATATTGTTACAAAGAGCTAACAATGAAAGAAACATTTAAATAATGTTCTCATGTATTAGGGTTGGCTAAAAAAATTGTTTATTTTATTAAGCAAATTTTCTACTTTTGACCAACCCAGTATATATATTAATAATAAAAATTAATTCAGCAAATTAATAATTCTTCTTTCATTACAATAATTTGGTACAATTTTTAAAAAATTCAATTACAGTTATTATGATTTATTTAAATAATTTTTAAGCTAGTTTGTGGTAATGTGAAATAGCAGATGACAACAATACTTACTATGAATGTTGTAGGTTTTTCTAAATATTTAAAATTTGACTTGATAGATAAATTCTTTCTATACAAACAAGAAACATTAATTAGATATAGCAAGTTTTAAAATTTGAACTAATAAATTACTCAGAAGAAATATTTATTAAAATAGGCCTTTAAAAATTGTTATACAAATTAGATATTACTGCGAATTTGTTAGTAATATATATAAAAGTCTCGTTATGTTATCAATGTATATGGTTTTCTTCTTGTTAGATGGGGTCACACAGACAAAATTTAGCCTTATGCAAATTTATAAAATGATGGTTCAGTTGCTGGTCATACTACAACTCCCATTTGACACACTGGTCCCCTGATGACACACGAATGAAATATATATAATTATAATTGAATAATTTATGATTGGAAATCAAAATGATGTTAAAATATGAAAAACTGATATATATAAGTATGGACAAATTGATATTTGAATATGATTTTTTTACTTAAATATTCTTTGCCAAATTATAGATACTTGTAAAATGCTTGAAATGCTTCAGAATGAGAACTGAAAAAGGGCATGAGTATTTACGCTGCAAATAATCAGTTATCAACGACAACAATAATGATGACACACACACATATATATATGTGTATTAGAGTATTTTCCTCTTAGTGTTATAATGGGAAATAGCCAAATGAGTGTAATTATTGTCACATCACAGCAAACACTACAGCCCGCCTGATGAAAGCAGGCATAACACATGCCTTGCTATGATAATATCTAAAGCTCTGCAGTTTTGGTAGAGAGCACATTCTTTGTTTATCCCCTGTCACATTGTTCAGGAGTTATTTTTTTTATATAAATAAATTTGTTCTTTTATAGTAATATTGAAAACCAGATATTATTGGATGTTTTTACATATTACTCTTTTGCCATGGTCCAACTGTCCCTATACTGTTGAGCACTACTTAACAACACATATTAGGTTGGTGCAAATATAATGACGTTTTTTGACGTATTTTTTAACGTCAAAAAACGCCATTATTTTTGCACCAACCTAATATAATCATATTTCTGGTGTTTTGGGGCTGTTTATACATATATATATATATATAGAGAGAGAGAGATAATATTAGTGGTAAATATACATATATATGCATATATGGATATTGAGTTCTACCTGGATTCTATCCTCTCGGAATTTTTATTCAAAAAATATACATGTGTGTATATGCACCTGTGGATTTTGCATATATATGTATATTTACCACTAATATTATCTATCTATCTATCTATCTATCTATCCATCTATATATATATATATATATATATATATATATATATATATATATATATATATATATATATATATATGTGTCCTTTTACTTTTTTTTTATCATTAGATTGCAGACTTAATGATGTACCTATGAACATGCATATAAATTTGAGACATGTACTTCCATTATTTTCTTATCATACTGCCCACAGCGACAATCAACATCTTGATTCCACAACAATGAACAGTTCTCTTCCTGGCAGATGTCCATAGAAAAATAATGTATGTATTATTTAAAAGACACTCCAATTTCATTCTTAATATTGTATTATGCTTGGCTTTATTTGAATACCTGCTAAGCCTTCTTTCATTAACATTGGCCATACTCAAGCTAAGCCTTTCATATAAGCCTTGCATGGTCCATTGTCTAGTGAACACAAGAGAACTGTTGATTATTAATACAAGCTTTCACAGAGCACATACATGTCTCCATTGTTTGACATTGTTCTTTTGCTCTCTTTTCTTATCTGATAAAATGTGAATTGGGGAAAACTTATCTAAATCTACTCAAATACAAACTTTGGCTGGTTCTGTAATAATTGGGGAAGCATTGGACTTTATTGAATTAGAGAAAATTTCTGCAATCAGTTCTACACTGTGGAAAGCTCACAATTTGCATACTTACCTACATCTGTAAGCATATCTACTTACGATTACATGTATATATGCATGTGTATGTGATGACAATTTTAACTTTTGAATTAGTTAAATCCATTGAATTTTGGAGAATCTGATTTGAGTTATATATAATAACAGGATGTAAGTAAAAAAAAACATTTTGTCTCAGACAACATTTAGTTCTTGATAATGACTGACACCGTTGAAAGTATTCAAACAAGAACAGGATAAAACCAATTTATGCACAGTTTGATCCAGACATGCAACAACATAATGGTATTTTTTTTTTATCATTTCACTTCAAGCAAGGCAATAAAGCCACTTAGACACAATGAGTGTGAAAGATAGAGAAAATAATATTGAGTAGAAAGGGCAAAATAACAGCTTATAAGAAGACAGAAGATGATGATTGACATTACATTTAAATTTTTGAAGATCATATCAGGAAAGCAAGAAACTAAAAGAGTTCTACAGGCGAGAAGTGTAAGAAAAGAAACTATCAGAATAGAACTTACAGTGACATTTAGCAATTTCAAGAGTAAAATGCTGAATCCTTGCTTCCATTCTAGTAATTAATTTAATTAATAATTAATTATTAGAAATTCTTTAATTTGTGAAGTCAAACTACCAAAGAACAATTGCCATACAAGTTTTCCAATTTAAAAAAACAAAACATTCAACAAGCTTTGTTAGTTGAATTGAATAAAAGTTGTGTGTATATATATATATATATATATATATATATATATATATATATACTCAGCCTGACCAAGAAGTCCCAGCATTTCATTTCATCACCTACTCATATATATATATATATATATATATATATATATATATATATATTATGAAATGGACAAAGTCCGGCAATTATTTTAAGGTTCGAATCCTGTCAGAGGACGAATATTTTCTGTGAAAATTTCTCGGACATTCAGGCCGGTAAATGTTGTTTAATACTGTTTATTATAAACAGAGCATTTACTTAAATATTTGTATCTATAAAAAGAATGTATAAACACAAAAATGTCTTAATATATATATATATATATATATATATATATATATATATATATATATATTATGAAATGGACAAAGTCCGGCAATTATTTTAAGGTTCGAATCCTGTCAGAGGACGAATATTTTCTGTGAAAATTTCTCGGACATTCAGGCCGGTAAATGTTGTTTAATACTGTTTATTATAAACAGAGCATTTACTTAAATATTTGTATCTATAAAAAGAATGTATAAACACAAAAATGTCTTAAAATATATATATATATATATATATATAGTAACCACAGCTTTCTGTCATAAAGTAATGGTATCTCCCTGTTTGGTCAAAATTCAATAATTTTTGGGGTGAGACTGGAGTGACCACTCCAGAGAACAGGAGTTGCCAGTCCTTTGTCAGTATTGACAGCCAGCTGCCTTTGGGGATCAACCCTGGATTCTCTCTCTGGATTGACATCCCGAGTATTGTCCTAGTAGAAGTTTAAAATCAGGTTTTTCATTCCACTAGATGGACTGTTGAGCTTCATCTACTCCAAATATATAGATATATATGATGTATTTATTTTATGGTATTAAGTAATATATAAATATATTATTTGAAATTTGCTACATTTATAAGATTGCTCATTGTCAGTGGTAATGTTAGTCAATGTAGACCATGGTCTGAAGAGTACTTTAGGCATGAAACAGACACTGAACATGTAACTTCCCTGTGCTGTTTCTATAAATACTTTCATAGTAATTGTTCTGTTGAACTTTCCTCTATGGTACGTAGATTTTATGAATTTAAGGGAAATACTAGATTGGTGTTTCCTCATTTTACAGTTGAAATGCCTAGATGGAACCGTAAATTAAATGCCAATAGTTTTTCTATTGCACTTCTCGCTTATGCAACTCTATTTCAGCCTTTTGCTTCCCAGTCAACTTTGACATTCAATAATTTAAATGCAATGTCAATTGTTATCCTCTTTCTTCTTAATTCCTCTTCTTCTTTTCTCTCTTCTTAATTGTAGTTTTTTTCTCATATTCTTTAACACTCAGTAACCCTTTGTATCTTAGTGGCTTTGTTGTCTTGCTTGGAGTGAAATGATATGTGTGTGTGGGTGTGTTTTGATTTGATTCATCTATTTTCTATGACTTATCAAACTTTTGCAGGCTATTTAAAGCTAAAAGATATATTTTTAGATTGTAAGAATTTGTTGTTTTTTTTTTTCAGATAATAATGGTTTAGTGATATCTTTCCCATGGGAATTTACATGTTAGTGAAACAAGAATTAAAATTTGAGTCTCAGATTAACAATTCTGAGCCATTATCTGTTACAACATCTGCACATCTAAGCTTGCAGCACCTGGTATTTCAAAATTTAGGTACTGACCAGTTTCAATGTTGTTTAATTTCAGTTATCATCCAGAAACCAATATTTCAACATGATGTGACTGTAAGACTGTGTGTGTGTGTGTGTGTGTGTGTGTGTGAATGATGATTTATAAATAGTTTGTGTGTTAAAATTCTGTCAAAATATTTTTTGTTACTAAACGAATATTAATGCAATTGTATGAAATATATTTATGGTTATATTCTATTTGTAATGGTTGTCATTTTAGATGGATATATTATTCATCATTACTTCCATAAATTTGATTTATTTGTTTGGTGCAAAAATATGATTTGCTTTAACTTTATGGCACCATTTTGAAAATATTTTACTCAATCAGTATTCCTTTAAGAATAAAAACTTGGGAAAATGGTTTTGAAGATGTCTACCCAAAAACACTATGGGGACATGGACATTCATACATATTAACAATGGCCACAGGACACACGCTGCTTGTATGACTGGAACTCTGATGATACAATAGTGTGAAAGAAGACTTTCTTGAGAAACAATATCACACTAGAAATAACAAAGACAACCAAGCTGACAATGGCTTTGCTTCCAGAAGATGTTCACTTCCCTTGAGAGTTTAGTGTGAAAAGAACATGAATAACCTGAAAAAAAGAGAAAAATTGCTGTAGTTTTCACTTGTCTTTGCAATTTGAAATCTATTGGAATAAATATTGCCATCCATAAAGTGTTAGTATTCACAATAACAAAAGAAAATGGGAATTAAAAGGGACACTTGTGCTTAGAATCAGAAACATTTCTGGAGCATGTAATGAGGAAAGAGGGCTTGGAGAATTTGACACTCAGAGAATATATTCAAAGAAAATATTTCTATATCCTTTATTTCTTTTTTCTTTTCTACATATGAAACTAATCCATGTTTATTTACACTATTTACATCGTTCAGATTGTTGTCCTCATCTTTGTTTTCATATCCACAATGTTTTGGCCATTGTACATTCTGGCCTTCTTCAGGTGATTGGTATTTCAAACTGGACCCTTTATTTTGAACAGTCCAAACAATTTAAATAGTGTAAATAGTTACAATACCTCATCTCAGAAATATAGACAGATAATCCATGTTTGTATAATATTTACCATATATACGTATGTATATGCTGAATTAATGTACAGTGTAACCCGTATATAAGAGAGATTTTCTCTTGTCCCAAATTAGAGCCCTACTTACCTAAACAAAATAGACCAAACCCGGATATAAGAGACTTCTTCTCCGGTCTCGACAACTCTCTTATATCCGGGTTACACTGTATAATCCTACTGTGTATAGTGCAACCAGTCACTGAAAATGCATGATTTTTAACCTTTTCAAAAAAATTACATGTGTATAGTGCAAACCCCTATATTTTGCATAAAAAACTGATCATAAAAAATCACACTATACTTGAGTATATATGGTAAATAAAATATAGACACGCAATTGAATGTAATAAAGGACAGAGAGGGAAGATACAAGCAAAGTGTGAGATGTAATGGTTAGTTTTTTATATGATAATTTTATCTGTATATTATCAACAGAAAAATGCTATACAGGAAGGTAATGAAAAATTCTTGACCAAACATCAGAGCTGTTTTTTTTTGGGGATTGCCTTGTTAGTTGGGCCAAGATCTTTTCAGCACCCCTTTGTACAGAAAGGGGTTGTCAGTTGCAAAGATTTGCCTTAAATCTTTACAATTGACAACAGTTTTTCTGTTTGATTTCCATTGCATTTCTTTAGTTAAATAATTTCCTGTAAATTTCTGTAAGTAAAGGTGGCATAAAATGATTTGGTAACTGTAGTTATAACAGTGTCCTTTTCTCACCACATGTAAAGGACTGTTTACTTAAAATGACCTTGTTTCCTATCAAAAAAGACAAAAAAAATTTATATTTATAATAATAATAATAACCCTATTCTGTTAGTGACAGTTGCATTAATTGTCTTTCCTCCTAATTTGCAATAGTAAAATCTTTTAAAAAGCATTTTTATCAAAAATTCATTTGGAATCATTTCTTACATTAAAACAATTTGGCATACATTTATATTATGCAAATAATAATACTAATAATTCTGCCCGTTATTTGGTTATATGATATGTCAATTCTTAGGTTATTTAATGTAAAATTTTGTATGGGCCACTTAGTGAGGATCAAACTCATTACAGACTCCCCAACACTGAGGGGCCAATTCTATCTGTAATATTTACATTAATTCCTGGCCATCAGCAGTCCTTTTCTTCCTGGTTCCTAGTGTATTTGTAAAGTAGAATTATGATTATTATCAATTTTGAATTGATAGTTAAATTTCGGATTTTGATTTATCCAATTTATGGCTTATACCTTGGATTATTCCTCTTTCTGACAGCTGTACCTTCTGTCTTCTTACAGTTTATAGTTTTATTTTTTAATCATTTCACCCCAAGCAAGGCAAGAAAGCCACTAACATGCAGGGGGGTTACTGAGTGTGAAAGAATATGAGAAAAATATTGAGGAGCTAGAAAATAATGATTGATAATGCATTTCAGTTTTTGAAGATCAAACTTGAATGAAAAGCAAGAAGCTGGAACAGAGTTCCACAAGTAAGAAGTGTGATAGAAGAAACTGTTGACATAGAACTTATGATGACATCTAGCCTCTTCAGCTGTAAAATGATGTGTTCAATTTTTTTCATAATTAAAGATGCTTCATCTCAGAAATGTGTACACCTTAAGACTGTTACAGCTAATATTAGTACTAGGTGCAAACAAACAACAAAAATAAAATGAAAAAAAAAGTAATACTAATTAACCTTTTCTCATCTGAGATATTCAGATATTATTAACCCATGATTTTATTTTCATTATTTTCTTTATTATTATTGAATAAAAGTAGCATGCCAACAAAGCTCAGTATACATATTATGATACCCAGTATGATAAGGGTATATCTGGTACATGCCTCACGGACAAATATACATGATATGCTTACAGGTTTTACAAAAGCTGGTGAGGCCTATTTAGAAATTTCTTAAGTTTAGCTAACCTAGTCTGCTCCGATGGCTGCTGATTTAAAATTTTCTCAAGTATATAGACATAACTCCCAAGATTCTTTGACTGCCTGATCCCCTGAGTTTAAATGGGAATCAACAAACTTAATAGTAGGCCATAATACCCCACAAAAACTCCTTCATGAACAAGAGGCATGAGAGCCATGCCTGGGGTAGCATGTGGGTTATTAATATTATTATTAATTATTATTATTATTCCTGCAGGCTCCTTGTGATTATCATCTCACAAAATAATGCTGCTGCAGCTTCAGGAAGTGAATTTTTAATAGGTCAATTGGTTGTTTGTCTTTCTTTTTCTTTTACTAATGTTAACTCAAACCAAAGCCCAATAGCTACTCAAAATATAAGGTTACTGAGTGAAATTGTTGAATGGTTATAATAAGAAGAAAATGCAGTGTATGAGGATATGTAGTATAAATAAGAGTTACCCCTAAACTTAAAAAGATTAAGATTATAGTGATCTGGAAAGAGGAAAAAATGGGATCCAACTACAGTCTTATTTATTTATAGTTTCAGTGAGTATTGAGTTCATGCCTTATCCATTAGCATTAGTACAAAGTAAATGCAAACTCTTCTAACCTGTATTTGAATTTATTTCACCAATTCTATTCTTTGACCACCAGTCAGAGTTTGCTATGTTACAATATATGATCTATGGAGTGAATGAACGTTTTGATAAATTTTCCTCATAAATCCTACCTATGACATCATAAACAGTTGTTTTAATATAATATCAGAATAGTTTCCCTATATCTTTGCTTGCAGTTAATTTAGATACAGAATGACAGACACATAGGGAAACATCAGGAAACACTAACAGACAGGCATTTAAGCTAGCAATTAGTTAGGTAATCACAGTTTTACAAGCCGACAACAAATTGCTTGAAAGTCTGATGATAAATATAGAGACAGACAACTGGACAAAAGAGAATGAGTTAGATTGACAGATAAGTTGATGGGTAGGCAAATGAACAGTCACATGTACAGACAGGAAAAAGCACTGGTGGATCCTGCGAGACATATAACTCAATGTTTTGGTGAGGCACCAAGTCAACATGTCCCCAGGTCCAAGCTGTAACCCCAATGCAATGTCTGGGAAACTAGGAATGGTATTCACCTCTTTCTTTCTCCAGAACCATTTGTACTGGGGGGATGGTTAGGAATGGGGATATTATTTGGCTAATGAATACCAGACTAGTGGTGTTAGGAAGAAAAGGGGAGCAGGTGTTATGTATTCAAAAGGTCAGGTTGATCTGACCTGGTTAAAACTTGGTAGTTTAAAAAATTGGTGTATTGAATTAGTAATTGCCTAACCTAAATTCATTTGGCATTAAACCAAAATGTTTTCTTCTTGGGATGAGTAAGAAAATTTAGTTTTTGTTTTTGTTTTATGCACCATCTTTTCTTATTCTCTGTGGGTGTTTAAAGGATCCACAGCTGAATGTTAGCATAGTGCAAAAATGTCCTTTTCTCATCATTCTCAAATATTTGAATTGTTTATATAAACCATTATACAGGATTTATTAAGCAAATACATCAAGACTTTCATTTTCCATACTGGTTATGTACTGAGGGTAACAAAGCACATTCTGGTGGTGAGAGAAAATGAAGCGATAATCATTGTTGTCTTTTAATGCCAACTGCATTTGAATTTGGTTAGAAGCTTGAAGCAATAGAGATGTGGATCTACAGACAGATACTGATAATTCCATGGACAGAATATGTAAACCACAAGGATGTTCCCAAGAAAATTCAACAGTATTTTAAAATTTTATATTTAAAATCTGAAAGAGACAATTGAAATTTCCGAGCTACTTTATGAGGAAGGATAGCTTGGAAAACTTAATACTCACAGGACATAGTGAAGGAAGTAAGGAAGGTTAGAGAGAAATATCAACCAACTTAATGTGTTTGTATTAATGATTAGCAGAATCAGGAGAATGTAGGACGGTAAAGAGTGAAACATTTAGAGCTGCAAGGGACAGGAAGTTGTGGAGAACCATGATTTCCTACATCTTGAAGGAGCACAATACATAAAGAATGATGATGATACAGAGGTAAAGATTTAATTATTCTTATCACTGCTCAGTGAATTTCTTCGGTATCATGATTTAATAATTTTTTAAACTAACAATCTATTTTTGATAGTACAAAAAGTTGAATAACATTGTATTTTGTAATTTTTGACCTTGAATTTATTTTAGCAATGTTTAAGCAATTTTGTGCCTTAAAATCAAGAAAGAAGGAATTCTCAGTGGTCACAAATTTCGACAAATGTTACTAAAAAGACTATTGTGCATAATGTAAATGAATTGATAAAGGTTTTTATTACAGAAATATGACTAAGAAAATTTGACACTCACAGGTCAGATTGGAGGCAAGATAGATAGAGGAAAACAATGCATAACCTACATAGCATGCTAGGGTAAATGGATGGTAGAACAAGGTTTAGGAGAGATAACAAAATGACAAAATTTATTAAGTGCTACA
>OZ010580.1:37811260-37858760 GCA_963932145.1 Acanthosepion lycidas
ACAGCCTCCAGATGACCTTGGAATCTCCTGCAATTCTTCTGAATGGTCTCCTTCTTTAAATTGATGAATGCTACCATAATGCTTGCCTTATCCAACATCTGAGTACTTTCATCTTTCATCAGGGCTTTTTATTTTTTGTGTTATGTCAGTTTCTACATTTTTCAAATATCATATCTTCATGCGACATATCAGTTTTTTCAATTATCACATTTTTATGCATCATTTCATTTTTTCCTAATTTTGGTAGCATTTTATTAATATTGAAATATTTTGCCAGAAACCAGGAAAATGGTCTGAAATATAGAAAAAAATAAATTAAAACATCCTTAACATTTTGGGTACATTAATCAAATTTTTAATTTATCCATATATATATATATATATATATATATATATATATATATATATATATAGAAATATAGTTTTAAAGTGTGCTATATTTATAAGATAAAGTGCTCAATATCAGAGATAGAGCATATGTAAATATAAATATAGAAGTGAACATTGAAGTTAACACTTAGAGGTGACAGGCTTTTTCATGCTAGATGCAATTGTCAGGCCGCCTCTCTCTCTCTCTCTCTCTCTATATATATATATATATATATATATATATATATATATATAGGATGCACGGTTGAGTCGTGGGTTGAAAGGTATGAATCCTATCTGCTGTGTGTACTTAGCAGGACAGACTGGGTTCTATAGCCTTGGATGGCAACTGGTCTAGGAAAAGGACAACTCTGAATTCAAAACCTGTGGAAGTTTGTTTGGGGGCCTTGTCACATGTAGTGTACCAGGTCTCTGTATTCAGCCCTTCAAAAAGTGTGGTTGCCCAAAACTTTCACCACTATAATCAAATCGTATGTGCAGGTTGTCTGGCTGTTGGTTCCTAGGAACTGAGTTGCTGACCCTCATACATCAAATATGACAGGAGAGCCCAGCATATATATATATATATATATATATATATATATATATATATATATATATATAAATTTAAAATTTAGTGAAATTTTAGGTAAAAATTGTAAACAATTAATAAAAATAGAAACAAACAGTACACTTAGAATAAAAAAGAAAGGGCTGAAATTTTTGGAACATTATGAGGAAGGAAGGCTGGGGAAATTTGACACTCACAGGGCATACTGACAGTAAATCTACAGATGGAAATAGCAGGCCACCTACCTGATGAGCTTGTGGGAAAGGATTTCAAGACAGGGTGTGGGAAGAATCATAAAAATTAAAATGTTACTAAAACCTAGAAAGGATGTTGTGGAGAGCTATGATCACTCACATCTTGAAGGGATGTGACACATAGAATAAGAAGTGGAGAAGAAGATGGAACCTGATCCATAATATCAAACCCATTGTACCCAGAAGATTACAGGATTAAAAAAATTCTCTATTTAAGCTAACATCCTTAGACATAGCTTAGAAAGAAGTTGCTCCAGAAGTTAAGAAAAATGTTTATTGACCAAAATGTTTGTGACCTTCAGTAATAATTATGAAAATTAATTATCAAGGTTTATGTGTGCATTAAACCACTCTTCTTGTAGCATAGATTGAAGAGAGAATAACTTGGCAAACTTTGCAATAGAAATAAAACATTCTTGTACTTGCTATACAAATCAAAATGTCTATACCTGAAAGAAAATATACACAGGTAGTGCTGCAGACAGTATACTCTGGCTATTCACAGCTTGGGTATTTCTTGGCACACAGTGTATGTTAGTCTGTGAGGCAGTGACCAAAACTTGATTTGTGAGCATTGTGATACACATGGCCATTGTATAAACCTGCAAGACAAGATGCAATGGCTGGCAATTAGCCAATCATATCAAACTTCAACTCACTGTGTATATAAGAGACAGATACTAACTCCTACTTGAATTTTAAGCTCTTCATGAACTGGATTTCTTTGTAAACTTGGTTTTCTTATTGGTTGAATAAAAGTTAAGCTCTTTTAGTGAATCTGAAATCGTTTTTTTAGACGCTATTGGGTTGGTGCAAAAATAATGACGTAATAATGTCGTTTTTTGATGTTAAAAATACGTCAAAAAACAACATTATTACATCATTATTTTTGCACCAACCTAATAATTTGAGTTTTTTTTCTGGAAGTGTGAGTGACCTAATGATTAGCAGCATGGAAAATGAAACTGGTGAACTAAATTCAAATTCTAGTTGTGGCAGTTTGTGTTCAACTTCTTCTATGAGCTATGTCCTGAAGGGACATGAGTGATCATGGCTCTTCAAAATTTCCTGTCCTTTGCAGCACTTAATAAATTTTGTCTTTTTGCTACCTCTCCTAAACCCTGTTCTGCCAATCATTTATGCAAGCTCATTATGTAGGTCATGCACTGCTTTTCTTTATCCCTCTTGTCTTCAATATGTCCTGTGAGTATCAAATTTTCCAAACCCTCTTTCCTCATTATGTGCCCTGGAAATTTCAACTCTCTCTTTCTGATGTTAAGTATAAGTGTCCTTTTTGCTTCCATTTTCTCTAAAACATTGTAATTATTGATATATTCAGTCCATGGTATTCTCAGCATCCTTCTGTAGCACTACATCTCTGTTGCCAAGTTTCTTCTTCATCTTTGCAGAGACGGTCCAGTATTCACTGCCATATAGAAAAAGCAATATTGCATAACATTTCAGTAGATTTTTCTTTTTGTTTCTAGCAAATTTTTAAAGAAAGGTAGCAATAGATTTCAAATGTCCTGCATGAATTTTAGAAGTTTTAAATTTTCTTTGGATAACATTAAATAGGTCCCTACTCTGAGTCTTTAAGAAGCTGAAAAGTATCACAATGTCCTACAGGATTAACGAGTTTATCTTGTATCCTAGAAGTTGTGAGTTCAGTCTCTCTTGCAGCCTTACATTAATGTCTTTGGGAAAGGCAGTCCAACTTTCCCAATGTCAGGTTAGGTGTTACTTAAGCGTTACTGGTATTATGTATCCCAGTACAGTCTATCCAAATATATTAGATGTGTACTGCCAAATTATCTCTAGTTCCATAATGCACCCAGTATAGTACCCTGCCTGAACTTTTACCTATCATAATGGAGGAGTTGTCTTTCAAGGAGACTCCTTGCTTTGAATGTCTGTTGGGACTCAAGTTCTTCACAGACCTCAAGTGGAACTCAAATATACAATCTATTGCTAAAGATGCTGGAAAAAAATGGCCCCAATCATTGTACTGCTCCAGTAAGTATCTGACTCCCACTGTTATACTCGATTTTTACAAGAGCCTGATGAGACCAAAAATGAAGTATTGCTATCATACTTAGTTTCGAGCTGCCTGTCTTGATAGAGTTCAAAAGCATCTATGCGGACTTGTAGGTTGTGAATTAATTTCCATCCTCCAATCCCTTTACCCCAGATGAAACAAAACTTTTGCTGCTCAATTCCTATTTTTATGGCATATAATCTTACGAGCTACATTCCTTGGTACCTCCCAGCCATGGTCTTCATCATTGGGAACAGCCATTCCATGTATACAATTGTGAATCATCCCCATTCCCTTTGTATTCTATGAGTAAAATTAAGTTCCATTTGGCCAGCTTCTTCTTCTTCTACTACTACTACTACTACTACTTGGAACAGACTCTCAGCAGGATGTTTATCCCAATCACTAAAATCTTGACCTCTACAATTCTAGGGTTAATCATTATCTTTGCTGCATAATCCCATGAACTTTACTTCTTACCTTTTCGTACACTCATACAACACCACACTGTAACCCTCTACCTTGAGTGGCTCTTGGGCCTTGGAATGGATGAACATTAATTTTTTTTTTTTTTTTTAAAGTGGTAGAATATTTTGGTAAATATTTAAAATGATCTCTTTTTTAACTGTTACCAATGATATTAGTACAAATAACCTAACACTTAACAGTGTGAAAACTGAAATTTTCAAACATTGTTTAAATTCTTGATAGGATAGATGGGAAAGGCCTAAATCTATTTCTTTTCTAGCCAGCTATGTATTAAATAGCAGGGTAGATTGGCTCTTTAGCCTTGATTAGCATTCAGTCTAGGTGAAGGATAACTCTGAATTCAAAGCCAGCATTTTCTCCACTCCTAGCTATGGATAAAAATGGTACTGGACAGTCAAATTCAAATTCAGGTTGAGGCAATTAATGTTCACTTCAAGCTAATTCCTTTAGAAAAGAGTTGAATTCAATTCTCTTCCTACAAGCTATGAGTAAAATATCAGAACAGACAATGCTCTTTAGCCTTGGGTGGCAACCAGTCTAAAAGAAGAAAAACTCTCAATTCAGAGGTAGCTTAATGTTAATTTTGACATCTTTCAGCTCCTGTTGCCAAGCTAATAATACGTATTGTTTGCAATAGTGTATGGCTGGTAGATCTTAGACAGGACTAGCATAACAGAAGTGGATTAAACAACTTGTTCAAGTAAAAACACAAAATGTTGAATTCCTTTATGATATCTCATATAGATATGGAAAAAAATTGATTTTTTAAATGCTCTCTCTTATGTTTATTTCAATGAGTTATACACTAAGAATATACTACATGAGTGAACTCATCGCTACTCACATGAGCTCCCACCAAAGTAATGTTTGGTAAACTAATTTTTAACTAGGCACAAATCCTAGAAGAATTTCTGATATCCTGCTACAACCTGACTCAAGCAAAGCATGATTCATTTTTAAAAATTTCCAAATTATGAAATTGAATAAATAAAAGCCAAAATAGTCATAAATTAACTTTAAACAAAGAAATTTGTTATCTTTTCAATTTAATATAGTCTTTTGAAATTTCTAGGGCACATAATGAGGAAAGAGGGTTTGGAAAATTTTATCCTCACAGAACATATTGAAGGCAAGAGGGCCAGAGAAAATAATGCATAACCTACTTAGTAAGCTTGTGAAAATGGATGGCAGAACAGGAATTAGGAGAAATAACAAAAAGACAATATTTGTTAATAGCTACAAATGCCAGGAAATTGTGGAGAGCCATCATTGCAAACTTCCTGAATGGACATATAACATAGAAGAAAAAGTAATTTATTTATTTTTTTAATCTTTTGCTGCTCAAAATCTACAAGTCAAACATAAATGAATTTTTTTTCATTTTGCACTCCACTTTTGCTTCTAATCCAAACCTCACCCGTGTTTCCCATAGCAAAAAAAAAAAAAATATAACTAACTTTAATTCACTTGATGAATCATCATTTACAGCATGATTGTACTCTCTTGATGATTAAGTAATAAAAGTAGAAAAACAGTTTACAAAACTGAGAAGACTAGACTAAAAAATAATGGTTTAATATAGAATAAAAAGTTCAAACATTCAAGTAGAATATTTTGGATATTTCTGAGCCTTAGAAATTTCTAAGTCTAAGTCTGTTAAATATTAAATGTAAAGAAATTCCTTTAAACTTTCTTTAATAAGTATAATCAGAAGCCAAATTCTAAATCAACATACAAACATCAAATTCCAATCAGCTTAGAACTTTAAGAATGCATTAGTGAAAAAAAAAGATTTTATCCCATTCATGATAATATAGTTCTTGATTTCTTACCAAATAATTGTCACACTGAGAACTTGTGGCAAATAAGAAAATTTATAATCTTAAGAAGATTTTATTTAGGAATATTTTTGATTTAATTTCTAAAAATCAAATGAACTGAAGAACACAAAATATATATGGGTTTTGTGCTTAATTTTTGATTTTTAAGAAAACTAGCCCATGTGTAGATCATATTTGTGTATAGTTCAGTGTGTGTAACACACAATGCAGTGTACAAGTTAACAGAGAAAAAAGAGATCTACTTAGAGCAGGCTGAATTAAAATCCAACAGACACCAATGAGATATATATATATATATATATATATATATATATATATATATATATAATTCATGTAGTCCTCAATTTATACTCCATCTGAAATTTGTACACGCACACACACACACACACACACATATATATATATATATATATATATAAAACAAACACTTTCTGGCAAGTCATTGGATTTGTGGGGAATTCACTCACATCATAGCAGCAGAAATTAGCTTCATGTTCACAGAGATAATAGCATACTTGACTGGAAATAAAATGTACACAATAACAGGAAAAGCATGGTAAATTTTATGTTAATTTCATACAATTTATTGATATTTTTTGTGTGCATTGGTGTGTGTATTTTTAGGTTACAGTTGTTTTATGGTAGATGTAATAAAAGACAGAATTTACTCCGTTGTATTACAAGCCATATCCAAGAGAGAAGTTGGACACGTGTTGCCCGTACCAAGATTTGTGGTGAAGAGATTGAATTTAACGTCTTTTATACTAAAAGACATTAAATTCAATCTCTTCAGTGTTTGTTGCATCCTGGGAGTATTTTTATTATTTAAAATTTTTATTTAATTTATTTTATGCAACATTTTTTAAGTTATCGTTTTATTAGGTTGGTGCAAAAATAATTTCGTTTTCTCACATAGTAACATATGTTAGAAAACGAAATTATTTTTGCACCAACCTAATATTTTATAAATTTCATTATCATTATTATTTTATATTTTATTTTTATTTATTTGTAATAATAATAATAATATCACTACAGATTTGACAAGGTAATTTAATTTACTGCCCCTCTTATCCTCAAAAATCCCAATGTGTTTTGCTTACAGTTTTTCCTTTAAATCTGACCTGAAGAAGCCAATCCCAACACACATCATGTCAGTGAAATGTGTTATTTAAAAGCTTTTCCACTTTTTATTACCATCTCATATAGATGATTGCATAAAAAGCCATTTTTTGCTGTATATTTTGTGTATTCAATGTTTATATAATTTTCTTTTCTCTTCTTTTTTTCTGTCAATTTTTAAAATAAGTGGAAGAGTCTTAGTTAAAGATTCTTATTTATGCAATGAATCTGATGAGCTTTAGGAACAGACAGGTTTTCTTTATCATTTCAAAATATGAGAGTGAAAAGAAAATTTCTCAACATGGCCCACTTCTTAAAATCTGAATAAATATCAGAGTTTTATTTTTTTTATTTGGAAAGGCCTCGTGGTTGGACTGGGGACTTTTCAGCATGCTTCAATTATTCAAAAAAATAGATACAAATCAAATAAATTATGAATCTCAATGGAATTCATAACTATTATATATTATCATGTATAAGCTGGCTTCATGTATAGTGTGACTTCCTGAATTTTTTTTGCTTGAATTTAAAGCTCTCCAAAAAAAATTACCTGTCTATAGAGACTATCACTGAAAATGCATGATTTTTAACTTCAAAATATTACCTGTGTACAGTACAAGCCCCTTTTACATAAAATTGTTCATAAAAACTTACACTATACTCGAGTATAGATATATATTAGGTTGGTGCAAAAATAACGACGTAATAATGTTGTTTTTTGACATTAAAAAATACGTCAAAAAACGACATTATTTTTGCACCAACCTAATACTAAGCAAAAGTAGCACTAATAAGGAAACCTTTTTTATTTGACAATATTTAACAAGAAAATGGTCACTCCAAACCCATCTTTCAAGAAGACCATAAAATGGATTGATCAAAATTACATCATTATACAAATGTGACAAAAAGAATATAGTCCATATTCTTGAACAATTCTTGGAATAACAAGAGTGATTTTTTTTTTTTTAGGAAAGTTATAGAAACCCTGCACTTTTAATCTTTTTTTCCTTGATGGAAAATGCATTTCTCATTCACTTTAAACATAAACAAAACTCATTTTTTTTTTTTTCAGATGAAACAAGACTAATTATTGAAGTCACCTTTTTTTTAATTGTCCGTACTTATGTAAAAACATATTATGCAACAACTTGATGAAATATTCACTTTTATATTGATTCTTTAAAATAAGTATTTAAGCTGAAATTATTATATTTGATGGTATTTAAAACTCATCAAAAATATCTCTTGTGTATTATATGTCGATGAAGTATCTAGTAGACTAATGTTTACCAAGGCACCATAGATTACATGTATTTATACCTTGTCTAACTCTGTAATACTGTAAAATTAAATGTAAATTTCTGAGTTCAGACATACAGTCTTTCAAAGTCTACTGCTGAAATTTCATAGCTTTTAGTATTATGAGGTAATAAAATAACTATTTGCTTATGGATTGCAGAGAAAGAATATGGCTTAAAAATAAAGAATCAATATATTGAAGAAAATGATTCTCATAATGACAGTAAAGATAGCATTCTTGATTCTGTTGCAGAAGATGCTTATAGTAGAGCAAGCATTGGGTCAGTGCTGGGGGTGATATTTCTCTAGTGTGTGTACACATTTATGTAATAACCAGGGTTAGGTCCCCTGTGTAAGTTGTTATCTGATTGTTACTTTACCAGCAAACAGAGAGACATCTACATCAATGGAGTCTGGTAGTGACCAGGTTGGACACATCTGCCAAAATTGGCTACCACATGTCAACCTGTGGCAGGTCCTCTCTACACCACCTGCATCCCTCCCACCATTGCCACCATTATACCACAGTTTGTTCCTCCCTCTGCCTTCTCTTGCATTCATTCAATGAACATTCTTTGGCAGCTTCATTATGCAATATGCATTTGCAGAAGATGCATGCTCAAAGTTTTAATGATGATTTCGGCATAGATGGGTGGTAGGATGGTATGGGGTCTTTGGTTTATAGTAAAGGTAGTTACCGAATTGGCAGAGTTGTTATGGTAACAGAATGGTTCGGTAGTGGCTGTGTGGTGAGGCTACTGGTATTGGTTGTAATGTTGTTGCTGGGTGAGGGTCAAAATAGCAGTGGCATTGATGGAGAAGCTGGTGTAAACATTCCATGATCACAGCAAGTTAGGATCATTTGTGGGGGTGTTTATTATAATATGATAATCATCATAATATTAAATGTTATATGATGACCATAGGCACTGTAGTCATCATTTGAAGGTAATTTTAATAACAATAGTGCCTTTGGAGGAAATTTTGATTATTATAGTACTTTTGAGGGTAATTCTTTATAATCTCCATCATAGGTTAGGATCATTATCGTAAGAATATTATGGTCCTTTTTTGTAAAGGTTGATGATGGCAGTGATGGTGATTGTTATAAATCATTGACCAAAATGTTATCAAAGATCATTATAATATAAAAGTTTCCAAAGAATAATGATGAAAGTTTTATTAGGAGACATTATAGTATAATGGTATTTTGTTAGAAGCATAACTAAAATAATGTCATTGGAGATTGTTGCAATTACAATGGTAGGACATGTAGAAAATGTATTATCCCAGTAATACTGTTCAGGTAGTTATTACTAACAGAATAGTAAAGATTGTTAGGTGAATAGGGGAAATGCACTGTAAAGAGGGTGACATTTCTACAATAATTGCTATAGTCCAAAAAAATTTTAAAAAAGAGAAAATAACTAATTCAGCAGCCATTTAAAATAAGTTGTTTGCAAGAATATTAATTAAGATAACAGAATATATGAAACTTCCACAAGGGATGCCCCACCAAAAATAATAATGAATTTTTAAAATGAGTTTTTAAAATGAAAAATCTTTCCTGAAGGTTTTATTTTAGTTTTCATTTCAAGCTAATAGATTAAATTTAATATTTCCAATAAGTAAAATACTTCTCGGTATTTCAAAAACTAATTTAAATTGACTGGAAGGATTTTTTTCTGAAATAGCTGCTTAGTGGCTTTTTTAGTAGTCTTTCATCACAATATAATTCTCATTATTAAAAAATCTTCCAAAAATAAAATATACTTTTCTGAAACTTTATTTGAGGAATATTACCTGATTTCAAGTATAATTAATCTGATTTGAAACAAATATTATTTACTTTAAGTTTAAATATTGCAGAAATACATTTTTTAACCCAACAGTAGCTATCTTGACTTATTGACAGCCTGATGACAGGTCTAATTTTGTTCTATGGAGACTTTAATTGTAAAACATAATTGAAGAAAATGACACATGTGCCTTTTTTATGTAACTTAAAAGTTACATAAAAAGGGTACTCAGTAATATTAAACATTTAGGAAAATATTCTCTGTAAATTAATGTTTATTGAATTTTAGAAATATTGGCTCTAAATTTACTATAGTTATTGCTCTTATTTTCTGATAGTGTTGTGTATGGTCGCCTGCACTTATAAAAATCAACATGTTTATTTATACATATATTAAAAAATTCAGAATTCTTTTACAAATATTGGTCTTTGATGATTTTATTAAGGTTTTCCATTTATGATTAGTAAATATAATTTTCACTGAAAAAGCTGAAATTTTAAGAGATTTAAAACCTAATAAATTTTTCTAATTAAAATTTTTAAAAATGAAAACAATTCTTGTAAAAATTCATCAAAAGAATTTTTTTTGAGACAACAGTGTCCTTAATATATCTTATTTATAAAAGCAATTAAAAGCTTTTCTAATTAAATAATATCATAGCTTTATTGCATTTTTTTTATTTTATGATTCAGAACGGATTTCATAAAGGTAAGTGGGGATAATAGGTGAAAAAAAAAATATTTTTACCAAGATTTTCTAAAAAAATAATTTAAAAAATAATTTCATTCATTTATGAATAAGTCCTGAGAATTTAATTAAAATCTGACAATTATTTGATTTTTGCAAGAATTTTCAAAACAATGTGTTTTTAACACCAAAAAAGATGCTAAAAATTCCAATAATAATCTTTTGCACACCCACTGTCATAAGAAAAACAATATTTCAAATGTGCTACAAAGGATTACAAAATTTTATAAAATAATAAAAAATACTTTTGTCTTTCCTCTTAATAATAACATAAACATTTTGATGATAACATTTTGTTTTACCAAGTTTGGGTCTTTTTTCATCATGGTATGCTCTTTTTTTGAAAATCTTTGGAGGTACCTATTTTTATAAAACCTCAAAATGTTTTTTGTTTTTGCTTTTGTTGTGTCTCTCCTTTAAAGCAATTTTTATTGAAGATTCATAACATTTTATAATAAATTTCTCTAATAATTTTCCTGTAAATATTTTCATTCTTAACCCTTACCAGATGAATTGGTCAGATCAAACTGAGCAAAAACATTGTTTACCAACAAATCTAAAAATATAAATTGGCCACAGAGTGGTATATGTTATTGAATCAGCACAAGCAGCACGGAGGGTTCCACATAGGAACATTGTACTTCAAAGTTGACAGTTTATTTTGAAAATTTTTCAATGATAGATGATCCAATTTTATTGCATTCATTTACAACAGAAATGACCAAAACCTGAGCAAAATATGACCAGAATATATTTGATATAGTATCTGGTGCTATGATTGTACTGTTCACTGGAAATTCATGTCTTGCATACTCAGCTTTCCTTAAACTTCCTATTATCTACCCAGTGTGCAGTTATTATAAAAGGTTTCGTAATATTTTATTGGAATGGTTCTGCAATCTTTACAGTGGCTGACAAATTAGAACAACATATCTGCATTGATTCCTTGTCAAGCTTAACAGAGTTGCAACTGGGAACCTTGAAATGATTCATTAGGCTTGAGGTTAAACACCAATTTTCGAGTGGTGTATGCATTTCAAGATCATCTGAGTGTTGGTTTGATATTGAGATCATTCAGAACAAATATACAAGAAAATGTGGAAAGATTTGTGAACTCCTCCATGATCTCCCTCCGAAAATAATTTTTGGTTAATTTTGTTTAGTGGCATATCAACCTCTATGGATTATCTAAGAGCAAAATCTAAATATTTTGTACACAATTTTATGGCTTCAGTTTTGTTTATAATTTTGTAATTTCAGGGAAAATGCAGGTTTTTTTTTTAAATACATAGTTTGTAGATAATAAAAGTTATTGATAATTTAAAAAAAAACGTATTGCTGGTAATTTCACTACAACAATGTATTGTTGGTAATTTTTGATTTAAGAATATGTATTACTGGTAATTTCACTACAAAAATATAATTTTCTTATAAAAATGTATTACTGGTATTTTTACTATGAATATATATTTATATTTTGCTGGTGTTTGATTTTGTTAGTGGGTTCACTATTTACTCATAGCTGGGTTTCTAGCAGGTGCTACCACCCTGGGTCAGGGTGGACATGGGAACAACAATAATTAAGAGGTGGTTCCACACTCTTCAAAATCTCTAATTTCCTGATCAGAAGCATTGCTGCTGAATGTAGTTTATCATCATGCCAAGGGCCATACTATGAAATCAGTTCCAGAATCTACCAAGAAATTATAATCTGGAAATGGGATGAAAGAAATGATGGCACCTATCCTTAATCAATCACAAAATCTCAGTATATGAAATTGGTAAATACTAACACTTAAAATATCTTGGTATATGGATCAGTTATAACAAATTTAGTATAGGAGGTAAAGAAATTGAACATAAGCTGCACAAGGAATACTTTCACCTACACCTCAAATTATGACAAAACCAAAGCATTAACTTAAAAACTTGGCATGAGACATGCTTTTAAATAGCCTCGTCAGGTTGAGATTTTCATTTGGACGCCATTAGTTGCACACCCATATTCAAAAATATATACAATTGTATATAATCGCTTTCTCAGATGAATGGTTAAAAATGGCTTTGAATGAATGAAGCCTGTAGGTCTTAGCAAGGACCATCCTCCTTCAAACATTGTGGACTGGTGTTACAGAATTACAATACAAGGACTGTAGAGAAAGAGAATATATAACAGAAACAACATAACTTGAGGACTTGTAACAGCAGTAACCAATAAAATGGAATATCATATGTCACTCAAAGAGAAAATAATGACATAATTATTCCACACTAATTCAAACAAAAGTTTAGGAAGGAAACCCTGTCAATACTGTAAACAGTGATAGCAGTAACATATCTGGACTTGAGAAACCTATTTTCCTGAAAAATTATTTTTATAGAAAGATTTCATAAATTTCAACAAACTAACACTACCTGTCCATTCAGTGGATGTTGAATATTTCTAATATTATCATTTCCAAGAGAGGCTAAAATGTAATCTTTTTGATGTTACTTTGATATTAGTGGGGACAGGCTAACTTGTTTAGCTCACTCACAAATTAAACTTAAATCTGAATTATCATAAAATTTAGAATTAAACTCAATCTAGAAAGCATTAAGTTATTAGAACCATTTTTATATACTGCTGTGATTTTACAATATATGTATAAACCCTGATGAAAAGTACCCATATGTCATCAATATATTCTGTACATGAAAATCATTTAGTCTGCAAGGTGGATAAGATTGTTCTACAATACCTATAGCACTAGTATTTTGAATACATTTTTCAAGACAAATACAAAATTTATATGTGAATTTCTGGGATGAGGGGGTTATCATTATTTATGCTGTTTACATGTAGACTATTGTCCTCATCTTTGTTGTTGCTACCACAGTATTTCAGCCATTGTTTCCTCCGGCCTTTGTCGGGTGTAACCTACAATAAATTCTAAACTGAACCCTTTATTTAATCTATGAGGGTAGACTGTTTTTGTTCCACTGCCCATGTCTAAGGATATCTCGACTAGTTCTTATTTTTAGTATTTCTCATTTATTGCTCACTCTGTTTCCGCCGAGTCCATGTCCACTGCCTGGCCCAAGGATTGAACTCAAAAGCATTTTTTTTCATAAATTTGGTGACAAATTATTTAACTCATAAGTTAAACCACATCAGATGGTCTTGAAATGCATGCACTACACCAAAACTGGTGTTTGACCTCAAGCTTGATGAATTTGTTGACAAAGTAATTGTGCTTTAATAAATTATATATATTTATTAAATTTAATAAAGTGTTCAGTTCAGAATTCTCTGTAGGCTATCCAGATCAACATAAGTGTGATGAAGGTCAGAAGGTGCAACAGCTGAAACACTGTGATAACAACAAAGATGAGGACAATAGTCCAGATGTAATAGTGTAATTAACAATATTTCTGTCATAATTTTACTCAAACTACAATTATTGATGTAAATCTATTATCACTTTTTCAATAGTAAATTTTTTTTATCTTAATCTCAGTTGCTTTTTATTACGATTACTCAAATCTTCATTCTATGACCATTTAATAAACAGTATGGATCAAAAATAAAACTTGTATCTATTTTGTCTCAGGATGCCTTTCTTGTGATGATAGATCTTTAACAGCTTCAGGAGCTAATAATGTGTTGAAAATCAAATTTAACCAGATAATCTTTTTTTCCTTATTTCTCCCCAGCTGCTAAGCATTCTCATGTTTGATCTTTTCTTAAGATGCACTAAAGAATGTTCTGTTAGTGTAATGGATAGATTGAAAAATCAGGGAGCCGAGTTTGAATTACAGTCAACTTCTTTACATTCACTCATACACAAATATCATTGGGAAAGGTAATGAATCCACCTTTACTCCCAGCAGCTATAGGTTAAACAGCAAGGCAGACTGGGCTTTCTAACTGTGGATGGTAATCCATCTAGGAAAAGACAACTCTGAATTTAAAACTATATGTGGCCCTTGGACAATATTAAGGTTTCCCTTTGGCAAGGCATAGCACCCAGAAGCCACCCCTACCAGAGTCATGGTGAGAACTTTGGCAGTTGGTTTTTGAATGTGGTCTATGGCAGAATCTAATAGACAAGATTTGTGGCATTGAACTGCAAAGGTGTCATGCAAAAGATCCCTCATACTGGACAATGGATGAGACCTAATTATTCCGAGTCTGATGGAAAATGCTGAAGTAGTGACTTGTGCCTCCTAATTGATGTGCAAGTGAAAACCCCTATGATGACACATGGGACATCCTGACAGATGACCTATTTAGTATAGATGTAAGAGTAGTATTAGTAATATTAACTTGAATGTTTTTATCAGATGAATCATTTTAAACTTTTATTAATTTTAGATTAGTATTTCTTCTAATTTAATTTTTGATGATTTTCATTGTAACTAAGATCATTATTTTATGGGCATCAATAAACAGCACAGAGTGGAAATATAGGATATGTTGTCAGTAAGCTATGCTGTTTATTGATGGCTGTAAAATGAGTATTGTGATAAAAAGCTACTGAAATTAAGATGTAAGAAATCCAAATTTATTAATGATTATTAGTAATAATTTAAGATAATATTAATACTACTAATCAAAAACACTAAATATAGTACAGAAAAATTAGAGAAAAATAAAGAATGAGTTCATATGGTATAGTAAAAGCAGTCAGACTTGCTGTGGTAAAGGAATGTGATTTCAAATCTTGTCAAGAGCCTAATTCTTTCTTTCTCATCTTTGTTGTTTACTAGTGGCTATAGAATGATAGTGTGAGTAGGTGTGGTAAAAAGCAAAGATGACAGAAATATATCAAAAATATAGAAGTGTTGTCAATGCTTCACAATGTCAATGCTTTTTTTTTTTCCATCTTAATTTCAGTTTCCTTTTAGCCCAACTCTTTGACCATCATTATAAAATCATCAGGAAGCAACACAGATCAAAAAAAAATAATAAACCTCCAGTGAATCTGATACTGACATCCACTTTCCTCAGGAGACTTGTCTTCCTATGACAGCTTCTTTAATGATTAAGCTACAGTAACCCACCAGCTGCAATCAGTTAAAACTAACCAGATAACTATTCTTTACTGAATACCTAATGCCCTGCCATATTTTTTTTTATTTACACACACTGGTAGTATCATTAGTAATGTTTTTTTTTTAATTTTGTGGTTGAAACATTATCTATTATTATATAGTGTATTAAAATATTAATAATTGATAATATTTCATCAAAGTAATAAAAATTATTTCTTAGTTTTCACAAAAGAAAATACTTATACCGCTCAGAAATATAATTGATATAAAGTGGAATTTCAGTACAACATTTCTTTTTATATTTCTTATCACCCAATAGAAAGGTACAATTCTGGCCTAGTGAGAAATTTGTCCTTGTGTGTTTCATATTGTTATTAAATAACATATAATTTTTCATCATAGTATCATGATTAATACATCTATAGGTATTAACATACAGTATAGGTCAAAAGTTTATAGCAATCCTCTATATTTAATAATTACTAAATTTCATGCCATATTTAGTTTAATTAACTCCTACTAAGCTAGGATACTGAAACTATTTAAACCATTAGTACATGACATTCAATTTTTAGAGAGGTTACCTAAAATTTAAAATCTGCTAATCTTAAGATTACCATTAAACCAGCAAGGTAGATTAGACAAAATTTTAAGGAAACTTAGTGATTGATTTATGGTTAATTTTGTTGTTATTATTACTATTATTATTGAATATAAAAAAAAAACCTTCAGGAAGAGAAACTCTCTCTGACTTGAAATGAGTTAGTAAATTAGTTTTGAAAAGGAGACACGACCTTCAATTTTTATTTGATTCTTCAAAGTCCATATATTTTTGGCTTATATTGCAAATTACTGTGTATTGGATAGTTTGAAGCATCTTGATCACAGGTAGCATGAAGCTAGGTATTAATTGTCAATCAATCTTTGTATGGGAAGGTAAGTTCTGACTGTTCACTATAGTGTAGAAAGTATTAGATGCACTGTATATAGTAAGGTAGGCACAAAGAAACTTTTAATATATGGATTATTGTCATAATCTTCATCACCATCATTATCATCAATAATCATTATCATCATCTTCCTTATTATTATGACTAATATCACCATCATCTTTACTCTGGTCGTCATTTCCCTTGTTGTTACCTTAGCAGTGATCTTGCCAAAGCCACAGCTGCCACTATATTACGCCACTCCTTACAGCACCCTTACCACCACTCCCACCATTGCTAAAATAATCATCATGATCATTATTATAAGAGTGGTCATCTCAGGCCTCTGCCATTGGCACCACTGTCAGTGCTGTGAATGCATTGGAGTGATATGCATCCCTGCCCAGCTTTGTCAATGACCATTCTCTCCATCGGCATCATGCACTGGTGCTCCGGCTCCTGGCTGCATGTCTCTGTCAGTCTGACTGCCTGAAAACATGCAAAACCCCTGCCTTGCCCTTGACTGTTCACCACCCCCCACTGCACCCCTTACATCACTACCACTATTATTACTATTTCTTCTAAACCCATCAAGCTAGCCCAGACCTTTCCCTATGATATCATTCCATTCCAACCACCCTGTCTATTTCCAACCCTCTCTTTCTCCTAGCTACCTAACCTACCTACCCAGGACAGTACCATCATCACCCATCACTGCTATGATCCCAAGATTAACTCTTTTTATCTTGGTTTTACCTTTAGTAATATCTTTCTTTGGATTATTTTGCAAAGGGTCATTAAAAAAAAAACTTACAACTATATTTCAGCTTTTGGTAAGGAAACAGAAGACATTTACAAAATATACTTTGAAATTTAGTTTTAAACAAAGTAAAAAAAATAAAAATTATACAACAGTAATATGCAGTTGTTAAGTATAAAACGCAAATCAGTTTTTAACTGTTATTCTAAAAGAAACAAATTCATTACATTGGTCAAGAGTAGTCATTTGACCATATTACATAAGAGTTCACAGCCACAAAAATATACAATGGACAATATTTTTGACTATACTACACACACTTTTTTCGCCCAAATCTCATTTTGTACCTTGTTGGTCAGGTTACTGGTACTAGACTATTATCTAAACATTCCTGTCTGACACACTAACCCTATAATTAACTATTAGGTTGGTGTAAAAATAATGTCGTTTTCTCATATATGTTACTATTTTTGCACCAACCTAATATATATAATTATAAATGATTAAATTATGATTAAAAATCAAAATTAGGTTAAAATATAAATTGCTTTTTCAATTTATTTGTTTCTACAACTTATCAACACTTTTCAGGTTATTTAAATCCAGAAAATATTTTTATATTGTAATTTTTTTGTTAAATAATAATGTTTTAGTGATACAAGTCTTACTAATTAACCTATAAATGTGGGAGAAGAGGTGGATTCATAGCCTTTCAAAGCATGTAAGTGAATATAATGAACCCAACTGGAATTGGAACTCATCTCTTTGATTAACAATTTTGAGCCATTACCCATTACACTACCCACACAACCAAGCTTACAGCACCTGGTATTCCCAAGCTGTCACCCATCTAGGTACTGACCAGGCTTAACATTGCTGATCATATGGGAACTGGTGTTTCAGTTTTCACATTGATTGACAATAGTAATTTGACAGTATTGCATAAGAAATTGCAGCCACAAAAAGAAGATAAAATATTAATATTATTTTATTTCCCACTATACACGGCACACGTTTTTTGCCAAAAGTCTTGTCTTTTACTTTGTTGGTTAAGCTTCTTGTTCTAGATTAATACCTAAACTTTCCTGTCTGATACACTAGTCCCAATAATTAAATATATATATAATTATATATGATTAAATTATTATTAAAAATCAAGATTAAGTTAAAATATAAGAATAATATGCATTTTTTTTCCTGTACAATATCTCCAAAAACCACCCTACATTCTATTAAATGAAAGGTCAGTGATGGGAATTATAAGTTTGTTGGGTGTGGTGAGTGTCTCCTCCCCAGTTACCTCTGATTCTGAACCCTTGATTGTTAACCTTATTTCTGTATCTAAATTTATATATTATCTAATTTAAAATTACTGCTCCATCCTAGTTTGTGATAAATTTGTCATGATTAGTGAGTATATCATGCTGCAATAAGGTTGGATTTCAGTGATATTATGCTCTTTAACTTCTCTTCTAATTATTAGATTCTAAATAGTTATTATAAATTTGGTACTTCTCAGTCTGTAATGAATTTCTTATAATTAATCTGGTCTTCATTCTGAAATATGATATTCTGTAGATAAAAAATGCGGTTAATGGTGAGTCCAATGAAAAACATTTTTCGATTTCTTCCTTCAAAATTTGGTAGGAAGTGTCTAATACATTAGAGCATCTTATGAGCTGTAAAATATAGTATAAGTACAAATGAATCTTGAGTTAAATTTTATTAGTTTTTCATAAATATTCCTTGCCAATGATACGTTCATTTTATACATTTTGGAATACAGTAATTTTAACAAATGTTTTCTATCTCAATAATAGTTACTATATAAATAGTGTTTATCATTTTCGTATTTTACTGATTGGTTTCATCCCCAACTTTGTGGAACCTCAAAAATTATTCTTAATACAGACAAAAGCTTTGAATAAAGGTGATCTTGCAATATAATAGACAGTAAAAATTTGTTTCCACCATTTCTTTCTCTTTCTCTTTCTTGTCATCATCACCATCATCTTTGGTCTCATCCCTGCATCCTTTTCCTACTTTTACTACCCTGGCCCACCATGCCATCAGCATCTCAAAAGAGACTACTGTCACCCACCTCACATCCATCTGCACATCAACCACCCACCATCACCCAAGTATTACCTACCCACATACAACACCCAAACATCAACCTTGCCTACAAACCCTGACTTTGCAGCCACTATCATCACTTCAACTTTCTCTGACACAATTTTCTCTGATTCCTTATGACCACACTTTTACCCATCCAAACTTACTCGCTCTCTCTCTCTCTCTTCTCTTAACTACTTTCTTTTCCTTAACAACCGGTCAGTCTTTTTGTCATCTTCTCCCTAATTCTTACCTCAGCTGCTTTCACCAGTGCCCTTCCTCCCCAAACTGTCTACATACCTTACTCCTCAAATCTGACCCTCCTCATCCTTTGATTTCTACCTCTCTGAAACAATGGCAATATTCTTGACACACATCTCAATATGAGAAGAGTAAAAATAAAAATTTTAATAGAAGACTATCTTTATCATAGATGCTTTTATTTTTATAAGTAACTTGGGATTTTGACAAGTGCTCAAATTGCTTAATTTTAAGTACAAGACTTTCATACACAAACTGTTTAAATGGTTGCTTATATATTCTATACTTGGTTCTAATAAATAGAAAAAGAAAGACACGTTTTTCTTTCTATTTTTGAGTTGATTAAACTACACTGACATCATTAGTGAAGCTGCCTAAGATTTACTCAGATTTGAATTGATTAGAAAAAAATTGTGTATATATATATATATATATATATATATATATAAGGATCAAGCACTAATATTCCATGGTTATAATTTTTTACATTGGAATCATAATCATGATCCAATTCATCAGACATACAAATTCAAAATTGGAATATTAGTGTTTGAGCTTTTTATATTATATTTTTGCTCTGTCTTGTTCATAGAGCTCTACCTGGATTTTATCCTTTTCGAAATATATATATATTTTCTTTATACATATATATATATATATATATATTCTTTATATATATATATATATATATATATATATATATATATATATATATATATATTGACCATTAATATTATCTATCTATATATATATATATATATAACTTCAGATATTATTTTAGTGGATACCAGTATTTGCTCTATTTTGTTTATTAGCCTCCATACTCAAGAAAACTTAGTAAAGAAAATGTCTCCTCTGGCAGATTGTATATTTTTGTTTTCAATTGCTTAAGAAATACCTATGTCATTAGTGGAGTTAATTAAGGTTTATTCAAATTTAAGTACAGTTGCTTATAAATTCAGTTACTTGTAAAATAAAAAATCATGTCATCATTTAGTTAGGTAAAATGAGTTTGCTTTTTTTCAGTTTGTCATGTTAGTATCAATATAGATGATCTAAACTGAAAATTATACAAATCTTTCACCTTTCTGTTTGGATATATGCCTTGGACCATTGTCTTAAATCAGTTGTAGACATTGGGGAGAAAAAACTTAACTAAGATCCAATATACAATCTGTTCTACACATAACAAAACAACACATTTTATTAGGTTGTTGCAAAAATAATGACGTAATAATGTCGTTTTTTGACGTTAAAAAATATGTCAAGAAACGACATTATTACGTCATTATTTTTGCAACAACCTAATATTAGTTTTTCCATCATAATATTTCTTAGCTGATCTTTTTTTTTTTGGTCATAACATTTAACAAAAAAACTTCAAAACAAAGAAGTAGCTTTGAGTGAGACTCAAACTTTTCTCTTTCACAACTGATGGTTTAATTATATTCATCAAATAGTAATAAGATAACCTTTATTCTTGCTGCTAACATCTCTAATAACAATCATCATAATGATATTCATGGTAAGTGTAACAATAGTAATAGCAGTAATAATCATAGCAATAGTAGGAATCATAATAACATTAATAATAGTAGTAATAAGTCATAATAATAATGTCATAGTAGTTGTAGTAACAATGATAATAGTAAAAATAATTGTAGTAGAAATATTGACATGTTTTTTGTAATAGTTGAAATGATAGCAATAATAGTTGTAGTAATAGTCATCTTAGTAAGGTTTCGGTCAATCCATAATATGGGCTTTCAGGTACTTTCTGATGGTGCCACATGCGCATATCATATTGTCAGTTTGTATATTGACAAATTGACTCTTGTGAAATTTGGTCTTGGGTCTCATAATCAGAATGGTAACATTCAACTTACTCTCTGATGCACCCATATACATATATATGTATTTTATACAGCAAGTATTTATTTTTCAATATAATCACCTTTCTTGTCAATGCATTTGATTACACAGAGTATTATATAGTGAAAATTTCAGATCAAAAGTCAACTAATAACCCCGTGTCAGCCTATGCACTTATAGATTTACCATAATATATATATATATATATATATATATATATAGAGAGAGAGAGAGAGAGAGTGTGTGTGTGTGTTTTCTCTCAATACAATGCCCAAGAATCATTCAGGCAGAGGATTACTACTGAATGAAGTTATTTAAAGGATTTAGGGAAGGATTAAGAAGTTCATATTAGGAGGAGGATATTTAGGATATATAATAGATTTAATGAGGTTATTATCATAGATGATTATTGAGTCTGTAACCGAAAGTAACAATTCTGGGGATGAATCTGTCTGAATGGAACTTCATCTCTACCTATGGAATTTGGTATGAATGAGGATGAGCTAACCCTGTGCACATGCATGTATCATATGTATTTGTTCATTTTTGTAAGCATGCATATATAATATATATATATATATATATATATATATGTTTGCTTGTATGTGTTTTCTTCTTTTTTTTAAAATCATTTCACCTCAGATAACGCAATAAAGTCACTAAAAATGCAAAGGGTTATTGTGTGTAAGAGAATATAGAAAAAAAACACTATTATAGAGAGAGAAGAATAAAAGAACAGGAATTAAAAAGACAGACGATAACGACTGACGACATTGCATTTGAAGATCAAAGTCGACTGGGAAGTAAGAAGCCAGATGAGAAATGTGTGATAGAAGAAACTGTTAGCATACAACTTATGGTTACATCTATCCATTTCAAATGTAAAATGATGAGATGTTGCTGCCAATCTAGTACTACACTTAAATTCATTAAGTCTAAGTACCGTAGTTCATTAGAATAATTACCATGAAAATATTTATAGAAAAAGCACTGGAAAGCTACATTATGATGGTAGGAAAGAGACTGAAGCTGAGATGTCAGGTTCGGACCAATAACATTGCAGATTCTCTTTTAGATTTTATCAAGAATCTCTAAATATATAGAAAGAGCACTAGACCAGATGTGTCAACAATATTCAAACAAGGACGACTGGTAGACTTATGAATATGCAAGACAGATTCTGGCATAAAAAATTGTCTAGCATGACACATTGAATGAACCTTCCTAGCTCCCTAGAAGCAGACTTAGCAACTGATTCAATATGATCATTTTACTTCATGTCAGCAGAAAATGATAGACTGAGAAAGTGCAGTTGAGTGACTCTCTTGGCAGTTAGTATAAACCATGTTGATGGCAAGCAAATAGTGTTCTCTCAGACGATTAATAGAAAGTAGTTTCATTTCAGAGGTCTTAAACATATTAAGTCATTCCTTGACCCAGTTAACAACAGATTGCAGGTCATTTTTGAGATCGGCTCCCAATTTAACCTTATTGAACCCATCAGTCTTACCATTAAGACAGAAATATGTGCCTATGAAACTCATTCAGAAAAACATCAGGTTACTTATATCCTTATATATTCATAAGTAAATAGGTGACATTTGGACACAGAACATTTCAATGCACCTTTTAAGCAATTCATGCATGGATTGTGAATTTTAAATGTTTTTATATTAAAAGTATAAATTCTTATTTAATATGTCATTTCTGGAAAGAAAAAGAACATTGTACAAACATCAAAAAGAAATATGTGCCATTTATGAAGATGGTGCAGTAGCTGAAAGTACTGGTTGGAAGTTCTTCAATTGGTTCAGAAGTGAAAATTTTGATCTGGAAGACTGAGAATTTTCCAGCAGGTCTGCAAATATTGACAATGTCTAAATTGTAATGCTGATTAAAAATAATGCAGGACACCAACCAGAGGATATTGCAAATGTATGCCACATTTCTAATGTGAATGTTGCAATATCTTGGATATGTGAATTGATGCAATGTTCAAGTGCCTCATGACTTATCAGAAAATATTATGTTGGTGCAAAAATAATGACGTAATAATGTCGTTTTTTGACATTAAAAAATACATCAAAAACGACATTATTACGTCATTATTTTTGCACCAACCTAATAATTTAATAGACTGCATTTCCATCTGTATTTTTCTGCTTGGATGCAACAAAAAAATATGACCCATTTTTTTTAAAGAATGATCACAGGTGATAAAAAATGGATTGTTTACAGCAATGTGGAATAAAAATAATCCCATGGAAAATGAAATGAGCCACTGGTAACCATTCTCAAAACCGGTCTGTATCCAAAAAAGTGCTGCTATTTGGTGGGATTGGATGGTCATTATGTATTATTAAGTCCTTTTTTAATATCAGACAAGTATTTTCTCTGTTAGACCAATTAAAGGCAGAAATCTATGAAAAGTATCCCAAAGTGAACAAAGGGTTTCATCTTCCATCAAGACAATGCCAGACTTCATGTCTCTGGCAGAACTTGGTATATCTTGGCCAAGATCTACTACTACACCTGCCCTACTCACCTAACTTCATCATTTACTGTGTATACTTGACTATGTTTCATATCAGATTTTACACAAAAAAATAGGGGATCACATTTTTTTGAAGAGGTTAAAAATCATGCATTATTGATGACCAGTTGCACTATACATAGGTAATTTTTTTTTCTGGTGGGGTTAAAATCCTGCAAAAACATTCAAAGGTTGCACTATAAATGAAGTCAGTTTATATAGAAGTATATAGAGTATTTTGCTCTCTACAAAATCATTTTAATGGGAAAAACTTCAATTCTTTGGAAGGCTTTAATAAACACTTAAACCAATTCATCGTCCAGAAAGGTGCCACATTCTGGAATGATAAAATTATGGAGCTGCTTCAAAGATGGTGAAGTTAGTTGAACAGAATGGCACATACAGGATTTAAGAAATCTATTTACAAATATCTAAATATTGTCTTTGAAACTCACATAAATAAAGGCAACAATGTTTTATTCTGATACAGTATTTAATATATCTAATTAAGAAAATAGACTTTATAACTTGGTTGCTTTTCTTAATGAGCAATATATGAGAAATTATTTGCTATTAATCTATGTTGACAATCTATATCCTCCATGGTAATAAGCTTGGTTTAGGACTTGCTGGACATAGTCAATTGGTATACTTGTAAAATTCATGTTGCCTAAGTAGGTAAGCTTAGATCAATCTGGCAAAGGGCCATTCTTGAAGGACATCCAAGGAGAAATGAACTCTTTGTAAATGATCTGTGAGATGAGTTTGTTAACCATCACTCTACAGCAGCAGGCACCTCATAATATTACAGCTATGACTATTTTCAAGAATTCAGTCACAACAATAGGTAATTACCATGGATTGTATAAGTACACAAATATTCCTTAATCCCACTTGTTTCTGAAGAAAGCGAACTTTTGTGTCTTCTTTTAGGTTAGCTTAATTCCATAGATAACCAACAAAAACACTGACTGCTGACTAACGACCAATGTAAACAAACTTAATAAGGCTTATTTGGTACTTTTTTTGGAGGGGATGCAACAGTGACTTAGAACAGAATTTAAGAGAAATTATTCCAGAATTGTCTGTTGTCTGCCAGAAGACCTAATTTATCTTCTTTTGTCTATGAAAAAAAAAAGAATACTAAGGCATTAAGAAGTTCATAAAAATATGAAGGGTCGTTTGAAATCCCTGTCTGAAACTTTTTCTTTTCCAGACTAAAATATTTTTATTGGGTTATTTTTGCTTCTCTACCTCCTGTTATTAAAAGTTTTCTTACAGATTTCTTATTTTTGAATTTGAAAATGCTGAAAAGTTTTAGAAACTTGCCTCATACACACACACACACGGTTTATACAGCTTTGTGGGATAGCTGCTCTGTGAGAAGGACAGCTCCAAATTCAGAATCTATGGAGAAGGTCACAACTTTCCTACACACATAATAAAGAAATGTGATCTGTGGAGTGCCATGATCACCAACATCCTTCCAGCACATGGTATTTAAAACCATGGCAATGGATAGTAATCCATTTCTGGAATTTATTCCAAGAGAGTTACCTTTTAAAACATTAAAAAACAGTTTTCTGGATGTCCACCTGACATAATTGTTAACAGCATGGTAAATGGAATTGTCATGCCAGGTTCAAATTCTATCTGAGTGTGTTTTATTGATATTTGTACAAATCTCCCTTATGAGAGGGTATGTATCCACCTCTACTCATCCCAGTTATGAACTGAGCAAAACAAACTGGGTTCTCTACCCACCATTTGGTAACCAGTCTAGGGGACTGACAACTCTGACTTTTAAGGAGGTTAGATGTGAGGCTAACAGTTCTATCTTGTGAAGCCTCCTTGCTACAAAAACCAGAACAGTAATAGTTAGCATTGTACGGCTGTGGCTCTTTTCTCCATAAAAAAAGCCTAATGTTACTGAGAAGGAAAGAGAAAATAAGTTTTGAGCACTACACTCAGATCGTTGTATTCTGTGGGCAGCTTTAGCTCAGTTTGTGGCTCAGTTCAAAATTGCCAGAAGCTGAATAATCCTGTGCACAATTATAATATTTGAAATAAAAGATATCTAGAATAATATTGGTAATTATATGACAGATATAAGTCACATTAATTGTATAGTAGAGTCAGATAGATTTTAGATGTGTACATGACATAAGCTCTGAAGTAATGGTCTACAGAAAAATGAAAATATTTACAAGATTCCATAATAATAATATACTGCTAGCCTGGCTCCTTTATCTCAAGGGCTTATTGCTCCATACGATGTCAGGACAATATCCAGAAGTTGCTCAACATTACAAAAGAGTGTATTTCAGCCTTTGAAGTTTTGTCAAAGAATACAAAAGTGAATCACCCCTGCCCTAAAATGAGGCTGGAGGAGCTTTTATAAGCTATAATTAGGAGAGAAACAATGAAATTGGGCATCACTGATCATGTGTGAAGTGAAAAGAGTAGTCACTAAACTGGAATGAATTAAATATACTAAAAAAAACACCAAAAATATGGCTGATAGAATATATGTATAAGTAGGCTATGATGACATCTTCAGTCAGCCTTGCATAGAAATTACTGCAATATGGGTGCCATTAATAAATGAAAAAAGAGAAATGAAAGCAAAGCTTCCACAATAGTGGAAGCAGTAAGAAAACTGAAGCCATGATGAATGCAATCAAGTATGAAAAGAAGTAGCTATAAGTTCTAGACTCAGGATTGTCACATGGGGAAATAGCCTAGATTATTAAAGTGCTGGCTTGTGAATTTGGTGACTCGGTAATATTGACATCAATCCCTGTGACAGGCAAGACAGAATTAGGCTCAGTTGAAAGAGTATAAACAATAATTTAGTAGTACTAAATAAGAAAAAGATATCCCTAGACCTGGACAATGAAATGAGAAGTCTACCTTTATATATTAAATAAAGGATTTAGGTAAAAAATTCCCTGACATTTACCCAGATCAACAAGCATAAAGGCACTATAGTTGAAATATGATAATATCAATAAAGATGAGGACAATAGTCCAAGTTTAAATATTGGGTCGGAAACAAAGTTCCCATACAAGTTTTAATAAAAATATATATAAAGTTGTGCAGGAACTTTGTTTCCAACTAAACAATATTAATAATTATAACTGACATTAATGGAAAGTATGGGCAATGTGTCTAATCTCTAGATGTCCACACATAAGTATAAAATATTAAGATTAGATAAATTTGATTTTTAAAAATAACAGACATAAACCAATATCCACCTCTTGACCATAACAATTAAAATGATATTGTTTTCTTTTTCCAAAATGTCAGTTATTTGGTCTCAAAACCACTGAAGAAATCTAATTCTTATAAAATGTAAAAATCACTTTTTCTTTTATAAAATGTCAAGCAATCAAGTGGAATAAATATTAGCTGAGGTGAAAAAAGAAATAACATGTTACAGAACACGAATCTTCTAAATCCTATGCCTATTGTAATTAGTCTTGTAGTTTGTTTATATCTACACACTCTCCCATAGGACACAGTTGCTTCTGGAGAGCAGAAAGTTCAAGCAATGAAAGATTGTTGGAGACAAGGCTTAGCAGTGTCTGTGGTGGCAGTTGTTTGGAGAGGGGTTGAATTTGTAGAACTCAATGATGACATTCTGGAACAGTTTCAAGCATTTCTCTGCTTTTGCTGAATTATTCTTCTGTTAGCCAACAAGATTATTCCAGACTCTCATTCACTCGTAAGTGTGAGATATAATTGGATTGGCCCTGCAGTTGAAAAAGATGTCTTTGCCCTTCTTTATTAATCATATTTTTGTGACCCCTACCATCACTCCAACCCTTGAAAAGAATATGCAAAGAAGAAGAAGTAGAAGAAAGAGTTTAAAAAAAAATGAGTTGGAGGTAACGAGAAAGGGAACTGATTCTGTTGTAAATCTTTTGTGTACGTCTATTCAGAAGCACTCTCATAATAATACCAGAATGAAAACTTCCTCCCTCTTAACAAAAAGAAAAAAAAATGAATCGAATAGCACAGTATGGTATTCTATCAAAATTATTTTCTGAAAGATTTATCTATGTTTTTATTTGCTTGGTATCAATAGATAGCTATAATGTGTTTGGCCAATATCTACAATTGTTACGACTGGGGAAAGGTAAAAGGTTCATCTGGTAAAGACACTGATCATTAAATAATTGGCTTTCACCCAAGCATTCTGAAAGAACCTCTCTCCGTTTCTGTGTAACTTTTTCGCATCATTTTAGCTTATTGTAATACCATATACACATTCTGTAAATATTATATCTTTACTTTTGTTAGTCAAGGTTCACATGTTTTACGATTCAATTATTGCTATCATCATTTAGATATTTCAAAAGATTTTGGTTCAACTCTTATATAGCACTGAATGCTGGACAATCATTTCATAAATGAAGAAGAGACTTGAAGCAGCATGGTTCTACCAAAGATAATGGTAATATTAACTACTTCCTTATAAGGAAACATTTGATATTTATTGACCGAGCAGCCATTGCTACAACCAGTTTAGTTCTATAAAATCTTACTTTTAAAACAATTTTACCATTGGTTAAACTTATAAGATCTTTCTCTTAAACAATTTTTTAGGATAATAGGTTTCTCAAGTTCAGTATCTGTTATCACCTTTTCCAGTATTAATGGAGTTTTTCCTTCTTAATCTTTTGTTTGAAGTAATGTGGAACATCATCTTGATTATGTCATTATAGTTACATGTGATATCCATTTTAATTGTTGCTGCTGTTGAAAGTCCTTGACTGATGTGGTTTCTCTTATTGGATACAGTTTTTTGTTTGTGATACTGTAGTGTCAGTCTATGAGATTTGAAGAAGGGTGGTCTTTGTTAAGACCTACAGGTTTCATTTGCTCCTTGACATTTTAACCCTTAATCTGTGAAAGTTGTGTACAGCTGATAGCTTAGATATTTTAGTGCCAGGCATGATATTCATATGAAAATCTCAATCTGACGAGGCTATTATATATATATATATATATATATATAATTTTTCATGAAATACAGGAGGCAATGAATAAGTTTTATGCTTTGCATTTATACAAAACATTCCTTGTCTGTCATATTCAATGAAACCTGAAAGAATGAAAGAAGAATTGCTGCCTAAACATATATACAAATATGAATATATAATATTGAGCATTGAGTGCTGGTGTTAATAAAATAGTGATGAATGTAGTATGACAGAGCTATAATTTATATATTAATAGATTATGAAGATTTGTTGTGTATGTTGTGGTAACTGTGAGTAAAAAAATGTATATTTATTATTAATATATATATTAAAGAAAAACAAAAACCATTGATGGAACAGACAACTTGCTGAAACCTAAATCTCTTATCCAGATATGTCTCAAATAAAAATACTGGTAAAAGAAAGAGAAAAAAAGGCCTAAAGGCAAATTTACCTACTCAGTAAAGTGCCTTGACCACGCAAAAAAATGCTTAACAACATTAATCCTATGAAAGGATGGCTCTAGTCATATCTTGGGTTTCATGCTCATACAATCATATATATATATATATATATATATATATATATATATATATATATACATATATATATGTGTGAAAATATATAGAAAATAGGAAAGAATTGGTTAGGTAAATAATCCAAAGTTCTTTAGTATTTTTGTTATTATTTTTTAAAAATAGTGCTTGATACAGAAGTAGAGCATAAATATAATTATTTATTTAAAAATTTCATTTGAATAATTATATTGAAGTATTCGGCTCTTGTTTTGAAACATGAGAACTCTTATGTAGCGTGTTGGAATCATATTTTTAAATAAATAATTATATATATATATATATATATATATATATATATATATATATGTTATGGTGAACTATCTACATTAGAATGAACTCTTCATCCTTCATAAATACTAACCTGTGAGACTTCCTTAGGAGGCAGACGGGACACATTGTAACCTGACAGTTCGAACCGACACTTCTTTTTGCTGACTAATAACACTCTTATTTTGTATATATGTTCTGTTATTTCAATACACTTGTACAACCTACCTTCTTCTTTCCATGTCTTTCTTTCTGGACCCTAACAGGCCACAACAATATATATATATTCATATAAGCTTTGTGTTATTGATATTTACTCAGCTTAGTAAAAATGCTAAATGAGGGGGAATAGGAAGGAAAGATTGTGTTATGCCAATCTAAGAAGTGGGTACATTTGCCTATCTTCCAAGCAAATCAGCATTCAAGATTTTAGTTTCTAATTGATTTGAACCTCGACATCAGACACTGTTAACGATTACATAACTCCACCAGTAACAAAATAGTTATTCACATCAATTTCATCTGACACAGGATCAAATAATAGATTAGTTCATGGGGATTGAACTCACTATGCTAGCAATGGCTTCATGAGCTGGGTTTGCAAACCCTCACACTTCTTTGATATTACATCAGGAGCTTGTCCATCTGAATAACCTTCAGCTTGACAAGCTGCAGCACTCATTGGCAGCCAGGTAAGGTTTAAGGCTCCAAGTTCAAAGTCCCTCAGGACAATACTCTAGTAGATTAAAACATTGGTTTATGAATTTGGTGACATAGTAATTGTGAGTTCAATCCCTGTGCCAAGCAGTGTTTACTTGAACTCATTAGAAACAGGGTGAGCAATAACTGGGCAGTGCTTAAATAAGAAGAAAATGAGATAACCCAAGATATGGTCAGTGAGACAAGATCAATCTATCCTAGTAGATTAAATAAAGGGTTTAGTCTGTAATTTCCTGGAGTTGACCTGGATCAACATACATCTGATGAAGGTCAGAGGGCACAATGACCGAATCATTGTGATTACAACAAAGTTGAGGACAATAGTTTGCATATAAATAACAAGATATCCTTAGACATGGTCAATGAAACAAGAACAATCTACCCTCACACAGTTCAGTTTGAAATTGGAAGTTACTTGGATTAACAAGCACAATGGCTAAAATGTTGTGATAACAACAAAGATGAAGAAAATAGTCTGCATGTAAATAATAAGAACTCCTCATTCCAGAAGTTCAAACAAAAAGTGTCTAAAACTATCTCATTGGTGGACTGGTTGCTAAAAACTGCTTTCATTTTTATAATTCTTTTTTCGTTACTTATTTTAAGTACTATTTATTATTATTATTATTATTATTTTCTAAGATTAAAAACATCAAACAAAGGGGCATCTTGAAAAAAAGTCACAAAATGAATCCCAGTCAGTCTGCTGGTAACAGAAAGAAGTTTTGTTAATAGGAGGTTACTGTCTAATAGATGACTCCAAAGAAATATCAGCAGATAACACAGCATGATCCAAATTGCCAAGAGGATAGATTTGCGATGCTCAACAAGAGCTTGGAGAGGAGGTAAGGAACAAATCAAATAAACAAGCAAAATTCAGAATAAAAACAGATATGGCATATATAAGCCATAGTAATGAGATATTTTGGATTTAAACCTAATACTGTAGACCTAATATACAAGCTACTGTTTATTCTATTCATATATTTTGAGCATTATTCTTTTCATATATTTTGAGCATTATTCTTTTCATATATTTTAATATTAACAATTTTTTATGACAGATTATTCTATCAGCTAGTCTTAGTCATCTACAGTTGAGTTATATCACTTGTACATTGTTAATAACAGTTATATATTCAATTGTTATTATCTGTGACCTAATTTTATATCAACATTATCAGCTTATGTGTTTTCAATATTTTTGTAATTTGTAGTCAATATTTAATTTTGTTAATCCTTTCACCTCAAGAAAAGATGCAAGGGGTTATGGAATATAAGAGATTATGAGAATAACAAAACTATTAAGGAGAGAGGGAGAACTATAAAAGAGTGGGAATTAAGAAGATAACGATTGACATTGCATTTTAATTTTTGTTGACTGGAAAGCAAAAAGCCAGAAGAGAGTTCCACAAGTAAGAAGTGTGAGAAAAGAAACTGTTAGCATAGAACTTACGGTTACATCTATAATATGTATTAAATTCATTTCAAATGTTTTGTCCTTACAGTTTGTGTCAATACTTCATAGTATTTTCACTGTTCCATTTTTCAGCTCTGATCAGGTGTACAGGTTGTTTTATTTTTCTTTGTTCTTTTTGCCTATTTTGATAAATCAGTTCCCATATACCAGGATTCAGTTTCATTAATCAAATGAAAGTATTCTAATTGTTAAAGGTTTGCATATTTAACTAAGGACATCAAACAAGGACAATTCAGTGTTTATAACTGCGTTGAAACTGAAAATATCTTTAATCAAGGGCTGAAATGGTCACAAAAATATTACTATATTCATATATATATATATATATATACATATGTGTGTGTTATGTGTGCATGTGTGTATATATATATGTGTGTGGGTATATATATGTGTGGGTATATATATATATATATATATATATATATATATATTATTCGGACTATTGTCTTCATCTTTGTCGCCATATTTATCACAACATTTCAGCCGTTGTACGCTCCGGCCTTCTTCAGGTGGTTGGAATGTCGAGCTGAAACCTTTATTTCGTTCACCGGGGTAGACTGTTCTAGTTCCACGTGCCATGTTTGAGGGATGTCAGTTATCAGTTATCTCCTGTTAATTTCCCTCTGAAAGTTATCCACTGCCTTAACCAGGTATTGAACTCACACTCTTTGGGTCCTGTCACTGGATCTAACCAATGCCTTTACCCATTGTGCCATGTGTCCATATGGCACAGTGGATAAAGATGTTAGTTAGATCCAGTGACAGGGCCCAAAGAGTGTGAGTTCAATACCCAGTTAAGGCAGTGGAGAACTTTCAGAGGGAAATTAACAGGAGATAACTGACATCCCTCAAACATGGCACGTGGAACTAGAATAGTCTACACCGGTGAGTGAAATAAAGGGTTCAGTTCAACATTCCAACCACCTGAAGAAGGCCGGAGTGTACAACGGCCGAAACGTTGCAAAAATTATGGTGACAAAGATGAGGACAATAGTCCAAATAATGTAAATAATATATATATATATATATATATATATATATATATACATATCTCAAACCCCTTTGAACCATGAGGTAGGTGCTTCTGACCAAATGTTTGTTTTCTCCATCCACCAAAATCAAATTCATGCAACTTGCCTCATCAAACTCTCTTTGATTCACTGTCACCACCACCACCACCACCAGGAGAGAGAAAGGAATTAAGGAGAGAGGAAGATGATCTTATGTTCAGATGCAATGAGGTGCCAATATAGACAACATAAGTTCCTTTCATTCAAAATCTGTTTATATTTCTGAGATAAGGTATTGTAATTATTTACTCTATTTACATTATTTGGACTCATCTTTGTTGCCATATTCACAACATTTCAGCCATTGTATGCTTCAGCCTTCTTTGGGTTATTGGAATTTTGAAACTGAATCCTTTACTTCATCCACTTCCACATGCCATGCCTCTTCAGGATATCTCTATTATCTCCCTTTAACTCATCCTTCCAAGTTTTTGTTCACCACTGCCGTATCCGGGTATTGAACTCACAACTCTTTGGGTCAAGTCACTGAATCCAACCAACACTTGTATCCACTGTGTGCCATGTGTCCTCAAGGATGAGGGCAAGAAAGAGGAGGACAACAGTCTGAAGTATGTCAATAGTGTAAATACTTTCATTCAACGTTTCACAAAGTCTTTCCAAGAATGACTGTTTTAATACTTGTAGAATTTAAAACATCTGCAGGATCTATCAGTAAACTAAAATTATCGAATTTGAGCCAATCTCAGATAAATAGACCATAAAAACAAATATGTCTACTGTGTCTTTCAATAGAAATACAAGATATGTGGGAAGAAACTCTCTATTTAAACTTGTTAATAATTTTATTAATTATTAATCAATCTTCCTAAAACATGATTTATTTTGAAAACTATAATGATAGAAGTAGAGTATGGTGTTAAAATTCTACATAGACACACACAATGTCAACCCATGTTTGTAATCATCTGGGTATACTGCTGGAGATTTCTTGTGTTTTTGCCCATTTTCTTTCAGTCTGGATATTGAAGGATGACAGCTTCTGATGACTACGACAGATCACATACTCATCAGCTAGGAATCACAATTTCTGATGGTTTTGGAATCTACTGAAGTACAAAGTCAATAAACACTGTATCACCATCTCTGCTCTTGTACTACAGACTACCACACTTCATGACAGGATGCTAGCTGAGCACAATCATGCAGTTGTCAGACATTGTGCCATTCTGGGCTGCATTTGTCCCTCTGAAATAAAAACGTAAATTAGCAATGAAATTCTTTAGAAATCACAATATATATTGTTTCATGCAAATTAGCAAAAATATAAGCAAAAATTCCAACCAATCTTCAAATGGTAGGTTCTATCTACCCACCCTGGAGATATTGATCCTTGTTCATCATGAGGTGTCATCAATCACATGGCTGTTGATATGTGAAATAGATGAAAGCTGAATAGATAGTTGCAGATAAGAATATTATGAATGAAAGGTTAATTCACATCTTGTTAGGAAAATCCTCAACAGAAGACCCCTGGGTAACTTCTCATTGAGTGGATAAACAAATTATATCCAAATGCACTTATCCATGTCTTTATAAATCAGAAATATCTTTTTGAAATAATTACCTTTCTCATTACCTCCATCCTGTGCTTTCCCTACATTTATTTATATCTATCCCAATACATATATGTGTTCATCTTTGTCATTATATATCTATGACTCATCATAGTCAGGCTTTCTCACTCCTGAAGGAGGAATCTTTCTTAAATTCTATCCCACACATGTCAATGACATCATATTATAGTTTGATTAAGCATAGTTGGCTTGCTTGGCCTGAAGGTTGGTAAGGGGTTTCTGTTGGAAGCTTTCTTTAACTGAGCTTACTCCTGCACTAGAATTCAACACTACTATTTTTAAACACATGAGCCAGAAGTTGATTCCAATCCTGGTTTTGAATATAAATTTATCTTTCTCCTCAGACACATACATATATATATATATATATATATATATAGATAGATAGATAGATAGATAGCATATCTGCATTCAAGCATGAATATATATATATATATATATATATATATATATATATATATATATATATATATACATACACATACATACACGTATGTGTGATATACAAATCTGTTCGCGTTAATCAATGTCAGTGGTTACAATTATTTTCCACATGGAAGAATTCATTGACACACCTCTGCTTCATATGCATTTTTATGTCAGATATAATTTTGCCTGATTAACACTATGGTGTTATCTCTAACAAAACCAAGAGAAATATGTGTTATTGGTGGAATGGTTCAATCTATTGCCTTACTGCCAAATGTGCTTCTCACATTGTGGGCTAACACAATAAATCAGAAGGCATTACTTTCAGAGCAATCCATGTCATTGATTTTATGTATAGGGTTGCTTCAAAATATCACTTAATACAGCAGGTGTTTATGAGAAGGATGATTGTGTAGCGTCAATTATGAGAATGATTGTGTAGTGTCAATGTCCATAGCTTGGAATGATTGTCCACAAACTTTTAATCTTATAAGATATTAAGCAAAACTGGAAAATTAGTATTTAGTCATGAGTTTTTACCAAATCTTAAAAATTACCCTCTGCAAATATACAAGTATTTCAGCCACAAGTTAGGTCATATTTATTTTTTTTGTTGATAATGCATCATTGAGTTAGAGAAGTCTTAGTTAGAAATGTCTTGGGAATTTAATTAGCTATTCATTTCTTGTGCATCAGTTACTTGTTATCAAACATTTACAAGTTTCAGGAAAAATTCAGTAGCTAGAAAAATCTGTTCCTCATAAATTTATAGAAATAAACATTTGTCACTACTGAAATATCTGTTTTTATCTTCTTGCTCAGTAGAGAAAAGAGTCAGTTTTGGACAAGATAGTGACTGGCAATGAAAAATTCAGTAGCTAGGAAAATATGTTCCACATGAATTTATGGAAACAAACATTGGTTACTACTGAAATACTGGTTTTTATCTTCTTGCCCAACATAGAAAGGAGTCAATTTTGGACAAGATAGTCATTGTCAATGTCTTTGAAAGTTACTTAGCTCATTATTACTTGTGCAATTAGTTAACTTCTGTCTATCACATACTTAGTCTTGAGAAAGATTTCAGAAGCTAGGAAAATTTCTGTTTTTATCTTCTCACTCAACACAGACAAGTGTCACTTTTGGATATGTTTGGTGAGGGAAGAAAGTAGTCATAACTTGGTCCAAAATAGTCAACTTTCAATAAAAAATAAAGAAAATCATGCAAGGATCCCTAACAATTTCCAATAACCCCTAATTGCTAAAACCTTCAATAACTTAAATAAAAATTAAAAGGAAAAAAAAGAGTTTGTTTTTTTTCTGTACAATTCAAAGGGATTTATTTACAACAAATTGTTGTAGCATGATTAATTCTGTATAATAATTTAATTATCTGAAAACATGACGGATGAGAAATAAATTTCTCAGGACAAGGAATCTGACTGATGAGATTACTGCATGACAATGCTGACCTTCATTGTTTTTCCACCTGTAGCATCTTCTCCAAACCAGGAACATTCAAAGGATCATTTGTTTCTATCTGTTCAACTCTCCCTGAGTGGACATGGATCTATAATGTTGAACATAAAAAATATCCTTTAGAGATTCACTGAATCATAACAGATATTATTCTTCATGATAAAAAAAAAAACACAATTTAAGTTGTTTAAAGTCGTATAAAAAACAAGGGAAAAATTTGATGATGCTGTATGGGAATATAAGTTATTGTTAGAAATGCTGAAAACCTGCAGATAAACTTAATGCATTTACTACTTTCTTCTTAAGATTTCTTCATAGTTTGTTTTTTCATCAATGGAAAACACCATTCTTAATTTTATATATATATATATATATATAGAGAGAGAGAGAGAGAGAGACATGCATATATATATATATATATATATATATATATATATATATATATATAGACGTGTGTGTGTATATATATATATATATATATATACATACACAGTGTAACCCGGATATAAGAGAGTTGTTGGGACCGGATAATAAGTCTCTTATATCCGGGTTTCTCTTATATCTGGGTTTGGTCTATTTTGTTTAGGTAAGTATGACTCTACTTTGGGACCAGAGAAAATCTCTCTTATATCCGGGTTACACTGTATATATATATATATATATATATATATATAGAGAGAGAGAGAGAGAGAGAAAGGGAGAGACACACACACACACAGAGCTGACATTTACTTATCACACCCTGTATATAATGTTTTCTTTAAATTTCAGGATGTTTCACCTATGTATTTCTTGGGACATTTATTTTATAAATTTCTGTTTCAGACTTAAGGTTTTTATTATTTTGTTTTATGCAAGTTATTGAAAGCATATATATATTAAGTTTAGATAAAGTCATTATTGAGTTGGTAGATAGTATTATGTGCCTATTTTTATCAAGATTATTTTGTCATTCAGTAACTCAATATGTATCTGAAGAAGAGAGAGAAAGTTCTGAATTACACAATAAAATATTTCTTCCTGAATTACATGTGAAAATATAAAAAGAAATCTGGTTAAAAATGTCAATAAATAGTTCTTGTCTATCATATTTAACTAAATCTATATCAAATCAAAATGGATATTTGTTACTTTCTTACTCCAGCTTGTTTATGTATAAAATCATAAAAACTGCCTTTATAAGTTTACTTCCAACTACAAAAATGTGTATGTGTATAAGTAAATTAGACATTGCAGTCAATGTTTTCCCTGCCAAGATTTTTATAATTTCATAAAGTTGAATGGAATATTTTCAGTCAACTGCTGAACAGGTCTCCCTATGAACAAAAGTTCCAGATTGAATGCTACCAAATCCCCTACCCCCAAAGGACAGAAAATAACTACAGAAACTAAAATAAAACTTTGCCCACTTTTCAAATTGTTATTTTTATTTTAGCTTTTCTTATTGCGAGGTCTATTGTTGCTTTATTACTGCTATTATTTTCATGGAATTTATTTTTGTTTGTATATGTGCACATGTGTGCCTGTGTCTCTTTATATATGTCTTTTTATGTATAATATATATATATATATATAAATAAAGAGAAAGAAGTATAAGATATATAAACCGGTGTTCTTATTAATTATTTTTACAAAACAGTGCTCAATGAAAATCTACAGAACATAAATATTATAAATTTACTAATTTAAAAACATGGTTCTATTGCTACACAGGAATTACCATGTTTCAAAAGTAACTCGTATTTTGATACAATGGTTGTCAGTGAAAATGAATACCCTACCACCCCCTGTCAAAATCAGTGAATTTCCCCGTATCCTTGGAAACTAATATTATGAATGTATGTGCTTATAAAACTCAGTAAATTTCAAAATAAGTTATTCCAAAATTCACTTGAAAATGAAACAGGACTAGGGACTTTAATTTAATTCTATAATTGAATTTGAAGTTTTTAGTTTCTGTATTTGAAACATGGTAATTCCTGTGTAGCAATGGAACCATATCTTTAAATTAGTAAATTTATAACATATATATAATGTGCACACAGGCACATGTTGAAACAATTACATTTTATTGATGTACTACCTGAAGAATCCCTCTATGCTGGGTACATGGTTAAAATTTAGATTGCAACTGATTATAATGGTCAGCTCAGAAGAATTTTTCACCATAAGTTCTATGCTGACTGTTTCTTTTCCCACACTTCTTGCTTGAGGAACTCACTTCAAGCTCCATGCTTTCAAGTTGACTTTGATCTTCAAAGATTTCAATGCAATGTCAATCATTATCTCCTGTTTTCCTGATTGCTCTTCTAGTTTTCTCATTCATTATCATTTCTGTTTTCTAATTATTTCACACCCAGTCACCTCTTGTGTCTTTGTGACTTTAAAGCTTGCTTAGGGTAAATTTTGATTAAAAAAAAAAAAAAAGAAAAGTTTGTTATTCGAAAGTACTGGCTATATATATATATATATATATATATATACACACACACAAGTTCGGTTAATGACCAATGAAAGTTTCTTGTTATGATTTTATTTTTTATTTTCTTGGATTCCAGTTAAAGTTTAAAAAACAATTTTCTCATCTTTGAATACTTTCAGGTTTCATAAGTGCCATTATCAGAGAGTTTTTGCTTATTGTGCTATTTTAGTTTCATAATTTTTCAAGTAACACATCATTATATATCATGTTTTTTAAATTATTACTTCTTCCTGTGTCATATATATATATATATATATATATATATATATATATATATATCACTTAGTTCTGCCTCACATGTAATGTTAAAATCTCAACTAAATTTTCTTATATATTGTTTATTTTTTGACAAACTCATAAGTGTGTTAGAATTTCTTTTATTTTTACTGCATTCCAAAGAGAGAAATTTACAGCCTAATTTCTCCCTACATGGTCTGCTATGCCTGATTATTTCTTTCTTCATAAGAAAATCCATGTATTATTATGGGCCCTGGTTTCATGTTCCAAAGGTTCTATTTACTACTCACTGAAGTACCCCTCTATTATGTCTAGTCAAGACCGGGATTGAAATGAAATAAATAGGAAATGCCTATTTTACAATATCATTGTTATTGTCATTATTTAAATTAATTTTCAGAAACACTAGTTATGTACAGTAACTATGTAATAGCAACTAGTAGTAGAAAAGGGAAACTAAATAGATTCCACTTGTTTTTGGAAAATTTTCAGTAAAAAATAATATGAAAGATATAAAGAATATTTTTAGTAAAAAATATTTGTTCTGTATATTTCCATTTTTCAAAACACACTAATATTTATTTTCAAACCAGACATCAGTAATAAAAGAGAAATTTTAATCTAACATTGAACAATTTTAATTGTATAATAGAAGATATTTCCATAAAAGAGAAATGAAGTAGTAACTTTTTCCCCCCATAATAAATTAAAGCATAAAAACCTTACTCTAGGTTTACAATAATTTGAATTTGAGAAGTATACATAAATCTCTAGAGAATAAATAAAGAATTCTCCCCTTATGTAAATTGAAATTTTTTATGTTTTAACAAAATATGGATGATTAGAATCATATTTCAGCTGAATTGGTAGAAAGAACCATACTCTTATTGTAGGCATTTATCTTCACACACACATCACAACAAAATGTGACACAAGGTCAAAGGTTTAATGTGGTCTCTTGACAAAGCCATAGAAAAATTTCTCAAGCTCCCTTGGCACTTTCCTTTTTGGGAATAACCCTAGCCCCTTTCCAAAATAGAGGTACTTCCTAGTGGGGATGCTTCCTTGGAGCTTAAGCTAAAATTATTTTCAATCTCCATAGCAGGAATGAACTCCTGCATAGGGAAGTATTTTATAGTAAGATAAAAAAAAAGTCTTACTTATAACTTATTCTAAAATTCTTATTTTGGTTACTATTACTACTTGTGTTATTTTTTCTGAATTTTTGTAATCCTATGATTATTATCACTACATATCATCAAGCAAATGAAGGCAGTGTTTAGGCTTTTGATATTTCATAAGTATTATACAATTATACTGTCACTACAGTAATACATTTTGAAGACGTTGGGTACTAATGGGTTATAGATAATAGTGAGATTAACCGCTTTCGGTTTATGTGTTACTATTAACAAGAAAAAATGGAGATGAGATATTTTTTTATTTCCCCCATGATTTACAAGGTTTGAGTGTTCAAGGATATTGCATATCAATTGTGGGAGACTGAGAGTTTGTTCGAGGTATAAAGGAAGGTGGTAGTCAAGATAGATACATGGAGAAAATCAACACACATATGTAAGTCAAGTGAGATAGACTTGTGGGAAAGATATTCCTCAAATTATCACATTGTAAAGTTAGTTTCTGCTGCAGGTTTCAGCACTGGCTGAAGGCATCACTCTCAATGGAAGGATTGACAAGTGAGATAGGCTCATGGGAGAATATATTCCACAAATTATAGCATACTAAACACATGAGCAATGATGCCATTTCACAGAAAATGGAAACAAAAATGACACTTATACTTAACATCAGGAAGAGACAGTTGAAATTTCTTGGGCACATAATGAGGAAGGAGGGCTTGGAAAATTTGATACTCACAGGAAAAATTGGATTGATTTGATTAATTCATTTTATATGTCTTATCAACCTTTTTCAGATTTTATTTAGAGACAGAAAATATTTTTTTGATTGTAAGAATTTTTAATCTTTTTAAATTTTTTTTGAGATATTAATGATTTAGTGATACAAGTCTTACTAATTAATCCATAGCTGGAGAAGTGGATTCATACCTTTCCCAAAGACATTTGCATGTAAGTGAATATAATGAACCCAACTGGAATTGGAACTCAGCTCTCCGATTATCAGTTCCAAGTCAATATCCATCAAATGACTTATGCATCCAAGCTTACAGTACCAAGTCGTCACCCATCTAGGTACTAATCAGGCTCAATGTTGCTTAGCTTTTGTGATCTTATGGGAATTGGTGTTTCAACGTGATGTCACCATAAGCCAAGACAGATTGAGGGCAAGAGGAGCATGAAAACAATGCATAACCTACCTAGAGACCTTGTGTAAATGGATGGCAGAGCAAAGTTTGAGAGAGATAACAAAAAGATAAAATTTATTAAGAGTTACAAAGGACAGGAAATTGTGAAGAGCCATGATCACCAAAATCCTGAAGGGACAAAGCACATAGAAGATTATCAGATTAATATTTTGGTTTTGTAGCATCTTGCGGTGTTGTAGAAAACTCATCCTCGTGCAACCTATCCAATGACTGATGCTTATAATTAATACCAGACCTTAATTTTAATTAATATAATTGCTGGATTTTATGGTGGGTATTATAAAGCCTCTATTAATATACTGTACCTTGGCTTTGAGCTTAATGGGTTTTAAGTATGTATCCATATGCTACTCATAAGTTTGATTTTTTTCTGAAACAAGCAATTATTTTTGCCATACCTCTGTTAATTAAATTCATGTAAACATTATTCTCTCACATTCAGTTTTGTGACTTTTTTATCTTCATTCAGTCATTTATATTTCCTCTTGTTTTTTTATTTTTGTTAACTAAGCTTATTTTATTACTACTGTTTAGTCAGTTAAGTACCATACACACTACACACTTGGGCACTCATGTCTCCTTTGATTCATGACTATTATGCAGATTTTCTTTCAGTAGGTTGCCACTTTTTTCTACATTAGACTGGTTGCCAACCAAGGTTATAGCATCCAGTCTGTCCTACTATTCAACCCATAGCTGATAGGGGGGATAAAAGATGGACTGAGACCTTTCTCAAGGTTATTACTGTTAGTCATAGTAAATTTCATTGTTTTCTTTCTGTTTCTTTTTAACTTTCTTGCATATGTTTACCTTATTCTGGAAGACTTTTTACTGTCTCTACCTTTCATAAAAGAAAGGCCTCAGCTTATCTCACCCTGCTCTTTATTTCTCTTTCAAACTTAAAAATGAAAAGAAATTGAGGAAGAAAAGTGTAGTTATTTAAATATATTAATATAATTTGTATTCTATATTTGTATAAGGAACAAGCTATATATATATATATATATATATATATATATATATATAGTTTTTGTGTTCTTTGGTAGGCAGATAGATTTTTTTTAAGATGTACAAGAGAGTCACTGCAATTTTTTCAGCTACAGAAATTGAAGAATGAAATTCTTGACCAGTGCCAAATTGATTAGGTTTGGGACTTGGAACTAAAAAGATTTCTGTTCATAGAATTTCTGGTTGAATCAAACTGTTGAATAAATTATTATGTATGTTGACGCAAACATGAAAAAAAATTAACAGAAAGTTTCAGTGTATATGTTAGCTGCACATATCCAAAGAATTCATTCTATTATCTTCCCCCAAAAATGAAAGACAACAAAATAAAGAAAATACTGAAAACTGAAATTTAAAAAAAAATGATGAATAAATAGATTATTCATATGATATTTGGATTATTTTTATACTTTCATATGCTTTGAGTGAAAAGGTAAAATAAACATTTCACCTGAGCTTTTTTTTACCTCATTCTAAAATCTGAAGTTAGGGCTTCATAAAATTACTTCTTCCTTGACAATAACTAAGGTTTTGAATAGACTTCATTTTACCCACCCATGTCCATGTCTCATCACTGAAATATATTGGATATGATGATAAACTACATCCGGCAGCAAAGTTTTTGATCAGGAGATTTTGAGTAGCATGAACCACCTCATAATTGCCATTGTTCCCGGATACACCCTGTTAGTGTCACAGTTACCAAATAGTCAAACCCCAAAAATGGTGTCAAAATACTATGAAACTGTAGAAATATAATTTAATAGTGAAGGTGCTAGCAATATATTTTTGTAAGAATAAAAAATATTGCCAGCAATACATTTTTATATTAAAAAAAAGATAGTACTGGCAATTTGGAAAAGAAAAATTGCCAGCAATATATTTTTGAAAAAAAATTATCGGCAATACTTTTTTTATGAAAGAAATTACTAAGGCCCTGAAGAAAATTAATTTTTGGTATTATTTGAGCCATAAGGAGTTGATATGCCATTAAAGAAACAAAACAATACAAGAAAAATGTTGGAAAATTTCCAATTTTTCATATGAAATTAAGAAAATATGGACTTTAAGCAAAATGGTTACACTATATGAAAAAAAAAAAGGTGTAAGTTTAAACTTATACCAGGAGGATATAAGTTAATTTATTAAAAAGGGTCTCTGAATTGTTACTTAACTTTAAGATTTTGTATTAAAAAAAAAAAAGAAGAAATCTGGAAATTTCAGATGAGATCACTGTGCATTTGTAAAATGGATTGGTTTGGTTTGTTTTGTTTTATGGCATATCAACCTCAATGGGTTATTTAATGCTGACAAGATTTTTATTGCTAGTAATATTTTTTTCAAAAATGTATTACCCTTGGAAAAGGCATGGGTCCATCTCTTCTCCAATTAGATAACAGATAGGGTACTTGGGGCCACAGGGCATTGGGTTTAAGATAAGGAATACTCTGAATTCAAAACTGAGGAGAAACAAATGTGAAAAGCCTCCACTAACTTTTCCAAGAATTCATGGAACTTCACCATTGTTAACTGGGACAAAAGATGGCTTGTTAATTTTAACACCTCCAAAACTAAACTATATCTATGCTTAAAACATTGCTGTTAGAAGCAGAATAACAGACTTAATTAAGTAAAAAATATGTCAGTAAAATAAATAAAAATAAAATAGTTCTTGAAATATACAAAAGTTTATAGACAGAGAAAAGGTAGTGCCAAAGTGTAAATAAATTTGAAGGTATTGGATTTTTTTTAATAGCAGAATTGATGATTTAGTATCAGTGGGGGAGTAATCTTAACAATACAAGATACTCAGATAGCACTGTGTTGATGACTGACCTGGAAAGAAAACTACAGGACTTCCTAGACAGAGTAGTAAAAGAAAGCAAGAAAAAAGGACTAACCATCAACTGCAAGAAGACAGAAGATGTGGTCATCTACAAGAGGAAAACCCAAGATGCAAGTTACAAAATGGAGTTATAAACAAGCATGTGCAGAAGTTCAAATATCTGGGAAGCATTTTAAAAGAGGATAGAAGATGCAACACTCAGATCTTAACTCACATTGGAGTAATCTAAGAAGCATTCCACAAACTAGGTAAAGTGTTGAGAAAGAGAAAAAAATTTTTAGAAAAGAGTGCTGAATTGCTATGTCATATCCATCCTCTTATATGGCAGTGAATGTTGAACAATTTTTCGAGTGATGAGGAAAAAATAGACGCAAAAGAAAATTTGGTTCTACAGACAGATACTGAGTGTCCCATGGATGGAATGAGTGAGCCACAAAGAAGCCTTAAAGAAAATGGCAACTTAAAGAACATTTCTACACAAAATGAGAACAAGACAGCCAAAATAACTTGATCATATAATGTGGAAAGATGACTTGGAAAATTTAACCCACATAGGGGATAGTGAGAATAAGATACTGGGAGGCACTTACCTGACAAGCTTGTGTGAATGGATGGCAGAATGGAGGGTAGGTGCCTGAGCAAAGGAAGAAAAACTGCTAAGTGCCACCCAGATAAGCAATTATGGTTCTCCACAACTTCCTATCTCTTAAAGAGATATGTCACACAGAAGAAGAGGAGCTAGTGTTATGAGATATGTTAGGAAATTTGACTTGTTAGATAAGAACTGAGGCTGTCAAATGCAGACAGTGGAAGCAGAAATTGGAAAAAATTGATTAAATATGTTGTGGGCAAAATGAGAAAAAGAATATGAAGATAGAAAGACAAAAACATTTAAATGCAATACTAGCTTGATGGTATGGTATCATCATTTCTCAGTTGAAATGGATAGATGTTTTATGCTAATATTTCCTTTCTCGCACTTCTTACCCGTGGAACTCTCTTGCATCGTCTTGTTTCCCAGTCAACTTTGATCTTCAAAAATTCTCTTAATAATAATGGTTTTTTTTTTTTTTGTTTTTTTGGTTTTTTTTTCATATTCTCTAACACTCAGTAACTCTTTGAATCTTAGTGTCTTCATTGCTTTGTTTGGGGGTGAAGTGATTTTTTTTTTAAAACTGAATTGAAGCGTGATGATGGAAAACAAGAAATGAAAGAAGAAAGGAAAAAAAAGAATAATGAGGAAGGATAAATGTTAGGGAGGAAGAGATAGAGAGAAATTATAGGTAAAAATGTGAGTTGTGGTCAGAGGGAGTGAGGAAGAATAGAAAGATAAAGAAAAGGTAAGAATTAGAAAAAAAGTGAGGAAAAGATAATACAGTGAAGAAAGAATGATCAAGAAGGAAAAAAAAAGTGTGAAAATGTATAAAGAAGGGAGAAAGGGAGGGTAAGACAGAACAGCAATAGGAAAGGAGACAATTTAAGGAGAAGGGTTTGGGCAGTTTGGTGGGTGAGGATAGCCACCAATTTGGTCGCATCTTCAGTAATCAGACTAAGAAGCATGAAGCAGGAAGGAAAAAAACACAAATTGAGAAAAGTGAGAAAAAAAATCACTGCCAATATAAAAGAAAGCTTAAAACTAAAGGGATCTTTTGAGAGATGGGAGAAGTTATTGTCCGAGAATTTAGGGACGAAAAAGGTTGTAGGAAAGGAAAAAGGGAAGTATCCGGAAGTTGGGTCCAAGTAAAGTGACAAGCAGAAAGTAGAAAATAGAAAATGGACAGATGCCTAGGAAGTAGAGTTAGGGGAGGATTTAGTAGCAAAAATCATTATCATGTGTCATAAATAGTAGAAATAATAAGAATAAATGATGGAGGAATGAAGAGAAAACTATTGAAATTGGTAATGGTAGTTAACAGAAAAATGTAGTCATAAATTTAACTAGGTACAAATGATGCTGAAGCTACCTACATGGTACTAACAAATTCTATATGACGAAGCACCTTATTTGTTAAAATACAAATAGACTGTAAATAGAAAAAAATATATTAGTGGCACTAATAACAGACTGGGCTATTAAGTCATAGTTTGAATTCTATTTGAAGAATTTCATGATTAGTGGAATTTTTATGTTTTTTACAGAAATATCTGGAAACAGGCAGTAAGTTACAATAAAATAAGTAGCATTTTTGTCAATATCCTTATCATCATACTTTTTTCATTATACTTTTCTTATATATATGTATATATAGCCTTAAACAAAACGGACATCATACCTAGGGTACCTTTCGGCCAACACTTTTTCAAAGGTATTTGTTAGCAATATTAAATATAAATGAATATAAAGACACTTAATAAAGTAAATGAGGAGGAAAAGGTGGAATACGACTAAAAGTAAATGAAAAAAAAAAGACAAATTTCAATTACAAAAAATTAAAATTGAACAAGGGGAGGAATGAAAATAAGTAGTTCCATAAGAGTATAAAATAGAAAAAGGGGAACTCACAAACCCTCCAACAGACGTAAGGAATATAAAAAAATGTTCCTACTTATTTTCATCCCCCTTTGTTCAATTTTTATTTCATGTAATTAAAATTTGTCTTTTAGTCGCGTTCCACCTTTCCCTCCTCATTTAATTTATTAAGTGTCTTTATATTCATTTATTTTTAATATTGCCAATAAATACCTTTGAAAAATTATTGGCTGAAAGGTACCTTAGGTATGACATCTGTTTTGTTTAAAGCTATATATCAGTTCTTTGGGTACAAATCTCTGTTTGTATATATTAGGTTGGTGCCAAAATAATGACGTAATAATGTCGTTTTTTGACATAAAAAATACGTCAAAAAACGACATTATTTTTTATATATATATATGTATATATATACATATATACACACACACAGTGAGGGGAACAAATATTTGTACACATACAAA
>OZ010580.1:37868354-37900854 GCA_963932145.1 Acanthosepion lycidas
TGGAGGCACAGAGAGTGTCACACACGTGCACACACACAATGCACACATAAAAAAAAAAAAAGGAAGATAAATAAATAGAATGTGCCCCCATTAATTATTTTATTTGGGTTTAATCTGGTGGGGAGGGAGCCCGGCTGTTTCTTTTGATCAGAAAGCGGGGATATTTTTAAGCTGACGAATTCTTACATCATAGAGGCAGTGAAAAGAAAGAAGAAAAATAAAGAGAATGATGAATTAAAAAAAAAAAAAAAAGGAAAAAATGTAGAAAGAAAAGGCAAATGTAAAAATGTGAGAAGTGAATTAAGCAATGGATTGGATAAAACGAAGATATAACTACAAAAAGAATGAGGAAGTTTTAGTAGGCAGGAAAAAAAGAGATCTTTTGTTTTGTTTTTTCTATCCTTAATATCAATTCATTTTATATTATAAAGGATAATGAAAAAAATCAATTATCCATTTTTAAAATATCAGGATCTCATCATAATCATTCTTTCTTATCGAGAAATTATACAAAATTTGGCAGAGAGGTATTTGATTTGTAATCACCCAACTTTTTTTAATCATTTCAACCCAAGCAAGGCAATAAAACCATTAAGACACAAGAGGTTACTGAGTGTTAAAAAATATGTGATAAAGAAAACATTATTAAAAAGAGAGAGAAATAAAGAACAGGAATTAAGAAGACAGAAGATAACGATTGACATTGCATTTAAAATTTGAAGATCAATGTCAACTGGAAGGCAAGAAGTCACAAGCGAGAAGTGTGAGAGAAGAAACTGTTAACATAGAACTTACAGTTATATAGAGTCATTTCAGCTGTAAAATGGTGAGACCTTGCCACCAATTTAGTAGTACGTTTAAATTCATAAAGTCTAGGAATCACAGAGGAAAGTTCATCAGAATAAGTACCATGAAAATATTTGTTATAATCTAGGAAAAGGTAACTGAATAAGAATAACGAAAATGAAGGTTGGAAATGGAATAAGATTTGCCAGCAGCATGTAGTAATTAATCAACTGCTTGGAGTGAATTAAGGTGAATCCCAAGTAACTACCACATACAGTATATTCTGCTGTATTTATACAGATTGGGACATACCAATAATAGTCCATAGGTAACAATATTTATAGAAAAAGCAAAAGGGAAGCTAAATTATGGCAGTGGGAAAGTAACTGAAGTCAAGATACCAGGTCAGAACTGATAACATAGCAAATTCTTCTTTGTATTTTGTCAAGAATCTCTAAATACATAGCAGAAGCACTGAATATGACAACAATATTCAATACATATTTTAATTCTAATAACTTGCCATGAATATTATATCATCATTTTTCATACCTGTTTTCATATTTTATTTTTTTAAAAATAAAAATAATTTGGAGATTTATTGGTTATAGATTTGTAGAATTCTTATTATATCTGAAAATTTTAACAGCAGATTCTTATCTTTTTGTTTCCATTTAATAAAACACATTGAATTCATGGCCATTGCCCTGCCTTTCATGAAAAGGATCAGAAAATGCCAAGTATTTTTGGTGGTTTTGAATATCACATTATAATTGAAAGCCAAATATTTGATATTAATTACCTGGAATAATTCTAAAATTCTAATACAAAAGAAAATATTGTATATAATAATATATATGTAACTGAAAATCTTCAAGAGAGAGAGAGACAAGAGTTTGTGTTAAGGATAATAATTATGATAATTCAATATGAAATTCGTGTGAGGGTATCAACAAATTCCATTGCCATTGGGAGAATAAGTTAAGTCAAATTGAATGTTCAGAATAGTTATAAGAATGGATATGCAAATGAATTATTCAAAAGGTAAAGAGAAAATCCTTCCATTTTAAGATGGATTCAAACTTATGTGAAAATCTTGCCTCCAGGTACAATTTTTGGCAAGCAAAGCTTCAAGGTATTTCTCTGCAACACCTTTGTGATGTGAGCATTTTCCCAATGCATAGCTGTTCTGATAAGTGCACAATAGCACAAAATGATTTTAAATTTGTGAATATTGCAAATATGTTTATTACTTGCTCGCAGAGTATATGCCCTTACACCTCTGAGATAGGCTGAAATATTTGGTAATGATAAAAAGAGTTTATATAACTAGTGGAGGAAAACTGATGGCTTCAGAATTTTCAAGAATAACAATTTTTATGAGAAGTATAATAGTATATCTACTCAAAAGAGTTTTAAATTGGAAACTGATAAATAAAAAGATCTTGCCCTATGATGATTTTGGAACTGTGAAATATGATCAAAGCATTGAAAAAGCCAAAAGTTTCAAATTCTACTTGAGTTTTCAATTAGGATTGGAAAGACAAAAATACTGGAAAAGATTTGCTTAAGGAAAGACTAGCAACTCAGTAATGTCCCTTTAATTTTGCCCCAAAGGCAGTTTAAGCTTCAGTTTGACAAGTTTTAAATCTTTTGATTTCAGCTGGGAAATGAAAGTTTAGAATTGTGGATAAAAGACTGCTTCAAGGAAAAGTCTGCATTCAGTAATTTATTCAGGTTACTCTTAAAGCCAGCTGGATTGCAAGTTTTATTATGGGATTTGAAATGAAACTAAGAACATCGATGATAAAGGACAGAACTGTAACATATTAAAATATGTCTGATCACTCCACATTTCACCTGAAATTTTATTAGAAATGGGCATTTGATGCTTGCTCATCTCTTATAATTTCTTGAATATGCTTTCATTTATGAAATGGTTATTTATTATGCTTAATCTGGCACAAGGCTACAGTAATTGAGTTCAGTAAAAATGAAACTTACTGCACTGGTCATTGATAGAGATGAGCTTGCTAATCATGTCATTATTAACACTCTTATTTATGAGTTTTACACAAGGCCACAAAATGTACAACACCCAGTGAGAATAAATTCTCTACAATAGTCAATTAGTCTTTGTTAATCATGCCATGGTTGATACTCTTATTACAAAGTCTTACACAAGGCTAAAAGAGTAGAACATCTACTAAGGATCAAACACTAGCCACTTAGTCTGTAAGATAGACTTACTATTCACCATGACATAGTTGATACCCTTATTATAAAGTATTAGCTTTCTAATCTGGTACAATGACAAAAATGTAGAGTTCTCATTGAAAAGCAAACTGACAATATTTCATTCCACTGTCCATATCTATGGACTTCTCTGAACAAATTAAATACAACAAAATATTCCTAGATAAGGACAGCAAAATGAGAACAAACTGCACCAGTAGATTGAATAGAGTGTTCAGTTTGAAATTCCCTGAAATTTTAGTTCATTTGCAGAAACCAAATGGTAAGGTTGCTTTCTTTAGTTTTGGCTATCCATGGCCCAGGCAGAGGCTAAATCTGCCTCCCCAGCAGTACCCATAGTGCTGTTTTCCTTGCCTTTGGCAATATTTCTTTCCCAGATATAGAATGAAACTTCAGCTTGCAGTCCTCAATTTGGAAAACCCAAGATTTGCTGTTTCTCATTAGTGGAATATGTTCTCACATGAGGCATAGATGAATCTGGCCTGTTTGAATCTGGATTACTAAAAAATGACTACTCCAGGTACAGGTGTATCTCCATATTATATGTAAGACCTTTTTTTGTTTCTCCTTACACTCTGCATTGCTGTATAGATATATATGATATATTGTTCTTTGCATGAAACATGTATGTATTAGTTTAGTGTATGTATTAGTAATATAAAAGTCTCTCTGAGAACAATGCATGTTTGTCATTTCTTTCAGTCATTCTGTTGTGTCCTGCTTGTGAACTACAGCGTTATTGTATCACAGGATATAATTCCCATAACAGGGGGAATACAAATAGGAGAATAAATCTTTCTACTAGAGATTTCTTCTGGCACAATAGTATAAATCAAGAAAAATAAACATTATTAATAAAGTTTTGGTTGGTATTATTTCATCAAGGCCAAACTTAAATTATTGATTCCAAATAGTGTGAAAATCCATCTCTGTCTCCAGTGTAATTGCAACTAAAAGATTTAAATGTCTACGTAATATTGGCTTAGCATAAAACCAAATGTTTTACTTAATATTATGAAAAGTACATTAATATGAAACAATTTTGAAGGGCATTAAATATCACAATTCATAACCACTGAAAAAATATTAAAATGAGATGAAAAATAATAAAAACAGTGCTTAAAAAATATTAATGAAAGTGAATATTACTAAATGTTACAAAAGAAAAACAGATTCCTACTGCAAGAAGGCTTTGAATGCCTATTAAGAGTTACACTCACTCCAGACCTCACTATTCTCTTTGTATCTGATTCCTAAGAAGGTAATTCCAATCAGGTCAATTCTTCTAAAAAAACTGTTACATTGTGAAACACTCCTAAAAGAATGCTTCCCTGATCACTATGCTTTTAATTTCTTCAAATACAGGGTCCTATATATTTTCATAATATGCACTTCTGAACACCCCAACAACAACCTCATTCAGTAATCTTCCTCTTTGAGTGGCTCTTGGGCCTTGTATTAGATGAACAATAGTATTAAAAAAGTGCACATTTATAGAAAGTTATGCTTGTCATTAAAACAGCTTTTTACCTTTGAAATAATTTTACAAATGTTTTATCATGACATTTAGGACTATTCATCAAAAGACAAGGTTTACTAACAGAAAGTTGTGGAATAAGCCATTGAAAATGTTATAAATAAAAATCAACATAGACAAGGATAATAATCAGAAATTTTTATTCAATGGTTGCTCAGTTCAGTATTTTGAATACAATACCTTCTTTATTTACATTATTCGGACGATTGTCCTCATCTTTGTCACCATATTTATCACAACGTTTCGGCCGTTGTACACTCCGGCCTTCTTCAGGTGGTTGGAATGTCGAACTGAACCCTTTATTTCACTCACTGGAGCAGACTGTTCTAGTTCCACATGCCATGTTTGATGAATGTCAGTTATCAGTTATCTCCTGTTAATTTCCCTTTAAACAAACATGGCACATGGAGCGTACAATGGCCGAAACATTGTGATAAATATGGCGACAAAGATGAGGACAATAGTCTGAATAATGTAAATAATGTACATAATACCTCATCTCAGAAATATAGACAAATACCTTCTTTTTAAAAATCATCTTTTCCTTTTAAGATAAACAATATGATTTAATCTGAAATAGCATCATAACTTTCATATTTTGTTTGAGAATTAAGAAGCTTTTCTCTTAAAAATCTGTTTAGTCAGATTTTAGAAAGTGGGTTGGGCCAAGAACTTTACAAAACCCCATTCATACCAAGTTTATAAAAAAAATCATTAGTTTATGAAAACTTCCACAGCTGTAATCATACTTATATGCCTTTCTGAAACTTACATTATCTATAGGAGTGGTTTCTATGATAGAAGAAGAGGTTACAGGTTCAATTCCTGTTGGGAGCTGATTGATATGAATTTTACTGTTTAAGAAAGAATCAGGAATGTCAACTCGAACATGTATATAAGTTTTGGCTATAATGTTTCAAATATAATGTGTTCCAGTTTTGATTTCATTGAGATATTATTTAATTTCTGTCTGAACTGCTGAGACAAGAAGTTCTCATTATTTATATTTGAACTAATATCCTCATTTCTATTGTTTTTATCAGAACACTTTGGCTGTTGTGCTCTCTGGCCTTCTTCTGTTGTCTCTTGGTCTGGGTAAATTTCAGGGAATTTCAAACTGAACACTTTATTCAGTCTATTGTGGTAGATTGTTCTCATACCACTGTCCTTATCTAGGAATATTTTGTTGTGGTTAATTTGTTCAGAGCTGTCCATAAATAATAACAGTGGAATGAAATATTGTGAGTTTGATCCTCATTGGGGACTCAACATTTTTATCCTTGTACTTGAATAGGTTAAACTTTATAATAAGGGTATCAAACATGGCATGATGAATAGTAAATCTATCTAATGACCACCACTTTCATCACTGTATGGAGTGATGTCATTAAGCAGCTGTCATGTGACCCGCATGACTTATCACCAACAAAGGGAGATAAGCACCTTCCATATCTTACACTATTTGTATGCATTTCTAACTCACAGAACATATTTTGATTGGAAAGACTTTATTGTTTTTTATTGATTTTTTTCTTGTGTAATGGTTTATGAAATATTGATGATATATTTTTAACCTTCTGGGTGTTTGGCTTCTTTTGCTGATAATTATACATTTATTGCATTTATAAAGTTTATTAAATTCTTGTCAAGGTACCAAAGTTTACAGACTTTCTAAGATCATTATTTAATTCATTTCATTTATTTGCATTTGTCATTTTCACTGATTCACAGTTAACAATGTCATTAATTTGATTAATTAATTTTCCATGTTAGTAACTGTTATATAGGAAAAAATGTCACTGACACTTGAGTTTGAACATAGATTGCAGGGAGTAAACACAGGTGATCCCATTATTGAATTAAGTAGATCATATGTCCATAGAGGAAATGCATAAATAGTATGTAGCATGACATCTAATTGATCACCTTTTCTAGTCTATCTTCTATTACTATGCGAACCACTCTTTCTATTCTATCCTCTATTACTATACAATTCCCTATTTCTACACTATTCCTCTATATTGATCACTATTGGGAGTACTATTCAAGTGAGTATTATCAAGCAAGAGTGAGTATTATTCAACAGCATTACTATAGTTGTATCTGCGATTACAAAGTCTCTACTACAACAAGCATTTCGAAAGTCACAATGGGTATTTGTTGACATCACAAAAGTGGCAACGAGTGTTCATTGACATCACAAAAGTAACTATTTCGAAACATAAGAAAAAGAAACATTGAAATTTCTTTATTTCAACTTCTAGTTTGTTTAGATCAAAATGAAGAATCTTGTTAGAAGTAAAAATAAAAAATCTAAAAATTAGTATCTGCTTTATGGCAGGGAGGAACTTTCAAAACTTAAAATACTTAAATAACAAGATTTAATAATTTGTTCAAATAGACATTCATGGAAAGCACTTTTTTATAAATGCTAATATAGATTTAAATTTTAATTTTAGAGTACACAGCAAGACAATATATCTTTATAAATTTTTTGACAGTAGATTTCAGCTAACTTATTTATAAATTGGATCCTTGTTAAGATGACTGTGCCAATGGAGCACCTAAATCATATCATGCTTTTTGAAGTAGAAACAATCCAAAATATTCATGGTGCTTATAGAATAGATGCTTCAAGTGAATGTAATTGCTGAAAATGTTTCTGACATAAATATGTTTTGAAAGGTGACTTCAGCTTAAGAAATATGCCATGAACAGGTTTTTCTGTTGTGTTTAACAATGACCTGTTTTTGTCTGAATACAACCGAAATATTATTGTTATGGTTTAAGGAATTCATTCAAAAACTGAATTCAGGACATTTAATGGTTTACTGTTATCTCCATTTTGGAAAGGTGCCTGTTCCTGAAAAACGGTTTCCCTATAATTAGATGGAAAATTTCCATAAAGCAGAATTGGACATCTGCAGTTTTATACAATCTCGTAAATACATTGTAATAAAGACAAGACATACAAAAAGAGCTTTGCAAGAATTATTTGACTTTTTGCTGGCTACAGTTCCTCACCTTTGATTTTGGCATTTATTTTATAATGTGGTAAAATTCAATATTCAGGATGGTGGTAATTTCATTGCCCATATTTCACTTTTTAAGACAAATTAATGATGAAAATGGATATTTTACAAGAATACAAAAGGATGCAGGTTAGAGAGAATGTTAAAGTACGATCTAAGATGGATTTCCGTCTGAGGAAAGTCTTAGTAAGTATCTGATTGGTATAGTTCATTTTGAGTCACTACCAGTCACTGTTAGAATTTCATCAGATATTTGTTGTTAGCAGTTAGAGCACTTAAACTCTGCTTTGAAAGAAAAGAGGTTGAGTTTGATCAGTTGCAAATGTGTGGATCATTTCATTGTAATAATCCCAGAAATTTCAACTGTCTCTTTCTGATTCTAAGTGCTAGCGTTCTTTTTGTTCCTATTTTCTTGTTTCTTAATACTTTCTTTAGTTTTTGGAAGGCATCTTTCCTCTGGTTTGCTGATTTTATTTTCCATACTTGTAACTGTTATGCTTTCCCACACATGTATAAGAAAAAAAAACTAATTATAGTTTGCTTGATTTACTTTTATTTGCTACTGAATTTTATGACTATCTATATTTCTGAGATGAGGTACTATGTACACTATTAACATTATTTGGACTATTGTCCTCATCTTTGTCGCCATGTTTATCACAATGTTTCGGTCGTTGTATGCTCCGGCCTTTTTCAGAGAGGAATTAACAGGAGATAACTGACATCTATTAAACAGGGCACATGGAACTAGAACAGTCTACCCCAGTGAGCGAAATAAAGGATTCAGTTCGACATTCCAACCACCTGAAGTAAGCTGGAGTGTACATTGTCTGAAACGTTGTGATAAACATGGCAACAAAGATGAGGACAATAGTCCAAATAATGTAAATAGTGTAGAATTTTATATTTTTCAATTTTTTCAATGTTTTATTGTATATACACAATGGTGGCTTTATCCCATATCCAAGAATTTATGTTCTTCTTTGTTAATTACTTCCTTTATGATGATTGTGCTGATGATTGCATTCACTCCCAACATACAGGTTCAGAACTAGAAGCTTCCAGTTTCATTTGAAAGTGAAAGAAAATCAGAGTAGAAGAAAGTGCTGATGCCCATTTAAACAGTAATCTCTATCTATAAAAGGCAAGATGTGTGTGTGTGTGTGTGTGTGTAACGAATGCTCGGCCACAATCTTCGACGGATTTGCACCAAAATTTACATGCACATGCTCCAAGTTAGCGAGAAGGCCAAGACTGACTTTGCATTTCCCAACTCCCATCGATAGTGGAAATAGTCTATTTTTTCATGCTTCTACGGCAAGTTTTCATGTAGTTTTTGGCCATTTTGTACTGGCCAGAGTGAGAGCCAATAGCTGGCTGCCATGAATAGGCAGGAAGATTCTATTGGCCAGATGAGAGCCAACAGCTGACTGACACGAATGTTAACTAGCATGCCAGCATGCAAAAAAAAATCAATAGCTGCATTCATCACAAGTGGAGAAAAATTTAAATCTGCATGGCACTTTACTCCAATTGACTCATTCGCTTGCTTAAACTCAACGTTGATTCTGATTCTGCAGAACTGGGTTGGATGCGAAAAAGTATTTGTTGTTAACATTTTTTTTCATTCGGTTTTTCCAGTTACAAGTCCTTTTTTAAAGCTGTTCATTTTGTTTAGTTCTTTTTTCATAACAGATTTAATGTTTAGTATAGAGTTTAGAAAAAATTCGCAGTGTGAGATAGGTAAGAAGTAAGGCATGTAGCAACATCAGCATGGCAAAGGGCACTCCTTTAAAGGCAAGGAAGGGCAAAAATATTTTAAGTCAAGTGATAGCGATTGCTGTATGAGTCGTACAATTTTTGAATCAAGCACGGGCAACGCCGGGTCATGAAGCTAGTTCTTATATATTTACATTATTTTGATGTTCTTGAGGTGCCCAACTAGATTTTTAAAGTATTTTGTAAATCCAAGATGCCCATACATGGAATTATGCATATAAATTACTTTGTTAAAATGAGTCAAGAACTTTTCAAAGAATATTCCTTTTATTTACTGGTAAAACAAGGATAAAGATCAGCCTCCAAATATATTCTGTAATCAGCTTAAATAGGGTCCCAATATTCATTGCATGTAAAGCTAAGCATCAGAAACAAAAAGTTTTATGCAAGGCTAAATTAATAAGTATTAAAATGGATTAGATTTAATGTCCGACATATCATTTAGAGCCTAATTTCATTTTTGAAATGTATGCAACAGGACTTAATCTAATGAGTCTAATGTCACTTGCCAATTGTTAATGCTGTTTATGCTCTCAGAAACTCTTATTGAATTTATGATTTTTGTTCATTGTAAATCTTTATTTGCCATTTTGTTTAGTAAGCACTGTTGAAACAAAGGCTCAGGAGATGAATTTCATAGTTTTATTAAGTGATTAATCCTTAAAGGATTGCCAAAGTGGGATCATTATTGCTTGAAACTAATAAAATCTCCATAATCCCTATTTTCTATTGATCATTTCAAAAACAAAACTTGGCGATGTCGCCAAAGCAGATTTGTACGGTTATCATGACAAACATTTGATTTAAAGAACAAACGATTTCCGAATTTCTTTATTCTTCAATGTCACTGGGATCATTGGAAATTTTGGCAGGGTAAAAATTTTCATTGTGGGCACTTCTGGGAGGCTAGAGGTGGGTGTAGAATTGTGTCCCTTGTAACAGATCAACATTATGGCTTCATTAATTATGGTTGAAAAGGTCAACTCTTTGTTGGTAAGGTCATAAAAATGTCTATGTTGAAATCAGTATTCTCTGCATTAATATTCATTTAATATATTAATCAATTTGCTCATTAATCAAATGACTTAGGTTAATGTGTTGATGGATCTTTGGGTAATTACAAATTCTTTTTTTTTTGTTGTTTGTTTGCTTTAAATTCATAAATGTGGCACATATCATTGGATTATTTTATTAATAAATATTTCTGAAATATTTCACTTTACAATCTCTGTTGTCTATGTTTCTTTAGCATGAAAATCATTCTTGGATATATTACAACATTAATTTCATCACTCATAGTTGGCTATGTGCCAAATATAGTTAAGGAATACATTTTTCTAAAATATTAAAAACTAGTAGCATGGCCCGGCGTTACCCGTGCTTGATTAAAAAATCATACGACTCATACAGCAATTGCTAACACTTGACTTAAAATATTTTTGCCCTTTCTTGCCTTTAAAGGAGTGCCCTTTGCCGTGCTGATCTTGCTACATGCCTTACTTCTTGCCTATCTCACACAGTAAATATTTTCTAAGCTCTATACAAAACATTAAATCTGTTACGGAAAAAGAACTAAACAAAATGAACACAAAATGATCAGCTTTAAAAAAAGACTCGTAACTGGAAAAACTGAATAAAAAAAGAATGTTAACAACAAATACTTTTTCGCATCCAACCCAGTTCTGCAGAATCAGAATCAACGTTGAGTTTAAGCAAGCGAATGAGTCAATTGGAGTAAAGTGCCATGCAGATTTAAATTTTTCCCACTTGTGATGAATGCAGCTATTGATTTTTTTTGCATGCTAGTTAACATTCATGTCAGTCAGCTGTTGGCTCTCACGCTGGCCAATAGAATCTTCCTGCCTATTTGTGGCAGCTAGCTTTAGGCTCTCACTCTGGCCAGTACAAAATGGCCACAAACTACATGAAAATTGCCGTAGAATCATGAAAAAATTGATTATTTCCACTGTCGATGGGAGTTGGGAAATGCAAAGTCAGTCTTGGCCTTCTTGCTAACTTGGAGCATGTGTGTGTAAATTTTGGTGCAAATCCGTTGAAAATTGCAGCCGTGCATTCGTTACACACACACATTGCACTTCAAAATTCATAGCCAAACTCTATATTAGAAAAATGAACTGATTAAACATAGAACCAAGTTAACAAGTTCCATCCAAATGTTGTTATTTACTAAGCTCTATTTAGTTTGGCACAAGGCCATAAATTTGAGGAATCCCGTGAGGATTAAGTTCACTACTCAGTAATAACAGTAAACCAAATTAGCTCACTACCCCTTAACCCATAAAAAAGATGCCCAATTCTTTTCAAGTACTCTTCAAAGACAAAATAATTGTTTCTGCTTCCTTTATTGTCACCATTCCTCACAACACAAAAATAGGAAATAAGAAAATGTTCCTGTGTACAAAAATGAAATCAACACTGTGATCCTCTTTGCTAAGGATGTGTAGGAATATTATTATGATATATAGATAAATAGAAATAAAATATAAAATGATTGTTATAAATAAAATAAAACAGTAACATGAAAATATTGTATGAAATAAATTAAATAAAAAATAATAAAATACTCCCAGCCTGAAACAAAAACTGTTCCTGTTGGAAATACAGACATCCTGCTAAAAGACATTAAATTCCATCTCTTCACCATGAACACATGTCCAACTTCTTTCTGTCATATTGGCTTGTAATACTACAAAGTAAATTCTCACTTTTAACACATGTACCGTAAAACAATTGTAAACTAAAAAATAAACACACGAATACACACAAAAAATATAAATAAATTGTATGAAATTAACATAGAATTTACCATCTTTTTCCTGTTATTTGTGAACATTTTATTTCCTGTCAAGTAAGTTTTTATCCCCGTGACCACAAGGCTAATTTCTGCTGCTATGATATAAGTGAATCCCCCACAACATTATATTGACTATCAACATATATAAGAAAAACAACCTATTCACCCACAAATGTGTTTCAGGAGAGTGAGCTAAGTTGCTTTCTATATTCGTCTTGATCCTGTTGTGGAATGGTGGGTCAAAAGAGGCTGCCACTTTGATTTCAAGTAAGTCTTATGAGGTTCAGTTACTTGCCTTATTCCCCTACCAATTTCACTTTAGAGTGATACTTTTTATAGACTTCCTAGCCCACCAAGGTGAGAGAAGCAAAACTGTTCAGAGATTTTAACCTAAAATTTGTTTAAGTTCCAGCATTCACTCTTCATGTTGCGCATTGAAAACCTTCTAGGAAATGTTTCTCTGTATTCATGAATCAGTGCAAGTATTTGATATGGTAATTTACCCATGCACAGATGGACAATCCCAGTTACAAATAAGAGCGGGTACTGCTTTTTAGATAGTGTAGTTTCTAGCAGTCAGCTCTGACAGTCGGACCAAATATTCTTGCTCGTTTGTATATGTTTCGTATTACTGTTTTCTGTTAATATATTTGTTAACTCAGTTCCTCTCTTTGTGTCTTTATTTTCTGGCTCCAAAAAGGCCACAACCGTATTAATGACAGAATGTAACCTCCTGATCCAGTTTTCCTCTCTACTGTTCCATCTTTTTAAACTTATTTACCATTCTCTCAATGGTTCTTGATTGGACTTTGAAGATGGAAGCTAAAGTATGAATGTTGGTATCATTACTGAAGGCATGAATGATCTTTTCCTCTCACCATTGCTCAGTTGAGAAGACAATGAGGCTGACACAAAATGATTTTACCCTGTTCTCTTTCTAGCTGAATAACTAGAATTAAAAAAAATAGGGGGAAAAAGAAAAAGGAAAAATAATTTTTTCCTTTTTCTTTTTCCCCTTTTCTCTCTCTCTCTCTCTCTCTCTCTCTATATATATATATATATATATATATATATATATATATATATATATATATATATATATATATATTTCCCCTTTCTTCTTTTTATCCTTGCATATCTGTCTGGATGGACTGATTTCATTTCTTAAAAACTTGCAGTCTGAAGAGATGAATATAATGATATTCATAAAATAAATTATAACTGATATGGATTTTTAAGGTGTTTTCTTGATTTATTATACTGCTCTGTAACTTACATTGAGCTCTCACTGGATTTGTAATTGGTAGTGATAATTCCAAGGAGGACATTCCTCCTTGGAATTATCGCTACCAATTACAAATTGATATTTTATTATATATATATATATATATATATGGCAACTAATGTCTAGAGAAAATTTAGCCATGAAAAAATGACTTACAGTAATATCAGTTTTGATTTTCACTCTTCGAACATATATACAAAAATCTGACAGAAGGTGAATATTTGTAGTATATTCAATTTCAGCATGTTCGTAAAGTTCCATCACCTAAAGAGGACCTAAATATTGATTTAACCCTTTAGCATTCAACCTACCCAAACCTTCCCCATAAATATCAGTTCTTAATGTTCAAACTGCCATAACCAGCCCCATGTAAACTCTACCATAATATATGATGACATCATCACAAGTAACACAGGAAGTCACGCAAACAGTGAGACTTTCAGAGCTGATATTTATGGGGTGGCTTTGAGCATGATGAATGCTAAAGGGTTAAACATAGTAACTGCTACCTTTTATTAAATTTACAGAAGCTATATGCACAATTTATAATTAGAAAAAAATAAAATATAACCTTACCTAATGGTCTCTGACTACAGGGGAGAAACTTGAGTATCTAAGGTATTCTATAATTTTACATGTATGAGTATTTTGGCAAAAATTTTCTTAGCATGTTTGATGGAAGAGCAATGAAATAGTTCTTTTAAAAAGATTTTGATTCATTTTTCTTCTTTCTTAAGAAAGAAGAAAATTTAATCAGTGTTTTACTGATGGTCCATGATGATTATAGATGTCTCCAACTACTTTCTGTTCAGGTGGGATATGTGCTTGCTTTTCCCCTCATCTTTTGATAGTTTTTAGTATTATAGTTTGAATTTATAGTCTCAGATATTCAAATAGTTTCATGAGGGCATTAATTCTATATTGATCATTTTTTTAGCTGTCAGATAAAAAAGTTATTTTAAGATGGAAAAAGTGGATAAAAGTATTTTTGAACAAATAATATTGAGAAATACATGTAAAATTTTGAACCCTCAGCAAAAACACTTGAAAAAAAAAACAAGAAAAATTAAAATTTCTCAAATATTTCCTTGGTCTTCAATGAAACATATCGACAATTTTTTATGTAAAAAAAGGTTTGCAAAGTTTGTGACATATTCTTGACATCCCTCTGCAGGATCTAGTGGCAAAGTGTGGTCCAAAACAGTTTTAGAATAGTCACACCACGTTTTAGTGCAAGGAATGAATTACTTCCACAGTTGTTGCCAGTCTAGAGGACCCAGTCTGCCTTGCTATTTTACCTATCTCTTATGTATATATTATATGGAACAGTAGAGAGGAAAACTGGACCAGGAGGTTACCTCAGGAAGAAGGATCATCATTTCAACTAAAAACTAAGGAGCTCAATTAGAAAAAAAACAACTTAATCCATAAGACATTTGACACAAAAAGCAGTGAAAAAAGACTTGAAAATGAAATCATATGTGAAACATGTGAGGCATCTTGTTACTCAAGGACAGAAAGCTAGAAGGTTAAAGAGGGTGAAGATAATTTCTACCAATTCCCTTATGTTGCAATGCTTGTTTTGTAAAAATTTCTTAACTGCAACGGATAAATTAAAAAATGCTTAAATAAATATAACAGAGCAAACTTACATGTGTTTTAAAAATTGCTATCACAACAGAATGCATATTTTATCACAGTTACAATATATTGTCTTTGTAATTTATCACTGAAGATTGTCTTAGAAAAGTTCAAAAGTACTTGGGTTAAAAAAACTATGGTTCCTTCCTCTTTCTTGATGAATTTCAAAAACATCAAAAAATTGATTAGAAATGGAAATTATCAGTATAAAAATAAGTGGACACATATGTCTAAATTATTCAATGAAACACACACACACACACACACATATATATATATATATATATATATATATATATATATATATATACACACACACACACACACACACTCTCCAAAATTGGATTGAGTTCTCTTGGTCACTGGTATGTTTATGAAAAAATAAATAAATAATAATTCACCTTTCTCTCTGCTGGACATCGATAGCCTAGGGGTTAGAATCTCCGACTGATGACAAATCAGTTGGGTTTCGGAAGCAATCAGATGTCTAGCCACAGTCTGTCTGTGGCTGATGATATACACACACACACACACACACACACACACATACATATATATATATATATATATATATATATATATATATATATATATATATATATTTTTTTTTTTTTTTTTCAAGTACAAAAATTTCTAAACTAATCACAAGTACTACTTCATTTATTTACATTTATTTTAATGAAAGAGAAAAAAATTAGAAGCCAGTAATAGTAAGATTCCTAATTTTTCTTTCTCAGAATTTAAGGACTATCTGTGGCATATATTTTGAGAGGAATGAATAACTTGAAAACATCCTGAAATCAGCAGAATTTGGTAATTAATCCTGTGAACAGACAGTACCAGTTTACTAATTTCATAGTTCCAGAGTCTAATCACACAAAAAATTACACAGCTTACCATTTTCTAAAGAATTAAAGGATTTATTTTTTATTTTTAATGACATTTTTATTACTTTGTTATAATGGGGCTTGTTTGACTCCTGCTTTTGGATAGTATATATATATATATATATAATATATATATATATATATATATATATATCATAACAACAAAGTAAAACATTTATACATACACACTCACACACATATATAAGGATTTATTTATTAGATAAGTTTGGTTGTACTTGTTTTGTAGACATATGAAAGTTCTTGTAATGTAGTTGTTAAATGTTTCTGTTTTGTTTTGTGTGTGGTATGGTGTGGTATGGTGTGGTGAATGAATAAATTATTTGTAAGCAATAATTCTATCATTAAAAAGTAACAATAAATGTGAGAAAGTGATAGTGGTGTAAACTTATCTGTTGTCTTCATTTCTGGAGTGTTTCAAATCCCTTGGTAAAAGGTCACTGAAAAGAGAAAGATGCTAGATTTCCTGCCAGTAGGGCGGTTTGCTTTTTACTAGGGAATTAAGGGAAATAATATTTTTATTTCTCATGATCACTAGATCACTACAAATTCAGATGTTATTATTGTGGATATTTAGTATTTCAAATAAACACCCAACTTCTATTTTTTATTAAATAGTATGTATTAGATCTATCAGCCTGTGCATTTAAGAAGTCTTAGTAAAAAAAAAATGTGTTCAATTTCCAAAGAAAATATTTTCTTTATTAAAATTTCTCTAATGTGCAAGCCAACAGACACATACTGCTTAATAAATAATAATGGGGTGTCTATTTGAAATATGAAGTATCCCCTATAATAATGTTTGAAGTAATAAAAATGGCTAAACATGTAAGTTGACTAAGAGCATATTATATTATATTATATTATATTATGAGCAACTTTGTACAAGACATTTACTGTTTTTCACTACTGATCTTTTCTGTTAAACAGGCAATTGCAAAATTTACCCAAAATATCCAGGGATGGTATATTGGCAATTGGTTGGGTCTCAGGGTGCAACAATTTAAAGATAGCAATCAAAAGTTGTTGCCAAATGAAGGGCAAATTTTGTGAATTCTGTGAAGGCCTTGCCATAAATACAATCTCCATTGTTAGCCTGTGTTTAATAACAGTTTTGTGTAAGTTGCTTGAGGCAAAGGGATTCTGTGAAAGAAAGTACTTTTAGAGCTGCTCATAACTAACAAGCTTCCTTCCTTCATGTTCATTTGATTGCATAGATTTTTCAACAAATCCCTTGAGACTGTGTAAATAAAGGATAGAAAATCGTGTCTGTATCTAGATATTCATTTAGACACGATTATCTTCTCTCTCCCCATTGTGTGTGGGAAGGTTCTGTTGTTTGGCCCTTTATTGGTCAGATTTTGGAAATAAATCTTCTGCACTTCCTTGTGTATGTGCTTATATATATATATATATATATATATATATATATATATATATATATATATATATATATATACATGAATATATATGCATGCATATATGTATTTATATATATGTGTATATATATATATATATATATGTATATATATATATATATATATATATATATGCCTAAAAATGTTAGAGTTATCATTCAAATGTAGAGTCAAGCGTTGTGAAAGTAAGTTTTTGGTGTGACCAACATAAATATCATTTAAATCATTGGAGATACAATCTCCCAAAGGGCACTTGAATTTGTAAACTGTTGCTTTTTTGCGAATTGCTAATGGGGAGGGAGGGAAGATTCATTGCGAATAATTAAGTTGGATATACTAGATTTAGTGTAGTATATGATTAAGCTAATTTTTTTGCTAGGCTCTGTTGTAGATATATTAGTATTTACTAATTTTTTAGGCATTTAAAACAAAATGCCTAGTTGTGTACACAATTCCAGAAATCCTTGTTGAAAACACAACTATACTTAAACATGAAAACAATAAACAAAAACTAAAAACTATTGAAGCTATATACATAAAAACATTTGAAACCTTACCTGAACAAAATAAACTACAAAATCTCCACAAATATTCTTAAATGCCTATAATTGATAACAGAAGCCATTGGTTTATACCAGCTGCTTCCCATTCTTAATACTTCTTATTTTCACTCTCGCGTTGTTATGTGTGACGTCACGAGCTGTGACATGATTTTCGCTTCCGCCTCTCATAAACAACTAGTAAAGACTCTTACCATCTTAAATTCTCTAGTGAATGCCCTCTTAGATATAAAATAGGTGTTATTAAACATTTCCTCAAGAAAGCACACAAAGATTGATCCTCTCACATGATTTTCATTAAGGAATTAAATAACGCAAAACAAATGCTCATTAATAACAGATTTCCTAATTAGGCTTTTTGTGTCTAAGGTACCCTAATACCAACAGCAAGAATAGAAACATAAATAATAATATTAATATTTTTTATAAAAATCAGATGAATGGAAATTAGAAACAAGATGAAACTAGAATTAAGAACATTATAAAAAAATTCATAACACCAGTAAACAATAGTAAAAAAATTAGACTAATTATGTATCAAAAAAACTGCCAACCTTATAGTTAAAAATAGAAATTCACCTCTTAGAACAAAATTAAATATAACAAATATTATTTACAAATTTAAATGTCCATTAAAGAATTGTAATCTTGATCAATCAAAATTCGTAAACAATTATACAGGTCATACTTCATGTTTGACGAGAAGACTCACACTAAATCTTTCTGATCATAGCTCAATTATGTCTTATTTAAATACTCATGGAGCCCTACTGGACCCTATTTGTAACATATTTGTTAATAACACAAATATAACAGCATAGTCTACATGTAAATAAAGGATAAATATAATGGAGGCATCATTAATAAAAACCAAAAAACCAACAACACTCAATAATATCAACTATGAACATGGACACATATCTTGACCATGTTTTGAAAATGAAAATATTATATAAATAGATACATGCAACAAACTATTTCTTATTTAACAGTTAAAATATTTTAACCTTGAAAATGGCTAAATGTATAGCCAAAACGCTCGAAAAAAAGAACAATTGGACAGTTTTTATATAATCCATCTACTGAAAAGAAAAAAATTATAAGATGATATGAGAAATTGTATAAAAACTAAATCAAAGCACCTTGTTTGTTATATTCAGTGAAATGTGCATGGAAGAAGGATTGCTGCCTAAATACACATATACACACACACACACACACACACACACACACATATATATATATATATATATATATATATGACAAAAAAAAATTATCTCGATTTTTCTTTAATTTAAAAAATTTTAATTAAAAGACTTTTAATTTAGCATTCCTACATCTTCAGCACTTCCCCTCAGTATGTAATTATAATTATAATTTATGTTTACATCTATGTCTTCCTCCCCCACCACCACTACACATGCATGATTCCATCAATAGTGATATTACTTTGCTGTGATGAAGTCCTTTTCCAAAGATGAAATAAATTACACAGAATTTTTCCACTTTGTCATTCAATTGCCTAACATATGCAATTAGTCAAACTCAGTTTCATGAACAGACAAAAAATGCAATTCTTGAAAATGACTGCAGTAACAGTTGAAAGTAATGATTCAAAACATCTTGAAACAAAACAGAAAAGGTTATTAAATTTGTTCTTTTATTGTTCTCAATCCTTAATAGTGTTTTTTTTTTTCACATATTCTCTCGTACTCAGTAACCTCTTCTTTCTTGGTGTCTGTATTGCCTTCATTGGGGGGAAATGATTAAAAAAAAGTCTCTCAGGGGATGAAATGCATAGGTAAAAAAAAAGTTTTCATCTTGTCTTTGTTCATATATATATATATATATATATAAAATTTGTCAGACAATCGCAAATAGCATGAAACCCAGGGTCGCAAACTGACATCAATCCAACTAAATATCTAAATATATATATATATATATATATATATATATATATATATATATATATATATATATATATAGCAAGAATTCATTTAAACAAGTTTTTTGAAATTCAACCAATACAGTGTCTCTGTTTAATTTTTTATTGTATTTTTCCAATGTTCGATTGTGTATAAAATATTGCAAATGTATGTAAAATAATTAGAATATAGATAAATTATTTAATAAACTTCTTTCCGTTGTTGTCAAGCTTCAGTAAATCTGTTCAGTACATGATGTCACTTATTTGACACATGTATATTTCAAGAAATGTCAGGCAGAAGCCAATAAAACTCTTGTCTATGATATGAATAACAATGAATTTCTGATAAAGAGGGAGCCAATCAAAATTATGCAAACAAAAACAGAACAAAAATATCAACTTTAGAGAGTTTATCCACAATTGTGATTTGGATGTACAACAAATCATGTGAAAATTTGTAAACAAGTTGACAAAGGTTAATCTTTTTCATGGTTTATTGCATTTTAAAGTACAAATTATTAGAAAAACACATACAAACATGTTCAGTGTCATCAAGCTCTCGGAAACTGTTCTTCACTTATACAGCATCATTCAGTTCTCGATAATGAGTAAGATTGTAAACATGAAACAGACCTTTTAGTTTGAATTTAATACAACTTATTTAAATTATAAATATACTTTCATATGCAGGGAGTTGGACAGAAGGTTTGATGAAGTTGTTGTTATATTATTGTTTGCATCACAAAAGATTTAATTTGTGATTTTATTAAAAAGTTTCATCCACTAAGAGGACAAGGCTTGTTCAGAATGTACTCAACCATTTTGAATATATCAAGATTTGGTTATACAGTCTTGATGTAAGTATCAGAGATTGCCTTCTTGTACATATGAGATAAATATATTGAATATCTCAAGATCTGGTTGTATAGTGTTGATGTAAGTATCTGAGATAACCTTCCTGCAAGAATACACAGTTTCTCATGGGGTTACTCAGTTGACCATTGATACACCATTAAATGAATTTGTGTACTTTGTGATCATCACAGTGACAGAGCAAGTAGATTCTTCTGTGGGGTACAATCCAAATTTGTTTCCTTGTAACTTCTGGTTTTTCTCAAAGCTAAAATTGCCAGTAAAATTTCATAGACTAAAGATTAAAGAAAATATGACAAGGTAGCTGCTGTCAATCCTGAAAGGGGAATTTTTAAAAGTAGAAGTGATGCTGAAATAAGTGTTTGGGTTACCATGAGGAGTAAGTAGAAGTGACCATAACACTATTGCCTTAAGTAGGTAATTTTTTTTTTTATAATCTTTTAGTGGCTATTGTTCTACTACATTAAGGTCATTTTTTTTTTTTAATCCCAGGTGAGCACTAATTGTATTTTAATGCATTGTGTAAGCATATATTGTATTTTTGACTTTTCCATTGTATATTCTTGATAAAATAATAAAAATTAAAGCTTCTTTGGTATTTTAAAAAGTGTCTTAAAATATGTTTCACAAAAATAACAATGAGCACTGAAAGGCAAATATTAAATGACTGTATACTTTTCACACTTATCCTTCATCCATACTGTTTCCCCAGAGAAATACAGAAGTCTTAAAAATTGGATTTAAAGATTATTACATGCACAAAAATCAGTAATTTACAAGCAGAAAATAAGGAAATATAATCTTTCATCCAGCTTTAAAATAAAAAATAAACTTTCCCATTGATTTTCAATTACACTTGACTTGTATTTTTTAACACAATAAAACTAACAATAAAATGTCATGTCAGAAATTCCCTAACCTATTATGGTCATAGGTGCACTACACATACTGCCGCCATTAGCAGAAGTCGTGTATCAAGGTCAAGTTAGCCTGATGTAGCACATCCTACTTCAGGGTACTTTTGAATTCAAAGTTTTCTTTCTCTTAGACTGGTTGCCACCTCAAGGCAAGAGAGCTCAGTCTTCCATAGCTGGAAGAAGATTTATTCATACCTTTTTCAAGGCCATAGTGCAAAGTGAATGAGACAGAATTAATCAGAAATTGAACTCGCCATGCTGATTTCATTTTTCACTTTGATATCCATTACACTAACCGTACCTCCATTTAGTAAAATGCAAGATTACATAAAAACTATAAGTTTTTGTCTGTTAATAACATTATAATATTTATTTTCTATGTTCATAAAAACAAAATTCTTATCTCTCTTGATGAAAGACTTTTTATTTTTTTGTTAAATTAAATCAGGACTTTAAACTCCAAGTTATCTTTGATTACAATCTCATCAAATAAAGGAGATAGGAGCAAAGTTAATCCCAACAATCTCCCCCGACCCAGGTTTTATCAATGAAAAAAATTAAACGATTTTGTTGGAATTTGGCAATAGTTGATTTTATGCTTACCTTAATTTTAAGCAAAAACCAAAACAAATTTCCTTTATCAGCTTAGCAAGATTCCTTCATCTGTTAAGTGGCCAGAATTCTCTTTTTGTGAGCTTCTGGTCACCATTATCAGAAGCCTCTTGTTTTTCCTCTTTTGAAACTGACCACTCGTTTCTTGCATACAAGAGAAAAACCTTTTGGTTCTAACTATGTCTTCAGGGAAGTGATTCTTCTTACCAGTAAATGGTTCTTCAAATGCTTGAATGGAAAAAGATTTCCTTTCAGACAAAGTTGTTTTTCTCTAAATACTTTTGATCTGAAGTGATCGAGGCTATACGCTACTCTTCTGGAATTTGAACTCAAATTCTTTTATGGCTTCCAATTCTTGAACTCTTGGAAGCAATTTCTTTTTTGGTTTCAAGAACTTTCTTCTTTTAGTCTGTTTTACCATTTTTCTTTTCTTTTTAATCCCTGCAGACCTTCTTGTTAATGGCAGATTTTCTTTCTGTTTTATGCTGAAAAGTAGAATTTCTTCATCTTTAAGCCAGGTTTGGGAACCATTTTCAGTAAAAGAGGCAAAATAAATAAAAAATCAATAAATTGAATGTGCCTTTTGTATTGTATGATTATCTACATTTGTTAAGGGCATATAACCTGAAATTCAGTGTTAGTTCTTTAAAAGTCTCTTTTGTTTTAGAAACTTTCGTTTCCTTTAAGTAATTGAACACTGATTTTATTCGCTTAAGATCTATTTACCATCTTGCTGTGCATTGGAAAATAGCTCATCTTGCAAACAATTGAACTGGAGAGTTTTAATATCAGAGTTCAAATTCTGATGATGATGTTGACATCAGCTTTTTCCTGCCCACCACTTCATTAAAGCAATGTAGTGAAGAGTGTTAAATCTTTGATGAGACTTCTTCAGATGGTTGCACAGTGGAGCAGACATTGTCAGATTTCAATTCCTGAAGCTAAAAATTGTTCAGTTGGTTAAACATTGAAATAAAGATTTTAAAGTCTACATTTCTTGCCACAATACTAAATCTACAATCATGAAATAAGCTTGAAAATGGGGAGTAATGTGAGTTGCTCTCCTGATTAGCTCCTGTTTCAAACCAGGGCATTCTGTTGTTCATCTAATGATTGCAAACTTTGTAATGGTTGTGTAGTTAATTCATACTGCATCATTGGCATTTGAAATGTAGCCTAAGATCTTTCAGTGTATAGTGTTTAGTTGCATCTGAATATGTATTCATGCATGTGATATTTTCATTTAAAAGCATAGTATTTTGAAAAACAGGTCACAAAAACAAATTTTAATATTGATTATTGAGATTTACATTATCAACAATCAGTTATTGATCATACAGACTGAACATTATACACTGATGATTTCAGATAAGAATTCAGGCTGCAGAATTGAGCCACTCTTTATTTTTTTTTGCATTTTTTTTATTTTGACCAACATAAATGTAAGACATGTCTAAAAAGTAATATATAAACATAAAATATATGGTTTGCCATTCAGACCAGCAAACTTTAATTCACTAGACCATGAGAACAATCTATCCCATGGATTGAATAAAGTGTTTGGTTTGAAATTCTGAAAGGCAAATACCTGAAGAAGGCTTAAGAGTACAATGGCTGAAATATTGGTTGTATTTTATATATATATATATATATATATATATATATATATATATATATATATATATATAATGCACAGTGAGTGCATGTAGTAATAAATCAGTGAATGCAAAACAGGTAAAATTTATATTAACAATAATTATATTGGTGTTCCTTGCTGCTTGATGATAAAGTTTCATGCACATGGCAATCATCATGTATAAATTCTATTTTAATAATATGTCTTTTACTAATATATATATATATATATATATATATATATATATATATATATATATACAGAAGCAGCATATCTTCATTCAAGCATGTTTCATTGAATAATCTAGATATATTATCTGTATTTGTTTTTATTTTAATCCTCTTAAATTCATGGATCAATTTCTTAATGTTGTTATTGAACTCATTAAGAAAGAGTGTTTCTTTTATTTTTCCAATTTCAATCTGATCCAAGATCATTTTCAGGGGTGAATTGCTAAGACAAAAACTAATTGATAGTTGTCAATTTTTTTTTTTTTTTGTTAAGTGTGCATGAAACATACTGTTATAGTCAATTTACATTAAGAATATATAAGGGAGGTCACTCAGTTTAAATTTTTTATTATTGTTTTAAAAAATACATATAGGATTGATACAAATATAAAATTTGTCACTTAGCTGATTGATGTTATTTTCAGCATCTTGATTCTAGAATTTAATAGACAATTACTTCATACAGTCCTCAGAAGATATCAGGAATTGACTGTTTATTTTCTCATTTTTTATCACTTTTATATTGAATTAAAAAAATAGTTTTATGCTCTTTACATTGGTGCAAAGTTGACTTTTTTCTTCTTTCATTGTGTTTGTGCATGTGTAGAATGCCATGGTTATTTCTTCTTTTTGTTATTTTACTTGTCTCTTTATACTTTCTTTTTATTGGTTTTATACATTTTCTCTCTTTAACGTTAAGTGCCAGAGCTAAATGTAGCAATCCAACATCCGATTTGGCAGACAGTTACTGATCATAATAATTCTTGAGCATTCTAGAGCTTTCTTGAGTTTGAAAAATGGAGGTGTATTTAAATTTTTTTTCACTCAAATAATTTTTTTTTTAAATAGGAAATCAATTGACCAAAATCGCCTGAGAATACCAAAAGGTTGAAACCAATGTAGTGGAATCAGCTGATTTCCTAATTTTTTATACTTAAAAGCCCTACATGTTAAATTTTTATCTTTATATATCTGTATTGAGCACTTGTTAATACGACTGATTTATGGTCTAATTTATATCTGACCATTAACTTTTTTTTTATTATTTCATAAATCTAAATGAAATAATAATAAAAATGAAAGAATATTAATATAGTGTGTCTGAAGATTTTAAGTTTTTAATATTTTTTATTGTTCAATATATATATATATATATATATATATATATCTATATATATATATATATATATATATATATATATATAAGCACACACACATACAAACATATGCAAACATGTTTCAGTGCTTTTATAATAATATATTTATTAATTAATGCTTAAATAGTAGTGTTTTTTGTTTTATTTCTTGTTTTTTAATCTGGCTTGGTGTTAGTTAAAATGTTAGGGTATTAATTATGTGTGGTTAGGTTCATAGATGTATTTTCTTTGTTGTTTGAATATATATATATAATGTACTCGCATGCACACACACACACACACATATATATATATATATATATATATATATATATATAATGAACACACACACGCACACACACATATATATATTTAATTAATGTTTAGGTAGTAAAGTAAATATGTGTTTATATGTTATCATTTATCTATTATTTCATTATATGTGTACATATAGTTGCTTCTAACTGTAAAATATGTCTAAAAATAATAGAAATCCTTAAACAAAAAACAAAAAAACAACCGATAGCTACAAACTTAAAAGTACTGGCCATATTCAGAAAATGAATATATCCCAATCATAGCAATTTACACACCATTTATAATAACACAACCCAAATCCTTGGAAATAGTTAATGGATTGGTTGAAAGTGCTCAGCCCAACTTACTAATTTACTTCCCAAAATTAGTATTAAAATCAAGCATCATACTACTTATATCATGAAGAATGTTTATCAGAAAAGTTTCAGATGGATGGGTGGAGGTGTGAGGCAGCACAACAATTATGAGTATGGCAAACAAATTTCAAATTTTCATTGCTTTTTTATTTACTACAAACGCCCATGTGAATGGCATGGAACCATTATTCTCTGCTTTCTCATCTGCTACTATATATCTTGGGGAAAAATGTCTTATTTATAACTTTTCACAATAGTTGATGAAGAAGACTGTGGGTGAGTACTTTTTTGCCAATTCTTACCTGTAATTACTGCTCAAGTACAGTAATAACTGAAAAACAATTTTCATCTATTGTCAAGTTTTACAGGTGTTAGAGATATAGATTGATTTATAGAGAGAGTGTGGTTATACGAACCAATACTGCATGGTAACTATCAGTTTCATACCTCAGAAAGATCTTCAGATCTTGGTTTGGAGATTGCATTTAGGTGTAAAACTGACAGTCATTATGCAGTGTTGATTCCTCACTGTCTAGATCTATAAATGCTTTGTCTCCAATATTGTGCACTCTTTCCATCTGATTGCAGCAAATTTTGAATATATATATATATATATATATATATATATATATATATAATAATAATTGGTTATTTGTTTCCAAGTAAGTCTGCTTAGGTAGATTGCTAATACCTGTTGCAGATACCTATTCAAACACATCTGTGCTTTGTCATCACCTATAAAGCAAGTCTGGATGTGAGCATACAATCTGGTGTGAATCAGTAGTTGAACAAGGGTGGTACACTCAAATCCTTAATCATGATGTCTTATGACTTTATATTTGTGCAACCTCCAACAACATCTGAACAGTTTTCATTTACGTAAATTTTGTTCCAGGAACTTACCAATGGTGATGCATGCTGGGATCATGTTGGCTAATTGATTCATTCATTTTCTATGGATTTTCAACACTTTGCAGGTTATTTAAACCAGAAAATATTTTTAGCTTCTAATAATTTTTTGGAGATAATAATGGTATAGCGATACAAATCTTATCAATTATCAGAGCTGGTGGGGAGAACTAGTACATTAGTACATTTCTTAGAGTTTTTTTTTTTTAATCACATGATCTGCACAAAATCTTTAAAGGGTAACAAGGAAACATGATCTTAATTTAAAATGGCTATTACTGCTACAGATCCTAAAGTGTGTATAAAGAAATACAGGGGCACTTGTGAACTGGCAATCTCTGACTGATTTCTATTCAGAAAATATCAATTGCCATGACAGGATACAAAATGTTATCAGTACCAATAAAGACATTTCTTAACACTGCATACAGAATTGATTGTCCGAAGACAAAGAGCCCCACTTACTTTCAAATCCATAATTAACTTTGTCAATGAATCTTTGCATCTCCGAGTTTTCTCTCTTGGGACAATTCTTTGGTCTTGCTTCGTCATGTACTCAGTAAACACATTCTTCAGAAATACACACTACTTGAAACCCAAAAGTCCAGGGGCATAAAGGCTTCTACTACCTCTTATTTAGATGCTTCTCCAAATTCAACAAAGCAATTGCCATTCATTGACCAATGAGATTCAAGAGAATTAAATTACTTTCTTTACTTACTCATCACACAATTGCATATGAAACATTTTGGACTTGCATTTTATTGATATTAGGCTTTTATTGTTATTTATGTAATAAATGGTTATATGTATATTATCAACATTATTCTCTCTCTCTCACTATATATATATATATATATATATATATACACACACTTTTGTATCAGATGATTTCATATATATTGCATACTGAATTGTTTTACTTGAATTTTAGCCTGACCAGAAAAAAATTACCTGTGTGTATTGCAACCAGTCATTAAAAATACATGATTTTTAGCCTCTTCAAAAAAATTACCTGTATATAGCGTGACCCTCTAATTTTTGCATTAAAAACTGATCATAAAACCTCACATTACCCTCAAGTACATACATATATATATATATATATATATATATATATATATATATATATATATATATATATATATATATATATATATACTTGGGCTTTGTATGAATATTTATGGAGGACTCACAAGACTGACAGTTGTAAGTGTAGAAAAATTCTAAATTTGAAAATTTAACTGGCTTTTTAGTTGACATTCATAAAATAATATAATATATATTCTGCAATAATTAATACAATCATTGTTCCCCAAATCTGGACAAGTGAAAAATCCTGAAACTCCATGTCAACTTCCAATAAGTACTGTGAATTTTAATTACTCCTGATACAATATATATAATCATCGTGGAATAATGGATAGCTGTTTGGATTGAAGAATTGGAGAGCTGAGTCCAAATTACAGTCAAGTTTGTTACATTCAATTATGTGTTAATACCCTTGAGAAAGTGTATCTATCTGTCCTCCCACCAGGCATGGGTAAATAGCAGGACAGACTGGGTCTTATAGCTTTGGTTGGCAAATGGTCTAGGAGAAGGACAACTCTGAATTTAAAACATTAGGAGGGTTGTTTAGGGATATTGTGGCATGCTGTGCACTTTTTAGTTGATGTTGTTCCCAGGTCCCCACTTTCCAGGGTGGTAGCACCTGTTAGTGCTCTAGCTATGGGCAAATACTGAACCCCTAAATTGGAGTAAAAACATGAAAATATTAGAAAAATTAGCAAAGCTCACAAGAGGATAAAATTTTGGCATTAAACGACCCATAAGGAGTTGATATGCCATTAAAAAAGACAAACCAAATCAAAATCCACAAATCCAGTTCCCCTTTATGCATAATACTATTACAGGTCCCTATTTACATATATCCACTTTCAAAAGCACTAAAGTTAATTGTTATTAGTGGATCTACCTTATAATTATACTATTAATACTACAAATCAGTTTCTATAAATCTTATAACTTAGTGAAATATGAGCCTCATTAGATGAAGAAAACCTATTTACAAAAGTTAAAGAAACAATAGAGATGAGAATAAATAATATTTACACCCATTCTTTGTGCCCCAGGCATCTTAAAATTTGGCATATTAAAAAAAGATTTATTTAGCATGTACTATCCAAATTCTATTCTATGACCAGTCTGGTGCTAATTATATATATATATATATATATATATATATATATATATATATATATGTAACTTCAAATGTTATTATAGTTGATACTCATGAAAATGTTCTCTCTGGTGCAGATTGAACTTTTGTCCCATTCATTGGAGAAATCAGCCATTTAACTGATAAAGAAAGCATTCTTCCTCATTCAGATATTTTTTTATTTTGAAGTTATGAAAGCTTCAGATTGGAAAATAAAATCTATTAATTCTGTGGAAATTGCTTTGTTTATGTTTTGGATATAAAACTGAGCAGATATGGGCTTTCAAGAAAAGAATATCTCAAAAGGGGAAATAGAGCTTTGCTGAACTGATGCTCTCTGTATCCGAGCAGTAAAGTACTTTAGATCAAATGGTGGTTTCTTCTACAAAGTGGGGTGGAGTTTCAGTCCCTACCAGAGAGCACATTTTCTTTAAGATTTCTAGCTTTCTTGTACACAGGGAGGTTAGTTTTAATTGAGTTTTTGAACCATTTCTTTGATCAGCCTTGATATCTTTTGCTATATAGTAGCTCTCTGTACAATATCCATCTAAGATTGTGATGCTGCTCCATGCAGATGACATGGCCTGTGCATCAGACTTGTGCCTTGATGAGAGTGGGAAGGACCTGACTGATCATGCCATCATGAATAAGCTGGGTGATCTTTACAAACTTATGTTGGCATCTGATGCACTCAAGGAGAGTTTATAAAAAACACCTCCCTATTGATAGTTTCAAACTCTTGTCAGTACAATGAATACAATATTTTGCTCAATACACTTTTCTTGTAATTGCTCTATGACAAAGATCATAACTAAAGTGCTTCTGTCTGGTCTGAAGCCACATTGGGCCTCAGAAATTCTGCTTGAAGATAGTGATGAGTGTTGAGGAACGCTCATGCCAAGATCTTTCCAGTGATGTTAAGTAGTGAGATTCCCATATAGTTTCCACAGTCTGCTTCATTTTCCTTATACTTGTGTATAGTGGCAATCAGGACATTGTAGAAGTTGTTTAGCATCTTTTCCTCTTTCTCCCAGATGAAAGGTCTCATGACTTGCTACTTTCTATATCTCGGCAGGAATACTGTCCTTTTCTGATATTCTGCCAGAAGTTTTCTGCTATATTGCTTTCTTGATCTCTGCCACAGAGGGTGGTAACTCAAGCTAAAGCTGGACTGATTGCAAAGGTATCTGGCTCAGTGCTGTAGGGTCACTTGTCAAGGATCTATTGAGCAAGTTACTGAAGTGTTCTGTCCATAATTTTTTCGATCCCATGTGATCTTTGATCAGAGTTGTGTCATTTGAATCCAGCAGTAGAGTACTACTAGATATTAATGAAACATATACAAGGTAGCTGAACAACCTCTTAGCACTGTAAACACCAGAATAGCATTGAAATTCCTCAGCTTTTTTCTGCCACATCTTGCATCTTTTGCAGTTTCAATGAACTTCTGCCTGGAATTTTTTGAACTTGTCCCTTTTGGTAACAGACTAGGTAACTGACACTGCCTTCATAGCTGTTGGATCTGTAGTTCTCATGTACTTCCTCCACCAGGAATCTTCACATGCAATAGGGCTAACAGGCACAAAATGATTGAGGGTTTGGACCCATCAGCTACCCTCACCTGGATTTGCCTGCCAATCAAAGTGGTTTACTGGTAGGGGTTGCTGCTGTTGTATACAAGTATCTACTTGGTGCCACAGGAACTGAGTGCCAAATGGGAATCAACATACCCGATTCCAAAGTAGTACTATTCTTCTCCAATTTGAAGTGCTATCCCTCCTTTACACCTCATACCCTACTTTTTCTTACACTAGACACCAAAGTAAATGGAGCAACATCAACATCAAATATACTAATTATTATTATTGTAATAACATCTGTTTAAAATCAAAAAATGCACAAGAACAAATAAAAATAGATTAAAAAGAATAAAATAAAATAAACAAAATAAGTAAAATAAATTAATTCAAACTAATAAATAACTAAGTAAATAATAAACAAAATAACAAACAACAAACATACACACATAATCACAAGTAAAAGTAATAGTAACAACGAAAAATAAATAATCAAACGTTAACAAACAACACTACTAATAGTCAAAAAACTGCATCCTCTCCTACAATTATTGCTACTCAATAATCCCTAGAATAATTCAAAACATGACTGTTACCACAATACAATAGACAATCCACAATGCATTACTGATCTGTACATATAAATAGTCAAGCAAAAACACAATATGGCCTGATGATTGCATGCAGCATGAAACATACTTTTACTCAGGGTGTTGACTTCAGTGTCCACTTTATCTCTCTCTCTCTCTCTCTCTCTCTCTCTATATATATATATATATATATATATATATATATATATATATATGCACGCACACATACATATTTGGTGCTGAAAAGTATACAATATATTCAACAGGTCCCTCTCCCCTATACCCAATCTGATGTTTGGTTATTTGGTCAAGTTTTGGTAAGTTGAGAAAATTTTAGCACCCACCTCACATTTATTTTCATATATATATATATATATATATATATATATAAACCTAGAATACCAAACTTTATGGTCTCATCTAAAACACACAAAATAGGCATCCCAATGCACGCCAGGATTTCAGATATAGTCAGCACTCCCCACAAATTGGTGAAAAATATAAGAATTTTAGACCCCACCCCACACCTTGAAGCAATCAACAAAATTTCAGGCAACCTCGGTGAAAAACCAAGGAAAAAAGTATGACTGACAAATTCATGTCTAGATAAAAAAAATCACTTTACATCAACATCCTGGTTGAAAAATGCTTAAATCTCTTTAAAAAAAAGTACCTAACACAAAGATAAACCTCACTCTACCAATAACTAAAATAATAAAAATCTGACATCTCATCGCCATCACCTATTTTTCCTTTAATAATAATTTTTATAAAGAAAAATTCTGATTACCAATAGGATTGTCCCTAAGTGAAGTGATGGCACGTATTTTCTTAAAATTTCTTGAATCTGGTCCTTTCCAAAATATTTTACATAAACAATCAACATACTTCCAATATATTGATGATACTCTATTAATATAACCCCCGATACTGACTTACTGGATCTTGTAGATAAACTAAACAATGTCATATATACAAGAGAATTTAAAATTGAAATTCTACACCATGTTAACTGTAGCTTAAAAGTTATTGCTCACCAAAAAAATCATCTCATCAATTTCTGTTCCCATCATAACAACAAAATAAAATTTGGAATAATCATGGATTCTACTTAAGAGCACTCTCAGAATTTGAAGCCATCAATATTTACCTGAAGTGGAGAAATATATTGAAAATACTTTCAA
>OZ010580.1:37903354-37958354 GCA_963932145.1 Acanthosepion lycidas
TTAAAGATATCTTACTGGAATTTTCCAAGGTTTTTATTACACTACTGGACTTTTTTTTGAATAACAAAAATGTATAATTACTCTCCAAGCTTAACAGAAGAATCTTGATGGAATCAATCATAAATGAAAATGATATGTTCATCATTAATTAATCATAGCTAAGTATTGAAAGCTCATGAATGATTGAAATAGAGTTCAAACAAACACACACACACACACACACACACATATATATATATATATATATATAAATGGTGGTACTCGTTTGGAAAAAACTCGTATAGCTCAACTTGCAGAAGAACAAATCGGTACCTGAGGAAAAATGGGTAATAAAAAAAGAACTACGAACATTAAACCAAGGCGAAAACAATCGTCCAGTATTTAAGCTCCAAGTCCAAAGAAAAAAAACTCCAAAATGAGTAAAAAGACAACTACGTAAAGTGCTCAATACACAAAGTAGAGCAGAACCTAAGATAATCCTAAGGAGCCAGGCAAACCTACCTAGGTTTCACCTAAACGGATTATGGAACAGAATTTATAGCTAAAACCAAAAATAACCATGACCACGTGACAAAAAAATAAATAATAATAATAATAAAAGACACCAAAAACAAACAAAACATATATATATATATATATATATATATATATATATATATATATATTCCAGTATCATTTTCTAACTAATTCAAGAGTATCTTCACCCTTTGTAACCATCTAACTTTCTGTCCTGGAATAACAAGTTGCCTTACACATTTCACATACAATTTTATTTTCAAGTCTTTTTTATCACTGTTCTTTGGACTGTCATAGCTGAAACTCTCACGTGCCAAACATCTTATGGATTGAGTTGGATCTTTTTTAATTGTTCTCCTTAGTTTTTAGTTGAAATGTTGATCCCTCTTCCTGTTGTGACCTCCTGATCTAGTTTTCCTTTCTATTGTTCCCTCTCTTTTAAACTTATTCACCATTCTCTCAATGGTTCTTGAATGGACTTTGAAGATGGAAGCCAGAGTATGAATACTGGTACCATTACTGAAGGCCTGAATGTTTTTTTTCCTTTCACCATTGCTCAGTTGGGAAAACAGCGAAGCTGACACAAAAACAACTTTAGCCTGTTCTCTTTTTAGATGAATAATTCAAAGCTTTTTTTCAGTGATTCTTATGGCAAATGTTGTCAAGATGGCTAAACATCTTACCTGAAAACCCGGAAAACAGAAACTCACTTAGTGGCTTTTTAGATATTAAAAATTTTGTGGGGTGGACAATTTTGCTGTTACACCCGATGTCTCTCTCTCTCTCTCTATATATATATATATATATATATATATATATATATATGATTAGTGTATATGTGGACAACAACTTTTCTTTTAAATGTTTTTCATAAAATATGATGAACAAGTAAAATTTATTATTTAATTTTTCCAGCATTCTTCATTTTTTTGGTTGTGGGAGTGACTGAATACAAAAACTGTCTATATTATTGATTGTCCCAAGTGCTTTCAGCCACTTCTTTAGCTATTTTCAGTGGGGTTGGTTTTGGTGTAGTTACTTTGTTTTCATGTTTTGACTGTGTGAATGTATTGTTTGTAAATTATAATAGCAGAGATCCCAAGCCATCTTGTGTTGGGCATGACTGGTATTCAAGTGAGCAACTTTCTATTTCTAAGAGGCTTTCAGCACTCCGTTACCATAGTTAAACAAGGTAAGGTTAATGGTGTGGAGAGTTGTTTGATGTACAAGGCCTCTCTTATAAGGTGTTTTTTTGGGATTTGATTTACAAATGACTCTAGTGTTATCAACTAATATCTTTCTTAAGGGCTCTTGTAGATTATTGGTTGATAAATGTGTTTTTATAATGCTCTGCTCCGCTAAGTGACATATGAGGAGGTGTGGTTGTATGTCTGATATAGGTAATTGATTTATAACAAGAAAAACAGTCTTGTACTGGGTAGTGAAGCTGATACACTAAATTGGTCATCACTAATTTAGATTTGAAGGGCTTATTTTGGTTATTAACTACAAGGTTTACAGTTTTCCATTTTCTGTAGTATAAGTTTTACATGTTTTTTGGGTCACAAAAATGCTCAAAACTGCAGCACAAGCCATGATTACTGATGGAACCTCTATGGTGTGGTGAGAGGACCATATTCTACATACTTTCTTTTTAAACACTACTATAAACAATGTAAGTGAGTGAGAACATTATAACTCAGTGTGGTGGAGTAATGGATAGTGGCTCAGATTGAGTAATTGGAGAGCTGAGTTCGAATTCCAGTTGAACCCATTACATTCACTTACATGCTAATACCCTTGAGAAAGGTATGAATCCTCTTCTCCCCACAGCTATGGGTAAATAGCAGGATGGCAACCTACTGCAGGAAAAAAATCTGTCTTGTCAGTCGTGTATCAAAAGATACATGATTGCCTAAGCATGTATCATGCATGGCATATGACTGATGTGTATGTTCAAGGTGAAATGTGTATTTTAGCTCCATTACCATAGCAACAGTCATACTTTTGATCGAACCTCCTATGCATCCCTTCCTAGTTTTCTTTTTTTGACAAATAAAACAAGAGATTTTATCAACATAAATATCAATTATATTATTTGTGCTTTCGTTATGTGAAAAGGTCATTGATCTTGCTGTTTAGTCAAGCATCCAGATACTAATATGAAAATAAAACATTGACTAACAGTTTACATTGGAATGGCAGCAATATTTAGAAACTCTATGATGTAAACAACAAAATCTTGTTTTCCACACTGACAACATCCAGTTCTTGATAAAGACTGAGGTGGTCAAAAGTAGTTGAATAAAAGGTAAGAAAACAGGAATTTCAGACAAGTTTATTCACCATTTTGAATTCAATATAAAACATTTTATTTGACAATTGGATGAATACAATAAAAAAGATTAAACAGACAGATCTTAGTGACATTATTTACATTCAGATAATAGTCCTAATCTTTGTTGTTTTTGTCTATTGTACCCTCCAGCCTTCTTCTGTCAGTTTGGGTAAACTACAGGGAAGACAGATAAAGAAGGTTGGAGTGCACAACAGCTGAAATATTATGGTAACGATTAGGACAATAGTCCAAATGTAAATAATGATCCACTATTCATTCTAGAAATTCAGACTCTAGAGAGACCTTGTCAGTTAAATTTAACAAAAATTGTTTGAAACTTAATGAAATGTGATATAATGCACTACTTATTTAATCTACTACAATTATAATTGAAAAGAATTTATCTAAACTTGACATAAATTTGTTACAATTATTAGGTTGGTGCAAAAATAATGACGGTTTTTGACGTTAAAAATAAGTCAAAAACCGTTATTATTTTTTGCACCAACCTAATACTTCTAAAACAATGATACTTAATTAATACAAAACAAAATAATACGAACCTAAAACATGAATTAAGATTTTATTCTGTGGAATTTATAACCACAAGAAATACAAAGTAGAGACCTTGATGAATTTAAATAAAAGATAGGAACACAAAAGGTTTTTTTTTACAAAACAAAATACTCATTGCATTAAGTGTCCATCATAATGTGCTTAGCTACAATTTTAAATTTAAAAAATTCTGCTTTAATTAAGAGAGACAGAAATTTACAAAGGCAAAAATGTATAGAAATTGCACTGATTTTTGAATCATCCACCATAAATTTTCTTTTTTTAAATATCCCATATTGTGACAACAGATCTGCAAGAAAGCTGAAATGATCACAGTATTCATTCACAGGTTCTAGCAATATTTTACCTTTCTGGGTAGATCTGCTGTTACATTGGAGGATATTTAAAAACATCAATGATAAAGATAGAAGTATAAAGAAACTGAATAAAATTGGCTTGGATGAGAGTTTAGACATGTTTGAATAATAAGAGCTCAATGTAAGTTACAGAGCAATTTCTAATGATAAATTAAGAAAATCCCTTAAAAATCTATATCGGTTATAATTTATTTCATGAATATTGTTATGTTCATTTCTTAAGACCAAATATTTTTGATAAAAAATATTTAATCTGAAGAAATGAACAATATGTATACATACATATATATATATATATATATATATATATATATATATATAACAATATTCATGAAATAAATCATAACCAATATGGATCTTAATTTATCATTATATATATATATATATATATATATATATATATATATATATATATATATAATTTTATCATATAGACAAAAACAGTTTACTCACTACAAAGATGCAACTTCATTTTGGTGCTTTTCAATTACACCATGACCAAAAATGGGTATGAACAATTCTACTTGTGGGCAAAGCCATATGTGAAACTTTACTTTCTTTCTTCCATTTGTTTGAGAAAAAAAATGCCATTGCATCAGATATATATATATATAAGTGGACATTGAAATGAACACCCAAAGTCCACAGTCTGTTTCATGCTAAACACAAACATTGACAACTGGCCTGATGATTGCCTGTCTCCTCTGGGTGTTCACTTCAATGTCTGCTTTCATATTTACATATGCGCTATCCCTGATATAGAGCAATTTAACCTATAAATATAGCATTCCTTAAAACTATATTTTATCATATATATATAAAATACATGTGTGTGTAAAAAGGTATATTTCTGGTTGATGACTAATTGAATTTATGTCTATTTTGCACTATATTTTTTTAATTCAACTTAAATAGTTCTTTTTTCTAAAACTATTTTTGATCTTCAAGATTTTAATATGAACTAACATTTCCTATATTTTTAAATAAAACCAGCTTTGACAAATCTAAATGTATTAAAGTACATTGATATTTTCTTTTATTTTTATCAAAAGATTTCTTTAATAAATTTTGACAAAAAATTGACCTCGATTTCAGGTTTGCTAATTTTTCGATCCAGATCAGTTAATTAAATTATTATTGTTGCTATTATTATAATATATTTATTATCATTGTTGTTGTTATTATTATAAATAACATTATTATATTATTTTAACATATTGATAATTACCTTAATTTATTGTTATGTTGTGTTAAAATTATTTGAAATCAATTATTTCGATTACACATCTATTTGTACTGAACTTTAAAAGTTTTAGCTTGTTACTCTATTTTCCAACAATCTTCTTATCCTCTCTTATAGCTGGCTACTTATACCTGACGATGCCTGTCTATAAGGATGGCTAACTAATCCCTGTTGCAGATGCATGCTCAAGCACATTTGTATTTATTCAACACTCAAAGAGTTCATTTGTGGTTTACACTGCAACTATGCTGAGCAGACCTACAGTTTCTCACAGAGAGCACATTATCTGGTGCAATCAAGGCCAGCTCACTCAAACCCTCAACATGACTTGTAATTTTGTGCAAGCACAACCGTCACTGACTCTCAAATAGTTGTGTCTACCCAATTTCACTCACAAGGATTGGGTCAACCTGTGTGGTATGGTTTTCGGACACTTTCCAAAGATGCTGCACTAGGTGATCTCCTTCCCCAGACTGACAACATCAATAAATTAGCTAAAAAATTGACCATGATGAGATTCAAACCTGGGTCGCATGGTCTGAAAGCGAATGTTCTAACCATGTGCCCAACAATAATTAACCTTTTAATGACATAGCTTGGCCAAATCTTTTGAATACCCACTGATGCCATATTTTTTGTTAATATATCTCAAAATATTTTACAATTTTTCTTCAAATAATTTTTAATGTTCCATCCTCTTTTATGGTTTCAGTAAATAGTTTCAAAGTATCTTCTAGCAATTACATATTTCTTTTGGTCAACGATCATATGAATCTTTCTTATTAGATATCGTGTTTATCAGGAAGCCTGCAAATAGATTTCCTCTTTTCTGTTCAGCTATTTCTTGTCTTTGAGTTGTATAATATACGAAAGAGAAATAATTCATTTGATGGTCATAATTTGGAGAATATTAGATTAGTGTGTTAAGTATTTCTTTACTTCACAGAGACTGTCCATCATAGGGAAGTACTCATGAAGAACAATAATGCTTTGGAAAAATTAGATTATGTGACTGTATATATGTTAATCTGTCCCATGTTAGGTGTAAGTTGGATAATGATGCCGTCACTCAGAAGGTAATCACCTATTTGAAACTCTGGCAAAATGAGTCTTTCACTTTTGCAGCATTTTTTATGCACAATTGTAAAATTTACATTCACATAGACATTATTTTTCTTTATTTTGCATCAAAAAAGAAGTCTTATTTATATCATTTACATGTGGACTATTTTCTTCAGGTTTTGTTGCCACATCTTTTTATCTGTTGTGTTTTCTGGCCTTCATCAGGGCCGTATCACTCCAGGTAACCTTCAGGGATTTTATTTGTTTTAACTCAGTCCTTTATTTAATCTACAGGGGTAGATAGTTCTAGTTCTATTTCTTATAATTTGAACCAAAAATTATATCATTGCATAGCTTCAAAATTAATGTTAAATTTTTGGAGATAGAATAAAAAGCCACTGAAATATAACAACTTCTTTTGTTAAAAATATGATCATCATTATTGACAATAATAAATAAAAATATTAGCATGAGTTTAATTATTTTGTGTAGGTGGAGTAATGGATAGCAGCTCAGAATGATGAATTGGGCAACCAAGTTTGAATTTATTCATTACATTCACAAATGCACAAAACCCCTTGGGAAAGCTATGAATCTATCTCTTCTCCCCATTGCTATGGGTTAAATAACAAGTTAGGCTGGGCTCTTTATCTTTGGTTGGCAACCAGCAAAGGAAAAGAACACTTTTGAATTCAAAACTGGTTGGGCATGGGCCTTGCTACTTCATCCTGTAAAAACCTATTTGCTACCAGAACTACAACAGTAGGCCCTGGAGTTGTTGAGAGCTGTGGCTCCATATTTACCTGTGATAATATAGGACTTGAGTGTGAATGAAGGAATTATTTGGTTTATTATTTGTTTCAGTGCATTGATAAGGAAGATTATGTTGAAAATTTAATGTTTTATGTATGTTTTGAATCTTTCTCCTTACAATTGGAATACATGGACATAATGTGGCAGTGCTTTTTTCATCATCAGATTTACTAACTTAGCTACTGAGAGAAATTGGAAAAGCTATAAACAACTTGTTTCACCAAGAGGTTGCTTCCTCTGGCTTCTTTAGGTCAAAATGAAGGATAAATCTGTATGTAAGGAAAAATGCTTTGGGATCTCTGAGGATAAGGGACCATAAACCAAATTACCATATCACATCTGCTTGAGAGATCCCAAAGCATTTTTCCTTACACAGTATTATTGTTTTTCATTATAAAGGGCAGGTTTCGTTTATAACTTTTCACTTTGTCTCATAATCTTCACTTTTGTTTCCAATACTCTTATACATCATAAAAACATACATGACTTAATAATGTACTTTTTGAACAATCAAATTGTTGTAACCTTGGGAAGGTTACTGAACAGAATAATAACACAAAGGTTGGTAATGAACAATAATACTTAGGACAAGAACAACACATATAAAATTCGCCAGTGGTGCATAGAAGTAGTCAACTGCTAGAAGTAAGTCAAGCAAATTCCACAATGAATTTTCAACTGAAGACTAACATACAGTATTTACTACTGTATTTATGCAAATGGGGACATACCCATTATCATCTGTAGGTATGCTACAACACTAGTTGTTTGAATTAAATTTATTTCACAGGCTAATTTTTCTCGTCTCTCATTGGAATCTTTGTTTGATCTTTTTGCTTCTTATTCATTTATTTCTTTTCTCAGTGTTTGTTGTTTTTCTTAGATTTTTTACCTGAATTTATCTTCATTCTTTTCTTTCTCTAAAGCTTTCATTTTTTTCTCGTTTCAAATTAAAGTTATTAATTTTGTTACAGTTTTTTTAATCATTTCACCTCAAGCAAGGCAGGAATCCTACGAGTACACAAGGGGTTACAGAAAGTGAAAGAAAAGACTGAGTATAGGGAGGATTGAGGAAAGTACAAAAGATGAACAGTATTCAAGAAGATAGAAGTTGCCGATTGATGTTGCATTTAATTTCTTGAAGATTTTATTTATCAGGGAAGCAAATAAGCAGAAAGGAGTTCCAAAGGTGGGAAGTGCTAGAAAAGAAACTGTTCGAGTAGAAGTGGCAGTTGCATTTAGCTATTTCTAATGGGACCCAGATGCCAATCTAGCATGCTTAAATTCATATAGTTGGGGCACCATGGAAAAAAGCTTGTCAGAGCAGTTGCTATGAAAATATTTGTAGAAAAGACAGAGGGAAGCCATGTCACATCGGTGAGAAAGTGACTGAAGTCTAGATGCCTGGTGAGGATTGATTATATTACAGGTCCTTCTTTGGATTTTCTCAAGAACCTTGGGATGAATAGCAGGAGCACCAGACCAGATATGGCAGCAGTATTCAATGCACGGACGAATGGTAGATATGCAAGATGGACAAAGGACAGTGACTCAACTTTCCTAGTGAGATATTTGAGAAGGAAAGCTTATTTTTTCATTTTAAGTTTATTTTTTTTCCACTTATTTTGTCACATGCTTTAATTAAAGTTTAATCGTTTTTTTAACTATTTTTTTAGAGATTTTGATTTAAAGTAATATTTCTTATATTTTTAAACAAAAATAATTTTGTCAATGCCAAATTAATTAAAAGAAAATTAAAGTGAAAATTAGACAATAAACAAATTAGATATTAGATAATCCCTGATCATTGTTTCTTTTATAACTGTTTATTCTTTCCGTTTTGCATTTGTCTTTTATTTTTTCATTTTTATTTTTTTTAATTTCTCTTTCTTTTCAACATCTCTATCTTTTTGCATCTGTATTTTTTCCATATTCTTCCAATTTTTTTTTTTTCTTTTTATTTCTTTTTTATTTCTCTAACTTCTTTCCTTCTTTGTTTTATTTCTTTTTCATTTAATCTTTTTAGTATTTCTTTATTTTCTTTATTTGGCATTTTTCCTTCTTTTTTTTAATTTAATCTTTCCATTTCCATTGATAATTCTTTCTTTGCTCTTTCCTTTATTCAGTCTAAATTCTTCTTCACTATTTTATTGTTTTCTTTCTTATCGCCCTCCATCCCACCATACTTGTATAATTTTCCATCCGTATATTATTTATTTTTGCAAAATGACCAATACAAAAACCTTATCCATTTCCCCTCTATAATTTCACAATGACCTTAAGACATGACAACAACCACCTCCACTTCCGTCATCTATTGCTCACTCCTTCTTGACATGGAAAGTGAGCATCTAGTCATAAAAATATTGCCGTGCTATTAGTTTCTCCTGACCATTTCTGACAAAGCCAGGAAAAAGTCTTTGACATTATAAAAAAGATGCCAAAAGCAACATTTTACACTCAGCATTGATTCCATGACCAGAACACCTATCCACCAAATTAAAAAGATGATGATAAAGAATAAAAGAAATATGCTTTTATGAAAGAAGATGAAGTACATGCTTTTTGCATGTACCTCATCTTCTTTTATAAAAGCATATTCATTTTACTCTTTATTATTATTATTTTTTATTTCTCGGCAACGTGTGTTCATATAATTCTTCCAGCTGTGCTTGATACTAACCACTATGAGCAATAACCAACTATCCTAAACCAAGAAAAAGATGCAAAAAAAGAAAAAAAAATGATACTGAAATCATTTTTATTTCGAAGAAGAATTATTTTTCTCATCTTTTATTTGATGTCATGCCAAATAGCATATAGGTTGGCATTGAGATGCATGGGGATGGTTGGGAAATGGATTGAATCAGCTAAACGGCCATTGAGGGTCTTCATATGTTTTGGCAACTGAACCACAGAGAACAGAGCCATTGCTTTAGGGTGTCCATACATCTGCCATTATCTTGTCTTGTGATCTTTCTTAACAATTTTTTTCCCTTTTATCCATAAGCCCTTTTTCATTGTTTCTTACACTTTATGTCCTTGGATTAAATCCATAATTGTGTCATCGTATATAAAAACCTACCACAGAGTTTCCCTTTTCCATACTGAAAAATAGCCTTTAAGCGCAGAGTCCATTAGGAAAAACAGCTTGGCCCGTCTGGGATGGTCAGAAGAAAGAATTTATTATTATCTGATTGAGGTCAACTCACTTTTGAAATTCGTCCCAAATGTGAGATTTAGTGTCAGCAAATATCTTCAGATTCCATTTCTCTGATATATTTGGCTTTCTCTTTGAAGTAAATAGAGAAAGAAGAAAAAATGTCATTCATTAATACCTTCTACTTAAGGACTTCCCTCTGTAACAGTTTTATCCCAAAGGTTATATTATAAAGGGCTCAAAATATCTTATTCACATTTCCTATAAAGTTTTATATTTATAATGTTATTATAGTTCTTATTTTTATTTTCTATGCACCCAGTAGCATTTATGATCAGTGTTCCATGTTTGAGCAGACAGGAATGTCTGTAGTTCAATCCCACAAGGTGAGTGAACATGAAAAAAAGTTAATTTTCCGAAAGTGAAATTAAATTTCCAGATAGCAGATTTAGATTGATCTGTTGAATGTTCAATCAGCCCAGCCTATACATCTATAACATATCTAACACTATGCATTGATTATTACTGCCTTTTGACTTTGTGAATAAAGATTTCGGAAGATTTTTTCAATTATAAAAGACTCTCCCACATCTGTTGCAGAAGACAAATGGAATAGTTCTCAGCTCTGCACAAGTGAAACTTTAAGATATTCATTATTGACTCTAACCTTTAAAACCAATTTTCAAGTGCCATGACCATGGGATAATGTCAGAAGTAAGGGCTATGGTCACTGCTTTTTCTGCTGGAGTTTCACTCTTCTCAACAGATGGCTGAGCTGACTAACAGTTTGCTACCTCCCCAAAATAGTAATCTGGCACTAATGGCAATAATAGTACATATATTGTTCTTGATATAAATAAAACATAAATATCACAAAAGTTAACTATACTTTCTATCTTGTAACTGATTACATTTACCACCACATTTAAAATTGTTATAAAATTTAAATTAACTATATCACCAATCAGTGAAGAATTTTAGTTTGTGATAGAAAAACATTAATTGACCAGCATGGTGGATGTAAGGTCATACATTAATAATGAACATCAAATGTAACACAGAAATGCAAATATGCACTGGATTAGTGAAAAATGCCTTTCAAAAACTAAACAAAGTACTAAGAAACAGGAAAATTTCATTAGAAATAAAGGAAAGAGTGCTGATCCGTTTTTTTAAAGTACAGAAGTTTAAATATATTAAAAGTGTAAATGAGGATATAAAATGTGACATGGAAATCCAAAGGCAAAGTGGAACAGAAAAAGATGCCTTCCAAAAACTAAACAAACTACTAAGAAACATGAAAATTTCCTTACATACAAAGGAAAATGCTGATCTATGGTAGTGACGATCTCCCCACAAATGAAGAGGAACTGGAAGCAGAAGAAATGTAGCTTTATAGAAAGTTACTGAAAATTCAATGGATGAAGCAAGTAAACAATGAGAAAGGCTGAAAGAAAATTCTAAGAAAAAGAACACTTGTCCTCAGAATAAGAAAGAGATACCTGAAGTTTTTTTGGAAACATAATGATAAAGGAGTGTAGTATATTGCAACTGAGCTCAAATAAGGTAACAAACACTTATATATAAAAACTAGTGGGGATACCTGACGTTGCTTGGAAAATCTCTGAATAGTTTATTATTGACAATTGAAATTTTTCAGCCATCTTATGGAAAATAATTTTTATTCAATGTTGAAAAAATAAACTTCATTTTTTTTTTTGCTTGTTTGTTACAAAATAACCACACTACCAATACCATGCTCAGTGGGGTGTGGGTCTTAGGGGGCTGAGCATTCCCATATTTTTATTCAGAAAGTCACCTTTTTTTTTTTATTTAAATATTAGGTTGGTGCAAAGATAATGTCGTTTTCTCACATAGTAACATATGTGAGAAAACGACATTATTTTTGCACCAACCTAATACTAACATAAATACTCTGTGAATGTTGTTTTCAAATAAATCAAATTTAGATGAAATTTCATTAATCTTTTTTTCAAATTATAATAAATAAAAAAAGTAAATAAACTTAAATTAAGCTGTATTTTTGGTGAACCTCTAACCAGTTTCTCTCCAGACCAAGAAGTGGATCAGTTAAATAACATTTGGACACTTACACAACTTCATGTGGTTACACTTTCTTCTGGTATGTTACCCATGCAACTTTATATGGCCATGCCTCTTCCAGCATGCACCCATGCAAGCACACATTTCCTTCTGCTCAGGACACCTGTGTACCCTGTTTATTTTAGTCACTGGATACATTTCCTGCTTATGCTATCACCAATTCCAATTCACACACTGATGCAGATGAAGTAAGGCCAAAGGTCTTTCTTCAGCTGATATCCAACAGGAGGTCTTGGAGAACTTGATCCTCTCAGAATATACTGTGGACAAGAGAGATCATGGAAAGCAGAAGGCCATTTACCCTATAAGCTTGTGTGAATGGATGGTAAAATAGGGAGCAGTAAGCTTGGCAAAGGAAGAAACACTGCTGATAGCCACAAGAGATTGGAAGCTTTGGAGAGCCATGATCACCTATGTCCTTAAGGTCACAAAGAAAAACAAGAAGCAAAAATTAATAGTTTGTTTCCCATTATAAAGCTGTGAGCAAAATTTCTGAATCTGTAAGTTTCATAAAATTGGTATATCTAAGGAAAGCAGAGCATTTCCTAGATATACATCCGGTTCACACTCCTCCTCAGTCTTTTGAGCAGGAGTAGAAGTTTATCCCTTGTTTCCTGTTTAGGTTTGGGTTTCTGGTTGCTTCTAAAGTTTTCTCATTCTCTTTAATTCCCAGTAGCCTCTTGTATCTTACCTTGTCTTGCTTGGGGTGAATAGATTAAAAAAAAATAAATAAAAATACATTAAGAATAGCACCAGACCAGGCAATAGTTTTTCTTTTAATCCTTTCATCTTAAGCAAAGCAATAAAGCCATTAGGACACAAGAGCTTACTGAGTGTTAGAAAATATATGGTAAAGAAAACATTAAGAAGAGAGAACAATAAAAGAACAAGAATCAAGAAGACAGAAGATAATTGACATTGCATTGAAGTTTTTGAAGATCAAAGTTGACTGGAAAGCAAGAAGCCAGAAGAGAGTTCCATATATGAGAAGTGCAAGAGAGGAAACAGTTAGCATAGAACTTATGGTTATATATAGCAATTTCAACGGTAAAATAACAAGACCTTGTTGCCAATTTAGTAATATGCCTAAATTCATAAAATCTATGTACTGAAGAGAAAAGTTCCTCCAAACAATTACCATGAAAATATTTATAGAAAGGCACAGAGAAACTAAATTATGGTGGTGAGAAAGTGGCTAAAGCTGAGATGACAGGTCAGGACCAATAATATTACAGATTCTCCTTTGTATGTTATCAATAATCTCTAAATACATAGCAGACTATATCTATGTATATCTATGTGGTTATGATTTTTGCAGAATTGCTTTTTTATCTTTACAAACAACCAATTCTGACATTGTGGAGGCATGGTGGTGTAATGGATAGTGGCTCAGATTGAGAAATTGGAGAGCTGAGTTCAAATACCAGTCAGATCCATTACATTCACTTACGTGCTAATACCCTTGGGAAAGGCATGAATTTTCTTCTTCTACCTCCAGTTATGGGTAAATAGCTGGACAGACTTGGATGGCAATTGGTCTACCGTAGAAAGAAATGGCAACCTACTGCGGGAAAAAAATCTGCCTGCTCAGTCATTTATCACAAGATACATGATTGCTTAAGCATGTATCACGCATGGCACATAACTGACTTGATGCTGATATTTGACAAATTCATCTAAGGAAGAATTCTAATTCAATTTGAGAGCACAAGCTGAGATAAAGGAAAATTCAAGATTAAATTTTATTGAAGAAATCAATGAACAATAATAAGGAATGAATTCATTTGCTTCTCACAGTCCCAAAAGTTCCATCTCATTGTTCCATTTTGTTAGTTGTGAGGGTGCGCATGTAAACTACGAGGTGACAAAGTCCATTTCTTCTTCAGAGTCAATATCAACCAATAGACAGTCCTTAGAAGTGGTTAGTGGCTTACATTTTACTTCCTGCTTGCACATGTTGTTCAATGGGATTTAGTTCTGTCCACTCAGTGGTCACTGCTTTCTTTGGTCAGCCTCAAATTCCCAGATACTTCTGATTCAGAATAACTTTAAGGCAGCAGGTGCAGTCGGATCCCAAAACAGGAAATTAGGGCCTGATGTAGCATTTAAAAAGTTGGTCTTTGGGTTCAAGGGTCTTTTTGTATAAATCCCAGGCAGCTATTTCAACCTCAATTGCAGACATACAAAAGATTATGAACAACAATAACAATAATAAGAAGAATAGAAACTCTTGACCATTCTTGGCTTGTCAAAGTCATTCAAAGTCTTGATTTAAAAGGAATGCAATAGAAGCTTTACTAATTTTCAAATTACTGTTTGAAATAAAGTCCTGTTTGTAGCTTGTCGTTGTTGCATACCATTGCTGATCAGAAATAAGTTGTATAAATATTGTAAATGGTGCATTTTAATGATTTATATATATATATATATATATATATTTTCCTTATTTGTTGCTAATATGCATATTGCAGTAGTAATACTCAGTAAATCTTATATTTTATCAAATCTCATAATTTGGAAAATATGGTAGCCCAACTTGGATATAATCACTTTCAATTTGTGATCTGTATTTTTTATCTTTCTTTTAAATATTTTGAGTTACTTCTGGATTTTTTCTTCATGAATGTGAATACTATGCTTAAAGAGTTGCAATATATATATATGTAGTACACACACACACACATTTTTTCAGGTATATTTAAGCGAGATTTCATCCAAATAAATTTTATTAAATTCAACCAACAAGATCTCTTTCTTTAATTTTTTATTCTATTTTTCCTATTTTCAAATAAGATGTACCTCTGAATCAAAATTGTAGATAAACTTTCCAAAGTTCATATCTTATTCTGTTTTTGTTCAAGTACCTTCAACCATCTCAGTTATTATCAAGTTCTAGGTGTTGTCAGTGTGGTAGACAAGATTTTGTTGGCTACATCTTGGAATTTTTTCTTCTATTATTTTTTTCTTATGTCATTATAAGTATATTATTTTTTTCTATTATTTTTTTATTATTATGTTGTTATTATTATTATTAGTAGTAGTATTATATTATTTTCTCCTAGTTTTTTTCTAAATATGTCTTTATTTTTTCTTCAGTTATTTTGAAGCATACGATTCATGTTAGTATGAAATGATGTAATTTGTAGGACAGCTACATAGAACTAAACCACTCTAGAAAATCATATACAAAATTAATATGTCCCTGAAAAGGGATATATTTGTTTGAAGTAGCAAAGTGGTTTTGGACTACTGCAACCGTGTAGGACAATCTAGCAGGTAACTGTAATCAACTGGTCCTTGTAGTGGTAGGCAATAGGCGTAGACAATAGGCGTCGTCGTCCCTGTACCTCCACATCAGTCTGTATTTATGACTGACACCAGCCAATGATATTACTGTGAGGGGGAACCCAGGTGTATGCATATTCATTACATCAGAAATATTTATTATTTTGTACACATATATATATTTTATACATATTTTAAGATGCTGTCTCCCGTGGTGACCTGCCATGCCATTTACATATTAGCAAACAACCCACATTCTCTCCACATTCCATCATTGAGAAGTAAGTTCTGCTCAAACAGCTTCTTCCCATGAACCACTGCCATATGGAACAGATTACCTAGAAGATATTTCCTGATCACTACAATCTTAACCTGTTGAAGTCTAGAGCCAAGTATTATCTTTCCATTATATCTATTAGGTTGGTGCAAATGTTTTCTTACATATGTTACTATGCAAGAAAACGACATTATTTTTGCACCAACCTAATATATAAACTACCCCTTATCATAAATCTCTACCTCGAGTGGCCCCCAGGCCTTGTACAGGGTGAAACTTCTTTTTCTTTTATGTGCTGTGTCCTTTCAGGACATAGGCGATCATGGCTCTCCACCTCCTCCTGTCTCTTGTAGCTCTCAATAAGTTTTGTCCTTTCATTATTTCTCCCAAATCCTGTTCTGCTATTCACTTGCTTATGCCTATTAAGTATTAGGTTGGTGCAAAAATAATATCGTTTTTTGACATATTTTTTAACGTCAAAAAACGATATTATTTTTGCCCCAACCTAATATGTCACACATTGCTTTCCCTTGTCCCTCTTTCTCTCTGTCCACCCTGTGAGTATCAGATTTTCCAAGCCCTCCTTTCTCATTGATTGTGTGTTCCAGAAATTTCAGCTGCCTCTTCCTGATTTTAAGTATAAGTTTCTTCTTTGTTTGCCTCCTCTGCAAAACCTCATCATTGCTCACATGTTCAATCCATGGTATCTTTAGAATCTTTCAATAGAACCACTTTTCTGTTCCCTTGAGTCTCTTCTTCATCCTTGACTAATGAACAGGAAAGATTAATGCATTTTGTAAGAGTTGTTGGTCATTTTGTTCCTATTTAAAAGTAAAAATTGTACTTGTGTCCACCCTCTCCTCCATAAAAGGGATAGCTATACTGTGTCACCCACCGAAACTCTATGGTGTGGATACAGTTTTTCCCAGAATTTCAACTATTGGTCAACAGTTACTGACACTTAGGGAAAAAATTTCATGTCAACCCTCATGGTCAAATCCTGTCTTTTCTGAGTAAGTGTTCATTTCTAATTTTAATATTTATTATACTACATCTTTATTTATTCATCTGTTTTTTCTTTTTTACTCGTACCTTTTAGCTTAGTGTTAGTTTCAATCATGTATTGTGTTAATAATAGTAGGTAATTGGACTTATACTAAGTTAAAACTTCATCATTTTATTCTCCTCCCCCACCTTAACAATGTACTGCTTTCTTACTAACTCTATGTGGTATGGATGGGTCTTCTCCCCACACCACTATGCATGTATGCATTCATATCTGCTTGTGGGATGGACACACACACATGCAAATATATATATATATATATATATATATAAATAATTAGGAGGATTTGAAATAATCATAATTAAGTAATTCATCAAGTCTAGATGAAACCTCAACAGAATGCAGAAAGCACTGGACAGCTGTTTCGTCCTATATTTGGGACTCATCATCAGTACGCATCCACTACTGAGAATTGAAACCCGAACAGTTACGATAGGAGGCAAATGCCATACCAACTGTACCAACAGGCCTCGGTGATGATGAGGTAACAAATTAGACTCAATATAGTGCCGCTCGATCACGTATTCCGTGGTGGAACTCATCCGAGTTTCTCTTTTACCCATAGGACTGTGCCTCCACAAGCTATGACTACTATCCCCAAGCCACTCTATCCAGAGCTTTAGTAGCTGGTTCAAGCAAGGATATACAGATAGAAATAATTAGGAGGATTTGAAATAATTATAATTAAGTAATTCATCGAGTCTAGATGAAACCTCAACAGAATACAGAAAGCACTGGATGGCTGTTTCATCCTATATTTGGGACTCATCAGCAGTGTGCATCCACTACTGAGAATTGAAATAATTGATATATATAATTTTGTGTAAGTATTCTACTGTCGCAATGTCAGTGACTAAACCGGCTACCGCACTCCATGTTCTTGTGAGTAAGGCGGCTTCTTAGCAAGCCAGTAGGACAAAAAATAAGACCTAACAAAGGGTGGAAGACCTCTCAATGAGTCAACAGCCAGCTAACTAGAGGCGGTGTCTCCATAAACTACCATGGAGAAGGCAATTGGAAAACACTCCACTATTAATCCCATGACACATCATGGGTGAACCTTACTCTAAATAAAAAAAATCATCTTTAAATGTAGATATTAAATAAATTTAGGAATAAAAAAACAAAAATACTTTGGATATATCTACATTTTTTTTATTATTATTTTTTTTCCTGATTTGTTTGATACAATCCTTTTCCGAGTGATTTACCTGACATCTGAAGTAAAGGATGTTTTTAATATGTAACTACTAAGCATATTTGATTGGGAAATGTTTTGTGAAGCTATGAACATGGCTCAGGGACACAATTATTTGTATTTTTAGATAGTGAAGGGGTAAGAGTTATTATTGTAGTAGCAGTAATTTCATCATAGATATATATCTAAAATACAATTTGAAGTAAATACCTGTAAAAAAAAAAATAGAAATATTTTTTAAATATATTAATAATTGTATACTGACCCTGATTAAGTTTAAGGTATGAAAATAAGTAATTCAACCTGAGAAGTTTTCAAAGTCCTTTTTTGCATGATTCTCATGTATTTTCTAAGCTTCAGCCACACTTAGCCAAAACACTGACTGAATAGCTGTTGTCACTTGACTATTCTCTTCTTACAATCCAAAGTTGCATTATAGGATGTTAAATAAGGAAAACAAAACAGCTTCTAACAAAGGAAACTAAAACTCCTGCTGATTCTCTGATCAGTCATTGCATACTAAGTGTTGGAACCAAAATGACAATTCCTCGAACGTATCCTTATCAAACAATTGAATTGGCATTAGTAAATATCATTATTCCACTCTCATCCATTATTGCAGTCTAGTCAATGTCTTTTTACTATTCTTATTAACAACAAACTTTACGGAGCTTTTAGAAAATCTTTATATATCAACATTTCCAAGTTAGACACATCAAACAGAATTTCATCACACCTTAAAATGACATGACTAGTTTTCTTTTTGTGAATGATCAAGAAACTAATTTCCAAACCAGCATTTATCAGAATATTTAAGGTCCAAGAATTCAGGAATAATTTTTCTAGAAAATTACAATTTCATGAACTGTATTATCTATATTTGTTTTCCAAACAGCTTTCCTCTTCTTTCTTTCTTTCTTGTTAATGATTATTACAAAAAAAAAAACTTCTTTTTCATTGTATGTTAAATTACAGTTGAAATTTCTGGAGGACATACTGAGGAAGAAAGGTTTAGTGAATTTAACACTCACAGAACACACTGAAAAAGTAGAGGGAAAAAGTGGGTAATGAGTTTGTATAAATGAATGATAGTGTGAGGACTAAAAGGGATAGTAAGGAGACAAATGTTTATTGCTACAAATGACAGGAAGCTGTGGAGAGCCATGACCATCCACGCCTTGAAGTGGTATAGCACATAAAGTATGGTTTGGAAGAAAAGCTTGGAGAATTTAAAACTCACAAAGCATACTGAAGACAAGAGGAGCAGGGGGAAAATGGAATTAATGGCACTAATGATAGGAAGTTGTGGCAAACCATGATCACCCTGAAGTGATGTTGAACATAAAAATGATGAAGATAGCGATCTTGGGGAATTTAATATTTACGGAATATACTTAAAGCAACAGTGGCAGAGGGAAACAAAATAACCTGCCTAAAAAGATTCCATAAATAGATCGGAGAACAAAGACTGAGAATCGTAGTAAGAGGTAAGCATTGTTTATTGCGGCAAAGGATAGGAAAATGTGAAGAGTCATGATCATCTATGTCCTATAACATAAACATACAGAAATAAGTGTTAGAAAGTTCATCATACATCTTGCTTTTCAAATAAATATTGCCACCCTCTCATATTTAATTTCCACTCTTAAGATTTATTAAAGTGTATCAAAAATATTTTCTTTTTTTATTGAAACACTTCATGTACCCATCTAAATATTTAATCATTGTACATGATTTTCTTTGGGTTAATTTCCTCTCACCTGAGTTCATAGTTTTATTCATAACAATTAAGCTATTTACTAACCAGCTTTCTTTTGATGTCTATTGTGTTCCAAGAATATCTAAAGACTATGACTTCATTATTATTATATTGGTGTTGTACATTGATGTCGTCTTTTCTTCAGGCATAGTGTCAACAAGATTACTTACAACTTCAGAACTTTTTGGAAAATCATTGCTGATGGCTTTTTTCTACAGCTCTACAATCTTGGTCTCAATTCTAAATTGTATAAGCACTCTTAATTTTCTAGATGGTGTTCCAAATGCATCAGTTACTACAGGATTTACTTCAACAGCCATGTTCCATAGATTTTTCAACTCCCTAGTCAGATTCTAGTATTTATCAATCTTTTCAGTGTCTTTGGGGCCCACTCTTGTATCATGACACACATGCTACTCTTTTTATCTATTATTATTTTCTTTGATTTATATTTAATTTCTGATTTCACTGACTCCTAGATATTTACATGTTTCTTCTTGTTCCAGTTCCCTAATCTTTGTGACAAAATCTAGATCTATTGAATGTGTTTCTGTAATTCTCCCTTTCTTGAATGATACTTTTGCACATTTAGACTCTACTTCTTAAAACAAACATAATTTTCTTTTCCCACTCTACCCACCCATGAAAATGACATATGTAAGTCAACAAATTGCAATTACACAAGATGAATTTTGACTAATTTATCTGCACACAAAAAAACTCACATACAAAAGGATATTCATACATCAGAATAAAAGATCATTAAATATAATAGGTGCTAAATATCTACTGTTTAGTTACAATACATACATACACACGTGTATATATATATATATATATATATATATATATATATATATATATATATATATGTGTGTGTGTATGTATGTGTGTGTATATATATATATATATATATATATATATACATATATATATATATATATATAGTGATTTTCTAAGCCCGGCTGAGATGTGGCACAAGGCCGAAAGTATGAGGCACCCAGTGAGGATCGAACTCACTACTCAGTCGTAATTGATCTAGGAAGACAAACTTTCTAACCATGACACCACGTCGAGGTGCCCAAATATATATATATATATATATATATACACACACATTATGAAATGGACAAAGTCCGGCAGTTATTTTTTTTAAGACATTTTTAATGTTTATACATTCTTTTTATAGATACAATTATTTAAGTAAATGCTCTGTTTATAATAAACAGTATTAACAACATTTACCGGCCTGAATGTCTGAGAAATTTTCATAGAAAATTCCTTGCACGATTACCACATATATATGTATATGTCGTAATGGTGCAAGGAATTATTTGGCAATTATTGGCCAAGCAGCCAGTACTGCCTTTGGCTGAAATTTATAAAATCTTTCTCATAAAATCATTTTTCAGTAAAATAGGTTTCTCAAATCCAGTAACTGTTATGGCTCTTCCCAGTATTGATAGGGTTTTCCTTGCTAACCTTTTATTTGAAATAGTGTGAAATGATGTTAAAATTTTCAGGATATATTTATGAGTGATATGTCAAATGAGTTACCACTTAGACTATCAATCTTTATTTAAACTATTGATAATAACTTATTTTAGAGATTTTATTATGCAAACAAATTAAGTGTAACTTAAATAAATTCAAAATATATAGTTCATAGAAATGTATATTTAATTAACACAGTATCCTTTGTATATTAATAAATTATTATTTTACAAAGACTCCTTGACATTTTATAACAAGTTCAGTCTTTTACAGGTTGATTTTGTTAACCTTTTATTGTTTTGATTGAACATTACTTACAAGAATTCTATCTTACTGTATGCAGCTAATGCTGAACAGTTTCCTCAAAGATGAAGAAGCAACTTGAAGCAATAGGAATAGGGTTCTACAGAAGGATGCTGATGATACCATAGACTGAACATGTGAGCAACAAGAAGATTTTAAAGAAAATGGAAACAAAAAAAATTTATACTTAACAGTAGGAAGAAAATGAAATATTTGGTGCACATAATGAAGAAAAAGGGCTTGAAAAATTTGTTACTCACAGGACAGATTGAGGACAAGAGAGAGAGAGAGAGAGAGAGAGAGTAAAACAACACATAACATACTTGAGAAGCTTGAAAAAATGGAAGGCAGGACAAGGTTTAGATATAAAGAAAAGGCAGAATTTATTTCAAGCTACAAGAGATAGGAAATTGTGGTGAGCTATGATTGCAATGTTCTGAGGGAACACAGTACATAATAAAGATCTAGAGAGTTCTGGAGTCATTTAGTGTCTGTGTAAACTCTTTCAGGAAGGTGTGCCAGAGTCAATTTAGCAGAATGTTAAGGGTCATTTTCTTACATATATGTGTTCTTTACTTAGTTTAAAGTTTCTTAGTTTGTGAATCAGTCAACACTAAGAAGCTTCCAAATGGCTAAAGAAGTACATTCATGTAAGAAAAGGATCTTTCACATTTTGCAAAGTTAACTCAAAAATATCTGGTTCAAGAGCTAAAAAAAAAATCTTCCCATTTTGTGACACTTTTAATTTTTAATAAGGAAATAAGAATTCCTTAAAAGGGAGAATATTACCTTACTGAGCTGTGATGTTCTCACCTGTGGGCAAAAGTGATGTAACTGAGGTTGAACAGTGGCTTTTCCTACAGAGGATGCAGGATGAAGCCTGCTGGAGAGCACATTATTTTATTAACATTTTTCAAATATATTGACTGATATATGTAATAAACACTGTTTAAAATAAAAATAGTGCATCTATTTCAAACAAGGATATCCATAAAAAATAATATTTAAATAATAATTATATATATATTATGAAATGGACTAAGTTTGACAATTATTTAATATATTTTCTGTTTATTTTTGTGTGTGTATATATATATATATATATATATATATATGTGTGTGTGTGTGTGTGTAGATAATATTAGTGGTAAATTTACACATACATATGCAAAAATATATAAATATATATACATACATGCATACACATACATATATATTTTTTGAATAAAAAGAAATTCCAAGAGGATAGAATCCAGGTAGAACTCAATGTATCCTTTCCGGTTACATCTTTAATGTATTAGACAACCGACAACATTCATATTTCTCTCACTTAAACCATCTTTGACTCCCCTCTCTAAAACTTCTCTTATCTGTTACCCCTCTCTCTAGCTCTAACATTCATCCCACACTCTCATACTTACACTCTCTCTTTCTTTTTGAATTTGTAGGTCTGATGAATTGGATCATATTTACGATTCCAATGGAATAAATTATGACCATGGAATATTAGTGTTTAAGCCTTTTTATTATATATATATATATATATATATATATATATATACACACATTTTTTTCTCTCACTGTTTGGTGTAAGTTTCATGCAAATTTAACTCTGTTATTTTACATAAAGCACTGTTTTTATTACCCTCAGCACTCACTGTGCTTTTTCTACTTTGTATATATATATATATTATTATATATATATATATATATATATATATATATATATATATATGAGATAGGGTGAAGAATATACACACATACACATGTGTGTGTATGTGTATATCTGTGTGCATGGAGATGATGAAACAGTTGAAAAGCTGTAAATAACATGTTTTGCTGATGTGTGTTCAGTTTGTCTTCTTCAGGTTAGAATGAAAGACAAGACTGTGTGTAAGGTAACTGCATTCGTATTTTTAAGAATAAGAGAGGCCATAAATGAAATTGCCTTATTAGATCTGATGACCAGAAACCAGAAAGTGTTTGTTTATTTAATTGTAATATATAGAATTGGATTTTTCAAAAAAAAAAAATATATATATATAAAACAAACACTTTCTAGTTGTCAGATCTGATAAGGTAATTTAAATTATGGCCTCTCTTATTCTCACACTGTTTTATCATTCTGACTGGAAGAAACTGAAACCAACAGACGTTAGTGAAATATATATATATATATATATATATATATATATATATACAGTGTAACCCGGATATAAGAGAAACCCGGATATAAGAGAGATTTTCTCTGCTCCCAAATTAGAGCCATACTTACCTAAACAAAATAGACCAAACCCGGATATAAGAGAAACCCGGATATAAGAGACTTATTCTCCGGTCCCGACAACTATCTTATATCCGGGTTACACTGTATAAAAGGGTGAGAGAAACAAAAGAAAGATAGAATGCAAAGAAAGACAAGTCAGAGAAGAAATTTGAAGAGTAAAAGAGTGAAATAAAGAATATTAATTGCATTTCTTACTCTTTCCAAAGTGAACAAAGAAGCTTTTTTGGTAATATTTTTATAGCTACTTCGATTAACAGACAGTAATGAAAAGCTTGAGGTTTAAACCATTTGAAATAGTCTTTTGTGCAGATGCCTGGCTGCTTGTAAGGAAATGTGACAGATATGAATCATTTATTGCAGAATAAAACCAGATCAAGTTGTGCCTACAATGAAATCAGTGAGGCTGATTCCTGGCACAAAAGAAACTGATCAAAGAGCTTGATCCTACACATGGAGAGGTGCTGGATCTCATTGTATATCCATCACGGATCAGCAAACAGTTTTCTGATCAGGTCTTCCTGTTCTCAAGGAGGTAAGGATTATCATTAAACTCGTTGGTCTTTGCTAATCGGAGAGGCTAGCTTCTGAATGGTGAGAACAATATTCACTTATAATTTGTAGTCATTGTTCAGTTATTAATTTGCTTCACCTGATACATTTCTCTGCCAGACTGCTCTTCTGTTTCTTTACCATTCCTGAATCAATCTTTCTCTCTCTCTCTCTCTCTCTCAATGCAAATGACCCCATAGTTATATTTAAATGGCTTAACAAACTCCCAAATAATCAATTCCTCTATCAATTACCACCTCCACATCCAACACCTGCTGCCTGCAAACCGAATTACTTTGTTCTAGAAATTCTGATAAAAGTTTCATCACTCTTTTCTGCAGCATTTACTGCCATTGTTATCCCCATCAAAACATTTAATTGGTTGGAGGTTTTAATAACTTAACATTTCCTCCTCATAAAGATCAACCATGCCTTAAATTACACAAAAACATGAGTTCAAATATGGACATGGTGGTGGCAGCCGTATTTGCAAAACCAGATTCTTTAGAATTTCTCAAGAAATTTACAGAGTCCACACATGTCCACATTCACACCACACAAGTCTCAAGTGTGTCACACTGTTTTCAATTGAAAAGGTTATCAAATATCAACAGAGTGAACATATGTTTATTTTTCCTACTGGGAGACTCAACTTGCCTCCTCTTTTTGATCTATGGTCTTCTTGTTGCCTATGTGGGAGAAAGGAGGCAGAAAGGGAAGATTGCTTATACAGGGATGGTGGTCAGCATGTGATTGTTTTGTGGGGAAGGGTTGTTGTTGGACGGGGTGGGGAGGGGAGAAGCCTCCTCTTGTTCTTCACTGACTGAATAAATGTTTTGAAAATGAAACGTTAAATGCTAATAGATGATTTTATCAAAGAACAATTTGTATGCAGTCTCACACACGCATGCACACATGTATATTCATATACATGTTTATTATGAATATGTATATCAGTAATATCCCTCCCCCTTTCTCCATTTCAGACCCACCAGGGGCCTTGTGGATAGAATAAGTCCTCCATTTGCTTTCAAAATAGTTTATAGATCAGTAAATAGTTGTTGTTATTATTTATATTCAGAAATGTTAAATTCTTTACTGTTGTTCTTGTCAGATTATTAGATGATGAAGATAAGTGAAATGATGACCACCACCCCGGAGGAATACACAGAAATAGTCTTGTAACTGTTTAATGGACATATACTAATTTTTGTTTACTTAGCTTGACTATTGAAATTGAGGGATAGTGGCTTGGAATAAGAATGAAAATGAAAGACAAGTTCAAATTCCAATTTGTTATATTCACAAATTTACAAATACCCTTAGGAAGGAATAAATCCTTCTTTTCTACCACCAGCTATGGGTTAAATAGTAGGATTGTATTTGGAAAAATCAGTGTTATTTTAAAATAATACTAATGAAATATTCACTTGCAAAAAAAAAAATTCTTACAATCCAAAAATTTTTCTGTTTTAAATTGCCTACAAACGATCGAGAAATTGTAAAAAACAGATCTTTCTATCGAAATTGAGCTTATGAATAAAATGTACTTTGTACAAAATTAAACTTCTTCTTGGAACTGTATAATGTTCCAGGTAGGACTTATTAAGATAAACTTTGCAAAATGGGAACTATGAGCTTTTTTTTTTTTTTAATCAATTCACCCCAATTAAGGTAAAAATGCCACTAAGAGGCAAGAGGGCTACCGGGAGTGAAAGTGAATGAAATGACTTTAGAAAGAACCAGAAACCCAATCCCTAAACAAGAAACAAGGGATAAATTTCTGATCCTCTACAAAAGACCAAGGAGGAATGTGATCTAGACAATAGGCAAACATATCTCCAACTATTGAGAAGAGAAAAAAAATAAATGTAATTTGTAAATAAAATTTCAGAATTCAGAAAGAGTCATTAGAAATATAGAGTTGAAGTAGAATTTAGAAGGAATTGGAAACCCAATCCTGAGCAGATAACAAGGGATAAACATCTACTTCTGTTCAAAAGACCAGGGAGGAGTGTAAACTGGACAATAGGTGAACCTATCAACTCCTGTTAATTTGGAATTGGAATAGAACTTATCCTGAGTCTATAATTAATTCACAACTTTTAAAACATTGCAATGTTCATGATGAAGCAGAGAAAGAAATTTCTGAAAATTTGAAACAGTGATTGTAAGAGATGTTATAGAAAATCCTTCAAAACTTTTCTGGAAAATTACACAAACATGTCCATTACAACAAATATTGGAATCTTGTGTTCACAACTTTTTGGATCATAACTCATGTAGTATCATACTGGTGCAATCTAAGATAAAATCGTGTTTGCATAAACACCGCTAAAAAGCCAGTGGGCAGAGATAATTCTCAAAGAGAACCTTTATCTGCACATTACGATCTGGGCTGATGATAATCATTCAGTCTTAACAAGCCTGAATACTACAGCTTTATTTGGTATGATCTACAATGATAAACACCGAAAAAGTTTGCTTGTAGGTTTAGTGGAGGAATTATGGTCAGAGGTGGCTTTACTTGCTGTGAGCTATGTTGTCTCATTATTGTTTTCAGACTTCTGACAGCATTCAAGTACCAAGAGTTATTAGAACAGAGCTTGATCTCAAAGCTACCAATAAATTAAGAAGAAAAATAGTTGATCTTTCAGCAAGTCCATCCTCGTTGCCATTCTGCAAAGACAATTTTTCCATACCTCACTGATCACTTTCATTTATAATGAAGTGACTTGTCTTGTCTCCAGGACTCAGTCCTATAGAAAATGTTTGGAGAATGATGGCAAGAGACATGTCCACTGGCAGCACCCAATATTCTATTCTTGAGGAGCTGAAACAGATTGTCATAGACTCATGGGTGAAAAGCCCTCAAGCTACATTTTATAAATTGGTAAACCCTGTGACAGATCAATCATGCCATTCAGGGTTTGACGGCAAAAGATACAACTATGAAGTGTTAATCTTTCATTAAATAATGTTTTCTCTTCTATTTTCCTGAATCCTGTTCTTTTATTGTCCTTTCTCTTCACTAATGTCTTCTCATTCTCTTTCACTTCCAGTAACCCCTTTCATCTTTTTGGCATTATTGCCTTGCTTGGAGTGAAATGATAAAAAAATAAAAGTATTAATCTTTTGTTAAATGATGTTTTTGCCATAAAATCTATTGACTTTTGTACGTTTTTATAATTACTGGATGCTGTATGTAGAATAAAAATGCAAACTTACAAACATGCAGACTATACTTAAAAATAATTTAGAAACATTTTATAAAAATCTGAATTTGCTTTTAAGTAAATTCAACCAAATATTTTTAAAATGTTGTGTTTTTTATAGTTTCTGGATGGAATGTATTATAATAATCCAATTTCTGTTTGTGGATGTGCTTCTGACCATAACAGTAAAACAGCATAATAATACTGTTATAAGGAATAATGCAATTTCTAATCCAATTTGCCACATGGTAATACTATAGTGGGATCTGTGCTTAGGCTCACCCCAGTAATTATGAGCCAGTTTATTTTTATATTTGTATGTTTGTGGGAAAAATTAAAAAGAAAATCCACCCACAATTCATAAAAGTAAGAAAAATCAAAATATTACTCATAGCTGCATGAAATAATGATATCTTAAAAAAAAAAACAGATTTTTATTACATATTTTTTGAAAGAAATAATTTTTAAAAGAATAAAAATAGTTTTTCTAGATAAATGCATCTTTTTTCATGAATATTATAATGCCAAGAAATATTTATTTTAAAAAGTCTTGTCATTATTTTTATTTTTCTTCATGAACATTTCTACACTTTTTTTATAAAATTTTCTTTTTTTTTTTAAATTGTGTGCTTACATGTTAGAAATCATATCCGATTAGATTTCTTCTGATTTGACATTAGTCAAAGTAGAAGTAAAGATGGCTTTAAATTTGAAATGTACTTGGAGTTTTGTTAATTTCTGAGTAGTCTCCTTTTATTTGGAAATTATTATACCCTATATCAGTCAGTTAAGTGCCATACATGATACATGATTGAGTGATCATGTATCTTTCAATACATGATTGACAAGGCAGATTTTTTCCTGCAGTAGGTTACCATTTCTTTCTGTGGTAGACTGGCTGCCAATCAAAGCTAAAGAATCCAGTCTGTCTTGCTATTCAAGCATGTAAGTAAATATAACAAACTCAACTGGAATTCAAACTCAGCTTTCCAACTTCTTACTTCGAGCTGATATCCATTACACCACAAAAATTGATTTCATGTATAGTGCAACCACTAAATTTTTTGGCATGAATTTTAACCACTCCAGAAAAAAATTAACTGTGTATAGTGCAAGTTGTCATCAAAAATGCATGATTTTTAACCTCTTCCAAAAAAAATCCATGTGCATAGTGCTGCCTGCTATTTTTTGCATAAAATTCTGATCATAAAACCTTGCACTATATTCAAGTATATACAGTGATATAAATTCTATAAATAGGAAATGGCTGGAAAAGGAACTGACTGTTCAGGTATTTAGTTCTGTCATACAGAAGTAAACATGTTCTTTACTAATGGTCATGTTAACATGAATATTTAAAAGATCAATAAATCATTATTAAATATAGAATATCTATTTCAATGAGCTGATTAATTTTTTTTTTTTTTTTTTTTTTGCATAATTCACATTTAAAACAAAACTATGCAGAATTAAATGTTCCAACCAGGGTTGCCAAATTTGGCAATTAATTTTAAAGCCCAGTTCTACTAGATTTTGAATTTCATTATTTGCGACCTTTTGGATAACTTTTACATAGAGGTAGGTAACATGTAGTGTGAAGAAAGCATAATCAAAATTTAGTAGCCTTAAAATGTTTGGCACATCCTGGGTTAGACGATGTACAACAGCAAGGGCTCTGATCAGGAGGTTTTGAGGAGGATGGAACCACCTCTTAATTGCTGGTGTTCCGAGGTCCACCCTGACCCAGGGTGGTAGCACCAGTTAGGATCCCAACTATGGGCAAATAGTTACCCCTCAAACTGGGGTCAAAACACTACCAAAATGTAAAAATAGTTTTAATACCAGAAATACTTTGTAAAAAAATTATCAGCAATACATTTTTGAAGAAAAAATATTACCAGCAATAAATATTGTCGGCATTAAATAACCCATTGTGGTTGATATGCCATAAAACAAACCAAACCCAATTTGGCAACAATGTCCCAAGCCAGAATAAATTTCATTATTTCTTTAATGTGTTAAAATTTTCATTATTCCTTCCAACTTTGTTTTGTTATATCCAGAAATTCCTTCACAGTATAAAATTACACCCCATCATTTGATCAATCCATGCTGTCACGGATCTCATACTTATCATATTGATAGTATAGGTTTCTATCTCATATTAATAGGAAATTATAAAAAAGTACTGAAATGAACAGCATCTCATCTGTGTTAAAATTTCCATAGGATGCAATGTAGATATATATCTTGACAGTTTAATTACATTCAGAAATACTTACCAAAGTATACCATTTATATTAAGTTTATTTGCACATAGACTATCATCTTTGTTGTTGCTATCACATTTCATCACCTCCAGCCTTCATCAGGTACTTGTTAACTCAGGTAACCTATAGGAAGTTTCAAACTGAACCCTTTATTTAATCTACATGAGTAGATTGTTCTTGGTTCACTGCCCATGTCTTACTTATTTAGTACTGCTCAGTTATCGCTTGTCCTCTTCCCACTGAATTTAAATACATACTTACTAGCCTAGTTGTGATGACAACAAAGATGAGGACAGTAGTCTGTATATAAATAATGTAAATAATGATAACTCTTCATCCCAGAAATTCAGTCAAAAGGCAGTCATGGGATAATAACAACAAAGATGAGGACAGTAGTCTGTATATAAATAATGTAAATAATGATAACTCTTCATCCCAGAAATTCAGTCAAAAGGCAGTCATGGGATAATAACAACAAAGATGAGGACAGTAGTCTGTATATAAATAATGTAAATAATGATAACTCTTCATCCCAGAAATTCAGTCAAAAGGCAGTCATGGGATAATAACAACAAAGATGAGGACAGTAGTCTGTATATAAATAATGTAAATAATGATAACTCTTCATCCCAGAAATTCAGTCAAAAGGCAGTCATGGGATAATAACAACAAAGATGAGGACAGTAGTCTGTATATAAATAATGTAAATAATGATAACTCTTCAATCCCAGAAATTGAAATAGAAAAAACTTCATGATCTAAATTTCATTTTTGAAATCCTTTCTTTGTTTGGCTAAGAACAATTCAGCATCCACTTGTATATATTAAATAAAAAACAAAATTATTATCTGTCTGTATTTCTGAGATGAGGTATTGTAACTATTTATGCTATTTACATTGTTCAGACTGTTGTGCTTATCTTTGTCATCATATTCACATTTTGGCTGTTGTACGCTCTGGCCTTCTTCAGGTGATTGGAACTTTGAACCGAACTCTTTATTTCATTCACTGGGAAAGACTGTTCTAGTCCCATTTGCCGTGCCTCTTTTGGACATCACAGTTTTGGTTATTTTCCTTTAGTCACTCAACTCTTCAAATTTGTGTTCACCTCTGGCCAGGTACTGAACTTGCAACACTGGGTCAAGTCACTGGATAACTTTAACCAACGTATTTATCTACTGGGCCATGTGTAATGCTTTTATCCAGTTACAATATAAATAGTGTAAATACAGAAATATTAAGATATTATTTTACCTTTAATTTTAATGCATGAGTGGATTCAAATTTTTTTTTTTTTTTTAGTGCCATGCATGATACATGCTTAGGCACTCATATATCTTTTGATACATGACTGACGAGGCAGATTTCCCCCACCCCATTAGGTTGCCATTTCTTTCTGCAGTAGACCAGTTGCCATCCAAAGCTAGAGAAGCAATCTGTACTGCTATTTACCCAGAGCTAGCGGGAGAAGAGGAGGATTCATATCTTTCCAAAGGGTATTAGCACATGTGAATGTAATGGATTCGACTGAAATTTGAACTCAGCTCTCCGATTCCTCAGTCCGAGCCATTATTCATTACTCCACCATGCCTCCAATTCAAAATTACAAGGGCTTAACTGGATTAATAGATCCAGTCATTACTCTTTGCTTTTAGTCATGACATTGTTTTAAATTATTTTTTATTTGTTTTCTTCTTCATTCAGCAAGAAACAAAACGGTGTGTGTGTGTGTGCATGTGTGTGTATTAATGATTTGTCTGCTAATTAAAGTCACCCCAAATAGTGACCTCAGTCATCCCTTTCTCACTAAGCTCCTCCCATTTTAATTTAACTGTAGCGCCACCACATTGCTTATAGCTAGCCTCAGTTTCATCCTGATCACATCTGCCTTCATGCATACAACAATCCTATGTTAAGTAATCATAAAAATTAGTCAAACTACAAGTAGAGAAATATCTTTTTAAAGTTTGGAAACTTGGTTGTTTTGCTAGAATAACTCAAACAAAATTATTATCTTACCAATAGCAGCAAAAAAAATAACATCATCATCATATATAAATAAAAATGCGTTTAATCTTATGAAATATGATAATATTCATGGATGAAGTACACTAGATATTTGGATTACTAGCTTAAGAAAGTGATCAATGATTTAATCAGAAATTATAGCCACTTACATTTATTACTAACTTTTGAAACTCTGTTCTGCCTCATTTTCTCTACATTTCTCTTGTAAAATCATTTGCAAGGTATTCCTAGAATACATGTAATAATACATTTCTGTCAGGAGCTCTTGCATTCCTTTCTGATCACTGACAACAGTTTTTACGTTATCTTCAATGGACAACATTGAGACTGAGTGCCAAAAGCTGATCAGATTTTAGGTAAAATATTAGATTTAATCTTTAATCAGTCTTTTTCCTGACTGACTGACATATTCACATTTTAATGCAGAAAGTGTCAGAAAAGAAACTACAATGTCTGAGGAGAAAAGAAGTTTGTTGGTAGCAAATAAAAATGAACTTGAAACTTGGTGAGATATTTTAGCTCAACTAAAGTTATGATTTAAATACAGTTGTGATTATTTTGTCATTATTTTTACTTTAGACCAATATTTATTTTGTCACTGTATGTATCTTCATTAGAGCGAATGAAAGTTTTAAGGATTAAGTTGGGTACTGCATTTCATGAAAGATCAACCCTTGTCAAAATATTTTTTCTTATACTTGAATCTATAAATCAACAGTGTCATGTTTATACTTGATTCTATAGAATTGGTGGAGTTTATACATGAGTTTTTTTAGGTAAACATTAGCCATGTTTATATTTGAATCAGGAGGTAAACATTGGCCATGTTTATATTAGGTTGGTGCAAAAATAATGACGTAATAATGTCGTTTTTTGATGTATTTTTTAACGTCAAAAAACGACATTATTACGTCATTATTTTTGCACCAACCTAATACTTTAATCTAGAAGTAAACATTGGCTATATTATTACTTGAATCTGGAGGTAAACATTGACTATGTTTATACTTGAATGCAGAGGTAAATATTGGGTATATTCATACTTGAATCTAGAGTTAAACATTGACTATGTTTATACTTGAGTCTGGAATTAAACATTATCAATGTTCATACTTGAATGTAGAGGTAAACATTGGCCATGTTTATATTTGAAGCTAGAGATAAACATTGGTTGTGGTTAAACTTGCCTCTTTTGGTAAACATTGGCTATGTTTATACTTGAAACTCTAGATAAATATTGGTTTTATTTATAATTGATCTGCCAGCATCATCCTGGTAGGTGAACCCCTTTTTTGGTGGTATCTTAACCCTCTGCATAGTATGCAATCAGCATATTGTAGGTCCTGCTGACAGGACATATAATTTTTTAGGTATTCATTTCATAAATCCTGCCTATGATAGCATGCGTTACATAAACAACGAGTGAGCAATTATTACAATATTCATAGCTGTAGGGCACAACTCTCTATGACAAATTCCATGCTTTATATAAATCAGCATAGAGAAGGTATCCCAGAGTTCAGTTTTAATTATTTTAGACACTACCACAAACCTTAATGATCTCAGGAATAAAACAATAAAATTTTGGATATTCTAGATCAGAAATATTATCTTTGGAATCAGGTATGATAAGCAAACAATCCTACAAACAGTTTGCTTGGAAGCATTCTAGATGTGATTAAAAGAATATTATATCTTTGTTATTTTATAGTTATAAAGCTAATGAAATGTTGTATTTATTTCATGGCACCCTGTAGGTAAGAAAGTGAAGTTTGAACTCTTACACTTATTGACTAGAGATACTAGGAAATCGTGTTGCATATTTATTTCTACCCAAACTCTCTTTATTACTTTGGCTAGAATGCATGCTGATTTGAATATGCATATTTATATATGTACTTGGCATATCAGTATTTTTATGGGTGTCCCATGATATATGACTGAAGTATTTAAAATAGATAGATATGAACATGCAGACAGAGATAGATATTAAGACACAGAGATAGATAGATAGATAGATAGATAGATATGAACAGATAAAAATAGATAGATATGAACAGATAAAAATAGATAGATATGAACAGATAAAAATAGATAGATTGATAGATAGATATGAACAGACTCAGATAGGTAGATATGATATATGGCTGAAGTATTTAAAATAGATATGAACATGCAGGCAGAGATAGATATTAAGAGACTGAGATAGACAGATAGACATGAACAGACTGAGATAGATAGATACATAGATAGATAGATATGAGCAGACTAAGACAGATAGACAGATATAAATAGATTAAAATAGATAGATATGAACAGACTAAGATAGATATGAATGGACTAAGACAGACCAATAGATATGAATGAACTCTGATAGATAGAAACAGACTAAAATAGATATATAGATGTGAACAGACTAAGACAGACAGACAGACAGATATTAACAGACTCAGATAGGTAGATAGATAGAAAAAGATAGATATGAACAGACTAAGATAGATAGATATTAACAGAATAAGACAGATATGAACAGATAGGTATAGATAGTTTATTAGATGTGAACAGGCAGTAATGGATAGGAACATACAGATAGATAAATACATAGATACATTATTTACATTATTCAGACTATTATCCTCATTTTTGTCGCCATATTTATCACAACTTCTTCAGGTGGTTGGAATTTCAAACTGAACTCTTTATTTCGCTCACTGAGGTAGACTGTTCTAGTTTCACGTGCCATGTTTGATGGATGTCAGTTATCAGTTATCTCCTGCTAATTTCCCTCTGAAAGTTCTCCACCGCCTTAACCGGGTATTGAACTCACACTCTTTGGGTTCTGTCACGGGATCTAACCAACGCCTTTATCCACTGTGCCTTGAGGACATCTGGGTATGAACTTCTGGGTATTATAAACCTAATGTCTTCAGCAACCATTTTTACCAGTGTTCAATACCTGGTTAAGGCAGTGGAGAACTTTCAAAACAGTCAAAACGTTGTAATAAATATGGCAACAAAGATGAGCACAATAGTCCGAATAATGTAAATAATGTACATAATACCTCATCACAGAAATATAGACAAATACATAGATATATAGGCATGAAAAGACTTAGATCGGCAGACTGACATAGATAAATACAAATGGACTTAAATAGATAGACAGAGATATGAATCAATTGCGAAGGACATGGATAGTTAGAAATGAATAAGTTTAGATAGAAAATGGTATGTGTATCTTCTCTATGAGTTAAATAGCAGGGTAGACTGGGCTCTTTAGTCTTGGCTGGCAACCAGTCTAGGAGAAGAATAACACTGAATTCAAAAACTGAGGAGGGCTTTTCAGGAACCTTTTGGCATACTATGCTAACCAGTTCTTTGTATTCAGGTCTTCTGAATATGTGTGTTCATCTTAGTCTTTCCATATCTATCTTAGTCTGTTACTAGTTTTCCCAAAGGTATTTGTACAAAAGTGAATGTAACAAATTTGACTGAAATTCTAACTGGGCTCACCAATTTCTCATTTTGTGCCACTAATCATTACACCACCTGTACATATCTTTCTCTCTCTCTCTCTCTCTTTATATATATATATATATATATATATATATATATATATATATATATATATATATATATATAGTTGAATGTTTTCAGTTGTCAAATCTACATTGATGAAATATGTCTAAGTTAACAAAATGCAGCAAATTTGATCAGCCTCTTGCAAATTTATGTGCTTCCTGCTGGTAAAATGAGCCTGATAACACATTGCAGAAAAGGCCAAGCCCCAAGCCAAAAAAAAAAAGGAAAAGACTTTCAGTGTTATTTAAGACACCAGCTTGCTAGTACCTTATAAAAATGTTAATATATTTGTTAAATATGAATAGATAAGCGGTTTGGTTAGAAGGTTTGGAGGTGGATCGCAGAATATTTGATCGTAACATGTGGAAGTCGAATAATAGGCAGGTATGGCTAAATTCGGGAAGGTTATTAAGGGCAGAAAAATCTTGTTATTAATAATTGGCTTTACTTGTCAGTCTTTCTACTGTTTTACATCTTGTCTATAGAAGGTTGCTAAGGATACCATGGACCGAAGATGTGAGCAATGATGAGGTTTTGGAGAGGATACAAACCAGAAGAAAGCTTATAATTAACATCAGGAAGAGTCAGGTGAAGCTTCTGAGACACGTGATGAGAAAGAAGGGCTTAGAGAATCTGATACTCACAGGGTGGATAGAGAGAAAGAGAAAACAAAAATAAGCTTAAAATCTCAAAATCTTGTGCAGACCTATTAAGCACGAACATACATACATACAAATCACATTTACAATGCCAAGCATTCACTGGTTAATAAATAACCATCGCATTTCAGCAGGCAATTTACAAATCACAGTAATGCGACAATTTTGTAATCGCTCTATTTTTAAGTAGTCAAGTTTGTGCACTTTTGGGAGAAGTGGATCACAGAAGCTTTCTTAAGTCTCCCCAAAGCTTGATCGCTGATTGGTCCATGCCAACCAATCAGATCATTTGTATGTGAAGAATAATTTTTCCCATGCAACAATTTGGAGCTTATAGTCACTTATTTAAGCCAAGATTTTTCTCATCTCAATTAGTGAGAACTCAACTGCCAAACGAATCCACGACAGTTGAAACTATGCGCCAACTTTCTCACTCACACACACCACTCACATGCTGAACATACCTTGAACACACTCACAAAAAACTCTTATTACACAACAATATCTTTCAAGAAGAATCATTACAAGAAACTCTCATGAACATTTTTCCAGTGAACTTTTAAACAAATAACTATCTCTCACTGAACTCTAAAATAACAGTTAAAGAGAGGCAATTCTTGGTTAATTCAACCTTTCTTATTTAAATACATCTTTTCTTTCACATCATTGTTTGATATTGTACATCTTGTTAATATACATATTTTATGTGCAATAATGTCTTTTGGTTATCCTTTTTAAATTAATGTGGTGAAGTCTGCCACAACCTCTTTGAAATAAATATAGACAACGTAGTCCTTTCATCCTTATGATACATAGCCATTCCAAGAAAATATGTTCGTAATCTCTTTAAACAATCTGTTTCTTAAATAATAGTATAACTTTTCTTCTTTTTTCACCTTTTTCTTCTACATTTAAGAAACATTGCATTTGAAAACCTATTAGCTCTTGTTGGTACCAATCTACTGAAATGACTGATAAAAACATCCCCCTCCACAGATTTATAGACAAATTTTACAGATACATGTTAGAATTTCTTCCTAACAAATAAAAATGGACCATGTCTTGATCTCATTCGACATATTTTTCTTCTTTGTTTTGAAATCAGACTGTATCCCTTTTGTATATGAACACTATTCTTACTTTGTGAAATTTTCCAAGCTTTATTCAACCATTTTTTTAAGTACAATTTCAATAAAACAAGAATTAATAGCAAAATATTAATACTTACAATTGAATAAGAACTTTAGATTGTTAATGTAAATAACTCTGCTCTTCTGGGATAGAATCCAAACAGTACCAAATGTGTTTCATGCCAGTATAGTGACAGAGAAAATAGGCACATTTTTTTTTTATCAATTTCCTGTCAAGCAAGGTAATAATGCCACTAAGATGCAAGGGGTTACTGGGAGTGAAAGAGAATGAGAAGACTTTAGGAGAAGGAAACAGGAAACAAGGGATAAACCTCAACTCCTTTTCAAATGACCAGGCAAGAGTGTGAGCCACACAATAAGTGAACTTATCTGCTACTATTGAGGAAAAAATAATTCATAAATAAAATTTCAGAATTTAGATAGAGAATTTAGAAATATAGAGTTGAACTGGATATTAGAAGGAACTGGAAACCCAATCCTAAACAGAAAACAAGGGATAAGCCTCTACTTTTTTTGAAAAATTTATGATGTTATATAACAGCATAGTCTTAGCACACTTAACTAAATAGTAATGTATAAGATTAGATTAAAATTATAATAACTCATTACACTTACTTTTTTTCTTTTTTTTTACCTAGGATCAGAGTCTGGTCCCTTCTGAACTGGAATTAATTGGCAAAGTTGGGAAAAGTTAGAGCGATCAGAAGAAAGGGAAAAAATTGTGAAGGAGGTAAAAGATCTAAAGAACATGAAAAGCAAATCAGATGAAAGGTGTATATATATATATATATATATATATATATATATATATATATATATATATTAGGTTGGTGCAAAAATAATGACGTAATAATGTCGTTTTTTGACGTTAAAAAATACGTCAAAAAATGAGATTATTACGTCATTATTTTTGCACCAACCTAATATATGAGGATGAAGGAGAAGAGAAAGAAGCAAAGGAGTAGATAGGAAAGAAAGTGACAGGTATTCTTACTGAGTAGACATCTGGAGACAATGAGGGAAGATGAGAAATTGCAATACTTAAAAATTCTTTATGGAGAAACAGAGCAAAACTTATAAGTTGTCCTGTTTTCAGTTACTTTCATATTTATATTATGAGTTTGATTCAGTCCTTGTTGAAACACCAATGAGTAACCACAGTATTCTACTAACTAGAACTGGTTGATCCAAGCTAGTGTAGTTGATTGTTTCATTTATCATCCGCTATTTACGCCAATGTATCTCTTTGTTGATACTTGCTTATCTTTTCAACTAGAGAGCTGCTGCCCTCTACATGTTTTTTTTTTGTCATTGAGATTTGCTCCTCTAAGGATTGTCTGACTCCTGCCTATTGATCTGTCTAGTTGAGTTGGACATGCTCAGAGATAAACTCTTACCAATTTAGCTCTCTGGGTTAGAGGATCATGCAAACCCCTTCACCACATCTAAGTAATTAATCATGTGCAAAAGAATGTTAACAAGAGGATACAGAAGAAAATATTTTTTTTTTTTTTTTTTTTTTTTTGAATATGGAACTAATCTATATTTGTATAAGGGTTAGATAAACATATGGACAGACATTGAAGATTTGAAGAAATAAGGAAGGAAGTCTAAAGATAAAGGCAAAAGGTGAGAGAAGAACAGAGATATGAGATACTGGATAATTTAAGTTGTCAATACCTGTGAAATTTCAATAGAACCTGATCATCTTCTTCTATGTACTGCGTTCCTTCAGGATGTTGGTGATCATGGCTCTCCACAATTTCTTGTCCTTTGTAAGCTCTTAATAGTTTTATTTTTGTTATCTCTCCTAAACCTTGCTCTGCCATCCATTTACTCAAGCTGACTAGGTAGGTTATGTGTTGTCTTGTGAGTATCAAATTTTCTATTCCCTCTTTCTTCATTATGTGCCTGAGGAATATCAACTGTCTCTTCCTGATATTAAGTATAAGTGTCCTTTTCATTTCCATTTTTCTAAAACATTATCAATGATTAAAAAATTCTTATTGGTCAATCTGGGTCCTTCTGATTGAATGTAAAGTTTAGTGAAATTTATGTCTTGATTTTAACCCATTAACTACCAAATATTTTTAATGCACATTAGTGGCCCAGGCAGGTGTCTTAGGAGTTTATTTATTCCTTAAGTTTAATTTCAGTAGTTACCATTGTCGTTTTTATTACTGACTCACATATTGCACTTATTTCTATGCTAGGCCTACTAACGAGGCTCATATAGCCTAGCATATATGCTGATCCTTTCAGACGTCTAACTCTCCACTATTCTTCCATGTTCAGTACGCTCACTTCATTCCACGGAGGCTGATGACTACCCCTTTCACTCCATACATAAAACTAAAAAGAATTCAGCTCGGAATTCACTGTAGGTTACCCAGATCGATATACTCTTGATGAAGGCCGGAGGGTACAACGGCCTAAACATTGGGACACAAACAAGATAAGGTCAATAATTTTACTATAAAATGCATTGTCATAAAAAATTTATTGATGTTATTTTTTTCATAAAAAAAGTATTCCTGTCATTTTTACTATAAAAAATGTATTTTTATACTTTCCTATTGTTTAGATGTCTGGGAGTTCACTATTTGCCCATAGCTGGGACCCTAACAGATGCTACCACTCAGAGTCAGGGAGAGTTTCGGAACAACAGCAATTAACGCATTAACTGCCAAGTTTTTAAATGCGCATATTTGGCCCAGGCAGGTGTCTTAGGAGTTTATTTATTCCTTATTTTTAATTTCAGTAGTTACCATTGTCGTTTTTATAGAAACTAGAACATCAAATATATATGTGTATAAATCATCAAAAAATAATATTGATTAGAAAAAATAAGAAAATACTTTTCAAAATAGTCATTATTTTTCTACTCGTGAAATGTAAAATTATGACAGAAAGTATCTTCTTATGGCTAATAATAAAAACTTTAAAGGCTAAGTGTTGTAAAATATACCTCTGCGAAGGGAATGTATGTATGCAATTCAATGTAAATATTAGGTTGGTGCAAAAATAATGACGGTTTTTGACGTACTTTTTAACATCAAAAACTGTCATTATTTTTGCACCAACCTAATACAAGGAATAACATGGAGTGAGTTTAATTTTAACAGATCCCCAAAGGGGGTTGATGGCAGGTAATGGGTTAAAGATAGATGATCACTGCAGTCACAGAATATTCAAGTGTGTCAATGTATTTTCATTTTTTAATCATGAGGAATTTTCTCGAGACCTGCGATATTTTTTTAAGCATTATTTCTGGTGGGTATCATAACAATAGAAAGACTTCATTTCTGTGTGTAATGAGGAGTTCCACTGGAGGACCGAACAGCTGAAGATTCTCTTCACTCGTGCTTAGTGTCGTGTTCACTGCAACTACCTGATGACCACCCTACCAGAGTCATCTACCAGTTCAAACTAGTGATTACCTCACAGCAGACCAATGTGACGCTGGAGGCTGTTCTGATGTTATACCAAGACCGAGAGAGCTCGAAGGGCAATGTGGCTTCTGTGGGGCTCGATGTCTTCATGGCATGAGATTTAACAGCAGCAACATTGTACTATGTTCTATATATGGTATCATTCAGTGATCCAACTGATTTTAAAAGTTTTTTAAGTCCTAGTGGTTGGATTTTCTTCTATCTCTTTAAAGTATCATAACAAACAAGCATTACGTCTGGGCATTGTTTTAAGAAACAAGTGAACATGCTTAAAATTTAGTTTCGGTCAATACAGTTATTGTTATTAGTTACAATCATCTGGTAATGACTACTAAAAATCTCTCCTTGTCAAATTTATAGACAAATCATACAAATGAATGCTAGGATTTCTTACTAACCAGTAAATAATGGACAATTCTCAATCACATCCCCACATTTTTATTCTTTCATGCCTTGAAGTCAGAAGGATATTACCACTTGACTGTATCCCTTTTTGTGTGTATATACTATTCCTATTTTGTGAACTTTTTGATTTGTTAAAGTTGTTTTGCTTTTTACTTATATATGTTTTGTTTCATATTCTTTCAACTTGTTCTTTTTTTCTTCCTCCTCTTGTTATTGTTAATTGAGAATTCTGCCAATTTTACTCATTGAGAATTTTTGCCAATTGTTAATTATGCTTAATCATGTCTGCTTATTCTACATATTATGAGGATTATTTTGTCGACAGTTTGGAAGCCCATATTAAAATAATGCCACAAAACTGCCAAAATATCAATAAATATATCTGCCAGCATCTGAAAGAAATGCAAACAATTGTACTGATAAACTATGATGTATTATAATAGTATTAATAATATAGTGAATTCAAAATTTCTTTTTGAATTTATTGGATGTGGAGTTATCGTTATTTACATTCAAACTGTTGCATTTATTCTGATAACATTTCAGCTGTTCTCTCCAGCCTTCTTCAAGTATCTGTCAGTCTGGGTTTACCTTCAGGGAATTTTGAACTGAACCCTTTGTTTAATCAATAGAGGCAGATTTTTCTATCCATATCTAGGGATATCTTGTCCTGTTCTTAGCTAAAAAGGCTCAGTTATTGCCCACAGCGCTTCCACTGAATCTAAGTCTGTGTACTGCTCAGCTCTATGAAACAACAGCCTAGTGGATTAAAGTATTTGTTCATGAATTTGGTGGCATAGTAATGGTTAGTTTAATATATTGAAAGAATTAAGTGACAAAACAAATTTCTTTTATCAATATTTCTTACTATCATTAGAAGGTAAGTTATATTTAATAGTAATAATAATAATAATAATAAGTTATATTTAATAATAATAATAATAAGTCATATTTAATAATAATAAATTATATTTACTAATAATATAAGTTATATTTATTAATAATTTAAGTTATTTAATAATAATAATACACTTCTACTTAATAATAATATAAGCTGTATTTAATAAGTTATAGTTAATAATAGTAATAATAACAATATTATTATTATTGTTATTATAATATAACTTATATTATTATTCTTAAATATAACTTTTATTATAAGTTATATTTAAGAATATGTTATCTTTAAGAATAATAATATAAGTTATATTTAAGAACAATGTTAACTTATATTTAACATTAATAATAATAATAATATAAGCGATATTTAATAATAATAATGTAAGTTATATTTAAGGATATGCTATATTTAATAATAAAAATAAAAGTTATATTTAATATTAATAATAATAAGCAACTGAAATGACATGAAAGAGCAAAGAAAAAAATCAATAAGAAGAGAAATGTTTGTTTTGTACTTGAAATCATCTTTTTGATGCACCACATTTATAAACTAGGCTCAATTGAACAACAGATCTCACTATCCCTGGTTGAGTCCTCCAGCCACTAACAATTCCCACAAATAAATGAAGGTTTCATTCCTAGTTCATAGCTCAACTCTCTGTTATAATGTACGCAGCAAGCAATTTTGCCACATCTGATGCATTTTCTGAGAGAAGAAAATCTCACCTCAGATAAATAGTTTTCCCCCAAAAACCAGGAATTCTGTCTTTTAAGAGGACATTCTTCTTTTGATACGGCTAATCGGTTTGCATCAATGTTTTGCATTTGCTTAGAAAATCACAGGTTACCTATTAGACAGCCGCATCAAAGGAAAGGCACCTGCAGGTCTTCACCAACTGTGCTTTTTCTGAAGCATATAGACACCAATTAAATAATAATAGGAACAAAATAATGACCTCTGTGTACTGGCATACATTAAAGAATCAATGAAACGGTACATCCTCTTGTTGTCGAAAAGAGGATATTGCTTCATAATAGAAGTGTTTGCTTGCTGCATAATAAAACCCAGCAAGAAATACTTCTGGGGTAGAAAAAACAGGAACTAGAGATAAAATAAATATATCAATAAATAAATAAGGCTTATTATTCCTCTGATCAAGGATATGCATATAACGTCACAGATATCAGTATTGAAAGTGAAATTGGCATGCTAAGTTCAAATTCTGGGCTAGTCTGTTTAATTCCTATTTGCATTGATGCCTTTGAGAAAGGCATGAAAGCGTTTTTCTCTCCCTAGCTATGGATTAAATAGAAGGGTGGATTGGGACCTTTAGCCTTGGTTGGTAACCAGTCTAAGTAATAAAAGGAATACATTAAATTCCGAATTGTAGATAATTGAAGTGGAAAATAATTACCTTCCCTAATAAGGCATAGCAATTTACAGATAATAAAGAAAAGGAATCTGTGGAGAGTCATGATCACCTATGTTCCAAATGAACATTGCAGTAAAAATGTACAAATTTACAATTAAGCACAGTAATCAACATAAGTGATGCTAAAAGCTACTACTTTCAGTATTTTTCTCATTATCATGGAAATTGGATTCTTTTTAACCAAAAACAAGTATTACAGCTTTATTTTTTTACAAAACAACTGAATATCCAATTTTAAGACATAAGAGCAAGATTTGCATTCTCAAACATTCTCAATTCTCAGACAGATATTATATATATATATATATATATATATATATATATATTCTGAGAATACAACTCCTGCCACACACATATATATATATATATATATATATATATATATATATATATATATATATATGTAAAATATAGTTTTAAAGTGTGCTATATTTATGGGATAAAGTGCTCAATATCAGAGATAGAGTGTATGTAAATATAAATATAAAAGTGAAGTCAACATACAGAGGCGACAGACTGTTTCATGCTAGACGTAATCATCAGGTCACTTGAGGATTGCGTCTAGCATGAAACAGCCAGTTGCCTCTGAGTGTTGACTTCAATGTCCACTTTTATATATATATATATATATATATATATATATATATATATATAGCGTGTATCAAAAATACTTTTACAAACTTTGGGGGCAGCAGATTCTATACACCAAAGAAAGGGCATAAGCCGATATGTCTGGAAACACATCCTTTTTGAGTTATTAAGTTTCAAGAAAGTTTACAGTAGATGGTACTGTGTTGCCTTGTAGACTAGGTAACATTTGTCATTAGTCTGTCTTCAACATTTAGCAATGGCAGGATATTCATATCATAAGCAGGAAAATATGATTTTCACATACAGCCATGCAAATGGTAATGAATGTGAGGCTGCATAGCTGTATCATATTGTGTTTTCAGACCAAAGGCAGCTGAGACATCCAACCTTTGCTACTGTTTATCATCACATTACTGAGACAGAATCTGTGGCACTACTAACTATGGATCCACTTGTACACCTGACCATGAAGAACACATTCTACAGGCTGTCGGAGATGATTCAAGTATCAGCACATGTCAAGTGGCCCTAGTATGTCATACATATCTGTACCACATGGAGGCTTCTTCAATTTGCAATGTGTACAGGGTCCCTCATCCTCTGATCACTCAATACGGGAGAACTTTTTCCAATAGTTTATTACACAAACTGCCGATGGGCTGTTTGTCTCTTCATTCTTGTTTATAGATGAAGCAACATTTGGAAGTGATAGAATAACAAATATACAACCAACATTTATGGGCAGATTGGAATCTCCATGGTACAATACCAGCTAGACTCCAGCATCAGTTTACAATTAATGTGTGGGCTGGAATTGTAGGCGGCTGACTGGTAGATCCATATATTCTCCCAACATGTCTTACAGGAGTTATCTACAGGGACTTCATTTCAAACATACTTTCAGACCTGCTAGAGGATGTACCCCTGCTAATACAAAGATGCATGTGATTCACGCATGATGGGTCTCTAGCACATTTTAGTCATATTGTTCACAATCCACTGGCTGACATCTACCATAAAAGATGGATCGTTAGGGAAGGACTGGTTCCTTGGCCTGCATATTCCCCTGACCTCAATCCTTTGGATTTTTAAATATGGAGCCACCTAAAACTATTGGTTTATGCAGCAGACATTAATAATGCAGAGACACTCCATCAACAGGACATAGGGGCCTGAAAAACCATTTAACACCATGTGGGATTATTTGAAAGTGTCCGCCTGTCAATGATCTAACGGGTGCATGTCTGTGTAGAAGTAAGCAGAGGACATTTTGAACATTTCTCATGAGTTGTTGTGTTGAGTTACAATGATGGCCTTTTGAACATATGATTATATGGACAGATCTTCTACTCGAATATGAGTATCCATAAAAAAATTACATTTAAACAAAATAAAAATAACAATATATTGGATTTAATCCATTTCCTAAAAATAAAAAAAAGTTAGGATACAGTACAGAGCAGATATGGATGTTTCAAGAATTGGCAAAGAGACTGTGTTCAAAAGGTACTATTCAGGCTTTGTTTGATCAGAACTCCTATGTGGCCGAGCAGTTAGGTGCGTCAGATCCAATGATAGTTCCCCACAGGGAATACAGGTTTGAATCCTGCTGGAGAACGCATATTTTTCTGACAAGATTTCTCAGATAGTCAGGCTGGTGGATGTAATGGATAAAAAATACTGTTTAATTAAAAACAGAGCTTCTACTCTGGCCTCTTTCATCAACAAGAGATTTCTGTTCACAGAATTGCCAATCAGTGGAATTTTTTTCTTTTTATGACTATTCTCTGTAAACTTTAAAGATGGTTGTGCATAAAAATACTAGTAGATCAGTAGTTTTGAAATACACATACCACTTTGTCTAGCCCCAATACCAATTCATGAAATGAAATTTAGCAAGTTGCCAAGAGCATGTCCAACTGCCTTTAAATATTAAATTGCTGCCATCATTAGCTGATTAGAACTTCACATAAAAGAACATTTGTTCACATGTTCTTAAGTTGCTAGTGAATTTATACACCATTGTGCAAATTAATTGAAGCAAAACAAATAATTTCATTATTATTTACTTTTTTTCATATTTTTCCAATGAAACATGACCCAGTGCACATGTTAGTACTTTGTATGCCCATTCCACAAAGTCGTTTGTTGCAGACTAACAACAGATTCTCAATTGAATTTAAATTAGGAGAGTTTCCGAGCCAGTCTATAGTACTTTGATTTGCTCACTGATAAGGCTTGCCACAGTGTGTTCATGCAGCATTACAATTTTTGTACACTTTCTTGAAGTAACATCCATTGCAGACAATGGCTGTAGGACAACTAATCAACAGTCAAGACAATAGTGTCTGGGTGTGATAAAAATCTGATGCAATTGCAGATGACACAATATTTTTCACGGCCAAATTTCATCATACACCCCGAATATAGACTCATATTACTGCACACCACTGCAAATGACCTAATCTGAGGGAAAATAGAAATTGATTATACCCTGTCACTCCAGTGGGTCTAAAACTGACCATATGTTGAAAAAAAGGAAACTAATGCAATTGTTTCAATTAATTAGCACAATGAGTAGTATAATGGTTATTAGTACAAAAAAATCTAATTGCTGTTTTGTTCAATTTGACACCAATGCATTTGGGAAAAGTATAAACCATCTCTTGTCAACCCAGTTACAGCTTAAATAGCAGCATAAACTGAACTCTCTAGCCTTGAGTAGAAACCAGTCTAATAGAAAGAAAACAGCAAATTGTGGAGAAGGCAACTGGAAATATTCTATCATCTTTCCCAAAAAGGCATAGTAAGTCATAGATACTAAAGAAAAGGATTCTGTGTAGTCATGATTGTCTATGTCCCAGAGGAATATGTCATTTAAAATCTGTCTCAGATTCCTCTTATATATTTATATATATATAAATAATCTTAGAGACTTGAGTGCTTTTCAAAAACTGAGAATAAACACCCCATCTACATTGTCTGACAGTTAACTAACCAGATTGTAGACATCAGTTCATATCCCTTGCTGAATTAATGTCTCACAAGAGGAACAAACATTAGAATTAAATCATAATATTAAATTGAGGGGCCTTTACACATAGAAATCTACTGGAGAGTCCATCACATACATACGCATATATCAGAAAATAGTAGAAAGAGATAAATTTTTGATATTTTATAAGTACAATGCAATTACAAACTAAAACAATATGCATGTTTTATCCATCAAGTTTAAAATAGCAAAAAATTCTGTTTCTACTACAATCAAAATAATTCAATAGTTCAAAAATGAGCAAACTGTCTTTCACCTATCTTTATGCCTTGGACTTTTTTGGCGACATAGATTGAGTATTATGCATTAGAATGGATTTTTCTTTTATTAATCCAACATATTTTATTACTTAAATGTTATTTTCAATGGATACCCATATGAGAGTAGATGCTCTGTTTATTTATTAAATTGTATTTATTTATAATCATTTACCAAACTGGATATTCAAGAAATCTTGTTAGATAAATATGCACTCACCAGCAGGATTTGAACCTGCATTCTCCTAGATCAGACCTATTTTGACCTCTCATCTACAAAGAACCTGATGGTCAAATTGATCAATGAGATAAGTCTATTGAATATTTATTGATTTATTCATTATTATAGCTCCAGTTATCTATTGAGTGTTTTTGACAGAAATTCTGCTGACCTAAAAAATATGTTAAATTCTCATAATTTTACGTATTATTTGTCATATATATATATATATATATATATATACATGGTTATCTACTAAAAATAGCATTTGAAGTTACAAGTGTGTATATATATATATATATATATATATATATATATATACACACACTTGTAACTTCAAATGCTATTTTTAGTAGATAACCATGTTTGAAATAGACACCAACTATTTTTTATTCTAAAAAGTATGTATTATATCTATCACTCTGCATCTGCAAGAAATCTTAATAAAGAAAATGTGCTTTTTGGTAGGGTTTGAACCTTCTTCCTTTGTATGAGAAACCACCATTTGATCTTGCATCCTTTAAACCACTTAATCACAGAAAGCATCACACTCAACTTAAGTTGTATTTTCCCTTTTTGAGGAATGCACACTTTCATGTTCAAATTTATCTTGAAAATCTATTTTCAGTTTTATATCTAAAAATGTAAACAAAACAATTTTGAAAGAATTTTTTTTTTAATTGGAATCACCCCAAGCAAGGCAGTAATGCCACTATGACACAACGGGTTACATGGTATGGAAGAATCAGGAAGGTCATTAACAAAAATTAAAAACAGAATAGGACCAAATGTAGAGCCCAGAAGGATGTAGATGAGTGGCCACTCAGGATAACTCCCATTTCATGATTTGATAGGAAGATACTGAATCAGTTCAAAAAAGTGTCTGGAGATACCATAAATTTTCAGCTTGTGGAGGAAACCTGAATACCAGACCCTGTCAAAGACTTTCAACATTTTTATCTAGAGCATGATAAACTCTTTTCACAATTAAAAATTGTCAGTACATCAACAGTTGACCTGGAGAAACAAAAGCCATATTGCTTGTCTGAGAAAAGACCCTGTGATGAGAGATGATGAACCAATTCAACATTGATTAGGGCCAAGAGAATTTCCCTCCAAAAAGGTAGAAGGCTAATAGGACGATAGTTGGAAGAGTCTTACAGGTCACCAGAGTTCTTAAAAACTGGAACAACAGATGAATACTTCCAGCAGGAAGTAAAGCAAGAGGAAGTGAGGCATTTATTAAACAGTTTAAAGAGAACAGGAGTCAGTTTGGGAGCATACTTCTTAATGACTATTACAGGGATATTATCAGATCCACATACTTTGATAGTAGAAAACCAGCAGAAACCATGGAAGGGGTTACATGCATATCACTCAATAGAAATTCATTTCTCAGAGGGAAGTTAGGCATAGATATTCCTGATAAGTCAAGATGTAGAGTTTTTATCTAAAGCTTGATAGACTCTTCTAACAATAACCATTAAGACATCCATAGTTGACTTGGAGAAGCAAAAGCCATGTGACTTATTTGAAAGAAGACCCTGCAAGATGAAATGCATAACCAATTCAGAGTTGATTAGAGCCCCTAGTACTTTGTCAAAAAGAGGTTGAAGGCTAATAGGCTGATAGATTGAAGGATCAGATGGTTCACCTGAATTCTTAAAAACAAGAATGATAGAAGAGGATTTCCAACAAGCAGGAAAGCAAGAGGCATCAAGAAACTTATTGTACAGTTTAGAGAGAACACAAGCCAGTTTGGAAGTGCATTTCTTAAGGACTATTGCAGGAATACCAGCAAGTCTACATGCTTTGAGTGGATCTAGGTTTAGAGATGACAGCAGAAACCATGGACAGAGTTATATGCATATTACTCAGTATGTACTCAGTTCTGTAGAAAGATACTCCAGATGAGTCAAAAGTAGAATTTGAGGAGAATTTATTAGCAAAGTATTTTGCTTTATCAATATAAGAAGTTAATATCTCAAATAGAGTAAAAAGAGGAGAGATAGAGGACTAACTCTTATTTACGACATTATTACAGTACTGCCAGTAGTTATAAAAGCCAAACCTATTAGGAGCAATGAGGTGTATCATTCTATCTGTAAAAGACTAAGACTCTTTGAGGACACATTTGCAATTCTTACAAGCATACACAGATAGACTTCTGCTGTGATTTGAGCTATTATGCTGGAACACCCAGAAGAAGTGATTCCTGTGGGCTATAGTGGCAGAACAGGCCAGTGTGAAGCAAGAAGATTGCACTGTATGTTGAGATTGAGGGATTCCTACTGTGATATATATTAGATGAAAATTGTAATAATGTATTTAGTTTGGTGGGTATAATTAAAGAAATATTGTTTAAAATTTCAATTTCTTTATACAGCAACATATATGGAAAGACTTTCTCAGTGCTATAACTCCATATTTGTTTCAAGTAAAAAAATATTTTTGTATCTTGTTTAAGATTTCAAATATTTTGTATATTTTTCCTTCAGTTTTTATATATATTTCTTTAATTTTTTTAAAAGTCTTGCTCTGTAATATTCCACAACTATAAACATTTATTTACAAATATTTCTTGAAACTCTGTTATAGTTGTTTAATCTATGAAAATAATTTGGCCCCAAATAATTTATTTTGTCTTGTTGAAACATTTGAATTTTAAAGAATATCATTATTGAAGCAAATGCAAATTTCTCTTCCATCTTTTCAGTAAATTGCGTTTTGATAGCTTGAGTTTTAATTAATTCAAACATACAAAAGAATAAATTAGATAATTCTATTCTACAATACAAATTCTGTAAAAACAATTGACCTTGGGCAATTGTAATTTTGACCATTTTAAAGATTTATAATCTTCTGCCAAGCAAGTATTTTCAAGTCTAAATTTAGCTGAATTTATTTGCATTTTTCAATATACTTTTAACATAAAAGGAGTCAGTTGATGAATTAAACAAGCTTTGTCCTTGTAATTAGTATTAAGTGATGAACATTATGATTTTTAGTTCAATATGAGGATAAAAGAGAAAATTATTGACATTGAGTATAAGTTAAATGTCCTTCAGTTACAGAAAAATATCAGATCTTGTAAATTTTTTTGTAGTGTTGTTCATCCAATACAGGGCCCAAGAGTCACTCAAGATAGTGGGTTACTGAATGAGATTGTTATAAGTGTTCAAAGAGAGGAGGTAAGAAGTGAATATTATGAGGATATGTAGGATAGATAACAGTTGATACTTGACTTGAGAAAGTTAACATTGTAGTGGTTAGGGAAGCATCTTCTCAGGAGTTTGTTTCAGGAGGGCCTACAAATAACAGTATTAACAACTATAAAAATGTCTAAAACATTATATTGCATCACCAACCTTTATTGAATCCATTCTTAAAGAATCTCACATTAATTTCTTGAAACTTTAGATGGGCGTGTTTTTTCTCCTTTAATTCGAAACACCACAAATTATACTAATTTTGGTTTAATAAGTCGAATGTAAGTGAAACATGATTAACCAATGAAAATTAAACAACACAAATGTAAAAATACAAGAATTTCTTTTTATCCATATCACATTCTCTGATGAAGCTTTAATAAAAGTGAAACATGTTTGATTGATAAACATTTCTTATTTTTTCTTTATTTTATCACTCTGTTGAATTCCAATCCATATCTGATTTATATTTGATCCCAACTCATCAATGTGTAAATTATACAGGTTTATTATTGTAAATGATTTAAATAAGGCAACATCCTGGCTTCAATGATAATGGTGGAATTAGTCATTTCCATACAAGGAACATGCAGAATTTATTGATCAAATAGTTGCCAATCAAAATTTATAAAATCTTCTTCTTAAAACAGTTTATCAGGAAATTAGACATCACAACTGTTATTGCACTTTCTGGAATTGATGGGAGTTTCCTCCCAAACCTTTTGTTCATAGTAGTGTGGAATTTTAATAGTGTGTTTATATCATTATTTTCCCTTCTACTTACATGTGATACCCATTTTTTTTATTGCTGTTGTATTCAAGTGATATGGTTTTAGTTATTTGGTTAAGCTCTTTGTGATTTGCATCATTATAAAGGATTTCCTTATAGAATCTAAATGATTCATTCATTTGAAGTCATTTTTAACTCTTGATCTCTGGAAACGGTTATATATAAATGGTAGTTTAGATATTTCTGAATGAGTTTAAAACCATTCATATGAGGGTCTATATCTAACAAGAGTTTTTAAGAACCTAGATTCAAGTTTTCAGGTCAATAATTTGGTTTGTAACATCTTATGGTATTGAACAAAGGTATCCCTCATGCAGCATATCTTTAGTTCAGTTTCCAGATTTCCTATACTAGATTTGTTGTAACTGAACCATACAGACGCAAAAGCCCAATTTACTTGTTTTCATCAATTTACTTGGATATCTATAACAGATACGACACTTTCTAAAACCTCACAAAGTACACTGACTTTAAGTTACCTTTCTACCTGAAAATCTGTTAATATTCTTATTTAGATAGCAAAACATGTACATTCTTCTGTAGAAATAAATAAAGCCTAAAGCCAAGCTTTTATAAGAAAATATTTTCTGTCTTGAAGTTTTAAGAAACACATTTTTTATTTTCATGAAACCTATCTAAATCTGTAATACAACCTGTAATTACAATGATTGTTTTTATGCATAATTAGGATATGTTAATATTAGGTTGGTGCAAAAATGATGTCATTTTCTCACATGTGAGAAAACGACATTATTTTTGCACCAACTTAATATTACACAGTTAATGACTTTAAAAAAAAATTATTCCACCCCCCCAAACGAGGCATTAAAACCACTAAAATACAAGAGGGTTTGTGAGTGTGAACAAATATGAAAAAGAGAAAAACATTATTAGGGAGAAGTGAGATAGAAAAATCCGTTAGCATAGAACGTAGGGTTGCGTCTAACAATTTCAACTGTAAAATGATGATATCTTGCTGCCAATCTTGTTGTGCACTTAAATTCATAAAGTCTAGATACCAAAGATGAAAACTCATCAGCTCTATTATCATGAAAATATTTATGGCAGTGGGAAAGTGACTGAAGTCAAGATGCCAGACCGATAACTTTGCAGGGGCTTCTCTGGATTTTATCAGGAATCTTGGAATACATAAAAGAAGCACCAGATATGGCAGCAATATTCAATGCATGGATGTAAGATAGACTTACAAATGTGCAAGATAGATTCTGGTGAAAAAGATTGCTTAGCTAGATACAGTGAACCATCTTTCCTAGCAGGAGTCCTAGCAATTGATTCAGTATAATCTTTCCACTTCATGTCAGTGGAAATCATTGGCCTGAGGTGCAATGAGTCACTCACCTAGAAGTTAGCATCAGCCATATTGAAGGAAGGAAAAAAAGTTCTCTGAGATTATTAAAAGAGAGAAGTTTTGTTTTGGAAGTGTTAAAATTAACAAGCTATTTCTTGTCCCAGTTTAGAATAGAGGTCATTTTTTTAGATCAGCAGCCAATTTAAACTTTTTGAACTTCCTCTTCATTTATGAAAATTCTAAGATAGTGAATGATCTCTCTATATTTCTGAGATGAGTTATTATGTACACTATTTACATTATTCAGACTATTGTCCTCATCTTTGTTGCCATATTTATCATAACATTTTGGCCATTGTACTTCTTCAGGTGATTAGAATATCAAATTGAACCCTTTATTTTGCTCACTAAGGTAGACTGTTCTAGTTCCACCTGCCATGTCTAATGGATGTTAGTTATCAGTTATCTCCTGTTAATCTATCTCTCCAAGTTCTTCATTACCTTAACCAGGTATTGAACTCACACTTTCACTGGATCTAACCAATGCCTTTATCCACTGTGCCAGGTATCCTTAAGGAAAATGTTGTGATAAATATGACAACAAAGATGAGGACAATAGTCCAAATAATGTAAATAGTATAGTGAATGATATTTTCACAGGTGCTTCTAAAATATTATCAGTAAATAAAAATTTCAGTGTACTCATTTAAGATTGACTTAGATTTGAACAATGTTAATACTCCTGAGGGTCAGATAAGAATTATTGTATTATTACTTCTAAAATATGTTTTGATGATAAAACTTTAACCTTTCAGTTCAACATTTTCACCATTAAGCTAATCTTTAGGACAGACTATAATGTCAATGCTAATACAGTAGATTATTATGAACACATTGGGAAAACTATATGATTACATTTAATACAAATGAATATAATAAAACCACTGACCTCAAAGAGTATATTTACACTGTAATCAATAATATATGGAAAAAAGGCTTGAATAGCCATATCCAAATTGTTCAGCTTTGGAAGGTGTTACTTTGCTCAGATGAAAAATAATTAAATGTCTTATCTCAGGTGTGTATAACAATATAATGAATAGTCACATTAGTCCTTTGTACTTGGTGTCAGAACTGTAGTCATTCTGACCAGGAAAACTAGATTACAACAGAGTTTGTTTATAGACAATTGAGACTTTATGAGGCTATTTGCCCATGAAGTTCTGAGTCCCTTGCTTCTGCTGAAGAAGGATTTATCTTCTATTAGAAAATATATTTACTGTGTCAGTAATTTTAAATATATATAACGATAGACAGGAAAAGATTATGTTAATGCACACATATATATGTATGTGCACATAAAACTTAATCTGTTATTCATTTTGAAACAGCAGCATAGATGCACTTATCCACACACACACAAATATATATATATATATAGTTCTTGCTTTCCCTCCATCTGCTTAAATCTCTTTAGTTTTAGTTATCTTGCTACATATGTGTGAACTTCTAAGTCATGTTTATATATTTATGTGCTTAGTAAGAAATAAAATTAAATGTTCTTTTATCTTGTCCCTACTTTGAGTTTCACAAAGATTCCATTCACTTATCAGTAGACATTACTGTAAAATTCTTTGACAAAAAACAATCTTTGATATTTTATATATATGGAGGTATTGTGGAGTATTGAATAGCAGTTTGGATTGAGAAATCATACAGCTGAGTTCAAATTCATGTTGAGTTCATTACATTCACTTATGTGCTAGTTAATACCTTTGGGAAAGGTATGAATCAATCTCTTCTCCCCAGCTATGGGTAAATAGCAAGACAGACTTGGGTCGTAAACTGTTTAGGAGGAGGACAACTCTGAATTCAAAATCTGCAGAGGTTTGTTTGGGGACATTTGTGGCATACTGTGAATCAGGTTTCTGTATTCAGATATTCCCAAAAGTGTGGTTGGTTCTGTACAAGCCATTATAATCAAATGATATATTCAGGTAGTCTAGCTGTTGGTTCTTAGAAGTGAGCTGTTTGACCCTTATACATCAAAAACAATGGGAGACTG
>OZ010580.1:37960854-37990854 GCA_963932145.1 Acanthosepion lycidas
TATTTGGCTCTGCAAAAAACCTTCACCATTATAATCAAATCATATGTGCAGGTTGTCTGGTTGTCAGTTCCTAGGAAGGGAATGGCCTGACCCTCATATTATTCCATGCTTTCTGTCTATGTGTTTCACCCTAGTTTCATCTTTCTGTCTACTTCTCTTTACTATTTAGCATAGGAGATAAGAATATTGAACACAGAATAGGCAATGCTAGGAATAGTATCACCCAACAACACAAGTTGTTACAAAACTAAAGTTTAAACCAAAAAATTTGAGTTTTATTCTTAGTCTCATTAGTCCTGGGCATGACAATAAACTACAACGAGGCTTCTGGTCAGGAGATTGGGGGTTTTGCGGAGCATGGAACCTTCTCTTAATTGCTATTGTACCGAGGTACACCCTGACCCGAGGTAGTAACACCCGTTAGGGTCCCAGATATGGATAAATAGGGAACCCCCAAACAAAATCAAAACACTATGGAAGTATAAAAGTAAAACTACCAGCAACACATTTTTACATAAAAAATTGCCAACAATACCTATCAAATTACAATGATCTCACCAAAATCCATTTAAAATACTACCAAACTAACAGCATGAAAATACTTTTATGACATTAATCCATATAATATCCTATAATTTCTTAAAGAAATCAAACTGTATCTCTAAAATATAACTTCAATAAAACTACAATATAAAATATATATCACCATCTCTAGTAATTATGTCCGCACAAACATTTATATGCAGAAAAGCTGTCATCTACCATATATTCCATTATGAAAGCAAAATAACATTTTTGTTACTTCCTAGCTCTAAATAAAATTAAATTTTGGCCTTAAATTTACCCATAAGGGGGGGATGATATACTGTTAAACAAACAAATCAATTAATAAATAGTCTCATTATGTGGAGACGTACTATGGATGCCATGCATTTAATAAAACTCATTTAGAAATGTGTAAACTGTCTGCTGTATACAATAACTTGCTCATATTGATGGTTAAAAATGACTCTTAGTAAGGACTATTTTAGTCAAACCTTGCAGCATGACAGTATCAGAAACAATGGTATGAAATTACAGAAACCACATCATTTGATGACTTTCAATAACAGCAACAACTAAAATGAATGGCACATGTAGCATGAAGAGAAAATAATGACATAATCAAGATGCTGACATTCCACACAACTTTAAACAAAAGGTTAGGAAGGAAACTTCCACTATCCTGAAAAATTGTTTTAATAGGTTTTATGAATTTCAACCATGAGAAGCATTGGCTGTTCAGTCAATGAAAGCCAAATGTTCCCTTATAAGTAAACAGCTAATATTACCATTACCATCCATCTGTTTCAGTCTGGCACTTTCTATTTATCTGTTTCACTCTCATTCTATCTTTCTCTCCCAATCTGTTAAATTTGTATCTATGTGCTTAGTCACTTTCCTTCTTTTCATTTTACGATCCATCCCATATTTATCTCTCAGTTCCAGGTTGTTAGAAGTTTTCTTTCAGCCAAGATGCCTCACTCAGTTCTATCCTAAATATTTAAATAAATATTACATCAGATTTTATTACCAATAATATTACAAATTTAACTGTAAATATTTAACACAATTTTTTTAAACAACCAAAAAGACTTTGGGAAAATATACTAAAAAGGGAGAGGTATATTTTATTTTTATTTTATCTTTTGGTTGTAAGGAAAGTCCTCAAGTTTACTAAATAAATTTGATGTTTTACAAATTTTCCTTCTTACAATTGTAAAAATAAATGTTTTTTTTTATCATTAACTCTTTAATGCCTCTGTAAAATTAAATATTAAAATTTTAAAATCTGGTATTAATTATAGGTTTAAAAATATCCAGTATTAATTATAAGTTTATAAAAAAAAAACATCTGGTATTAATTATATATTCCTAAAAATATCCATTATTAATTATCTTTATAAAAGAAACATCTGGTATTAAGTATAGGTTCATAGAAATATCCAGTATTAATTATACATATTTTAAAAAAACATCTGCTATTATAGGTTCCTAAAAATATCCAGTATCAATTATGAGTTCTATAAAAAAAAAACATCTGGTATTAATTATTTGTTCCTATCTATAACCAACTATAATGCCCACTATTCTAAAACTAGGACAGTGATCCTAATGCTCAAATTTTAGCCAGAAACCTTTTAGAGTTTCTAATCTAACAGATCTACATCTCTTACTCAAAATCTTTCAGACAAAACTGAATAAAAAAAACTTGAAAATAACTCACATTTTTCTTCTATCACTTGCAGTTCCAAATAATTGATTGTTTCTATAATTATATTGGATATTAAAAGGTATTTTCTATGTTGACCATTATGATTTTCAAAATAATTAACCAGCTTGAAATATTTTTTTTATATAATCTAAGATTTGTATCATTGAGTTTGAAACACTGGTTTTACATGGATGATAAAATCTGTATTGTCTTTCGAAAATGTCTTGTGATGTCTTTACAAGAACACTGTAGGTTTCTGAAATGTTGGGTCATAATTTGACTCACAGATGCCAACGTGTCAAAGATTAAAATGAAAAGTGATTTGGCAGTACATGCTGCATTACCACAAGGCATTCATTTTTTCTTTTGAAGATTTCAAAGATTTTGAGTCTAATGATTTTCATTTTCTTTTCGTTATCAAAAGCAGCAAAAGTGTTCTTCACTAATACAGCCATTTATGTCTCAAGGGTTTTGAATGATTTCGAGGGTTCATGGGTAAATTAACAAGAGCAAAAATAAGAATATGATAAAGTTGCCTGAGGTTATGATGACTGATCTCTAAATCATCCTACCTGCATGACTTGTGAAAGAACCAGCAGCCTTATTGAAGACACAACCGAAATTGACATTTGTATTGCTCAGGTATTGAAGGTTTTGCTAATGCATGAACTTTTTCTGGCATGAAAGAGTTGACAAAAGTGAAGTCAAAGAGCTGTGGCTTTTGAAAGAAATATCATTATGAAATGAACTAAAATAGATTTTCCCATCACTTGAGCATTGCATAAGACGGCCTCTAAAATTTCTACAAATCTAACAAAAATATGCACAAAGCCTTAGCATATTACATTGTAAATCTATTAGTTTGATATAAGTAATATTAGTAGTTTACTTATCATCAAAATTAAAATGATTGTATTTGATGGAAAATAATGATAATAATACTCTTCAACAGGAGATGTGGATAGTGTATTCTAAAATGGAAACAGTAACTAATTCAATAAAATTAAGCAAAAACAAGAATTATAATTTTGGTTTCTATATATATGATACTTTCAGCTTGATGTCAACTCTGTATGATAATATTAATGGTAATATGGCCATTTCCTTATAAGGAAATATTCAGCATTCATTTGCTGAGCAGTTGATCCTATTCTCAATTGAAATTTATAAAATCTTTTGCTTAAAATTTTATTTCCGGAAAACAGGTTTCTCTAGTCCAGTAACTGTTATTGCTCTTTCCAGTACTGATGGGAGTTTTTTTCCTAACATTTTATTTGAAGTAGTGTGGAATGTCAAGATCTTCATTATGTCATTATTTTCTCTTTGAATTACTGTTACTATCCATTTTAGTTGTTGTTGTTGTTCAAAGTCCTCAACTGATGTGGTTCCTGTTATTTGCTACAGTTCTTAGTGATTCTGTGATGCCAGTCTGCAAGATTTGAAGAAGTATAGTCTTCACTGAGACCTATAACTTTCATTCACCAAAAGATTTGAGAAAATGATTGTATACCGCTGACAGTTTAGATATTTCTGAAAAGGTTTGGTGTCATGCATGTTATCCATGTGAAAGTCTTGATCTGATGAGGCTATTTAAGAACATGGCTCTTGTTTTTATGTTAATGTTTTGGTGTTGAAGTAACTTACAGTTGGGTTAAATTAACCCTAGTGCAGTCTATTCTATGTGCAGTTTGTTATCTGCTATGCTAAATTTATTATAACTGGTTTATACTTCATATATGAAGTATTATGTTGGTGCAAAAATAATGACGTAATAATGTCGTTTTTTAACATATTTTTTAACGTCAAAAATGACATTATTACGTCATTATTTTTGCACCAACCTAATAATTAGTATTTACAAATTCCAAATATTGAATTTTATGATGGATTCTGTGTAAGTGCCATTAGTACTTTCATTACTGTACTATATTCAGTTCAAGGATTTAGGTTTAAAAATGTTTGGTATAACTTCATATACAGTTGGATAAATGAATCTGTAGCCTGATACAATTAAGAGCTGAATTTGGATATGAAATTTTCATTCTATAATGCTTAATCTAGATTATTAAGAGAGGAGTATTGGATTAAGTGCATTGACAAAGAAGTAGCTTATAATAAAAAATAATTATTTGTTGCATAAAATATTTTTTATTTTATCAGCAGGCTTTGGACTTACACATGTATATACATATTCTGCATACATATGCATGTGTGTATGTATGAATATATATATATATATATATAGAGAGAGAGAGATAGTGATATCATTTACACTAGTATATAAATGTCTATGTACATCTACATAAATATAGATTTTTTTTCACCCCAACAAGGCAATAAACCCACTAAGATGCACACAAAGGATTAGTGATTGTTAGAGAATATGAGAAATAAAACTGCTATGGACAGATAACAATAAAAGAACATTAATTAGAAAGATAGATGATAACGATTCACATTGCATTTAATCTTTGAAGATCAAAGTTGATTGGGAAGCAAGAAGCTGGAACAGAGTTCCAGAATCCAAAAGCAAGAAATGAAACATTTAAATAATTAACATTTTATAATGTGTCTGTGTGTGTGTGTATATATATATATATATATATATATATATATATATATATATATATATATATATATATATATATATATCACTAGTTCAACTACAATAAATCTGTGTCCAAGCTATTACAATATATCGCCATTCTTGGTAGATTTTATATTGTCACTGTGTGGGATTATCAGGAACAAAGATGGTGGAGAGATAAAGAAAAAGAATACAGATAATTTTGGCTAGATTGAAAACAAAAAATGTTTTTCAAAAAATTTTGAAATTGCCAGCATCTCTTGTTTCATGTACATGTGTAGATGCGACAACATCATCAAAACCCTGTCTAATGAAATCCTAGCAGATCAAATATGTCACAAAAAAACTTTTCCACTTTGTCATATTTTTTTAAATACTGTTTGTTGATATATAAAATTATTCAAAATTATATATCGTTATATCATTCATATATATATATATATATATATATATATATATATATATATATATATCAGGTAAATTATATATATATATATATATATATATATATTATATATATATATATATATATATATATATATATATTATATATCTTATATATATATATATATATATTATATATCAGGTAAATTATATATATATATATATATATATATATATTATATTTATATATATATATATATATATATATATATATCAGGTAAATTATATATATATATATATCAGGTAAATTATTCAAAATTATATATCGTTATATCATTCATATATATATATATATTTATATATATATATATATATATATATATCAGGTCATCCCATAAATTCTGTCCGAATTTTAACTTTTTGTTAAAATGAATGAAATTTAAAGAGTATTTTATAATGTCTAATGGAGCTGAACATTATTTTTATGTTTAGATGCATTTAAACTGATCAAATTTTATTTCAGAAAACAATAAAATTAAATTTTGTTTGATTAAAACCCTGTTAATATGGAAGTACCCAAGAATCATTTGAGGCACATAATGCCTTATGAGTTCAAGAAAGGAAACTCAGCAGCTGAAGTGGCTAGAAAAATTCACTCAGTTTATGGAGAGGAATGTGTGAATGAAAGAACTTGCAGAAGATGGTTTGCAAAATTCAGAGGTGGAGATTTCACCCTTGAAGATGAAGATCGAACTGGACATCCAGTTGAGTTTGATGAAAAGCTTGTTGAAGCAGCCCTTGAAGAAAACCCTGCTTTATCAGTTGAGGAATTGGCAGTGGTACTCAGTTCAAACCATACAACTGTTCATCATCATCTTCAACAACTTGGAAAAGTTCCTAAACTTGGAAAATGGGTGCCTCATGAATTGTCTGAAAACAACCTCAAATCCCGAGTTGACATCTGCTCTTCTCTCCATTCTCGCCAACTTGTTTCACCTTTTTTGGTGGTGAAAAATGGATCTTTTATTGAAATGTTAAGCATCATAGACAGTGGCTTGGTAAAGGGGAAGGACACCAACCACAGCCGAGAAGGGAACTTCATGGGCAAAAGGTTCTTCTTTCAATCTGGTGGGATCACCAAGGAATAATCTACTTTGAATTCTTACCACTTAATGCAACAATTAATGCTCAAATATACTGTCAGCAATTAGAGCGTTTGAACCAAGCTTTGAGGAAAAAAAGATCTGCTCTAGTGAATCAAAAAGAGGTGATGTTTCATTAGGACAATGCACAACCCCACACAGCAAGAATCACATCACAAAAGATCGAAGAACTTGGGAGAAAATTCCTCATCCACCTTATTCTCCCGATCTTGCTCCTTCAGACTACCATTTGTTTCATAGCTTACAGAATCATTTGGAAGAAACAGCTTTTGTAACACAGGAAGAGGTTAAAACTGACATTTGTGAGTTCTTTGAATCAAAGCCAAAAGAATTTTACAGTAATGGCATTAGTAAGCTTGTTAATAGATGGAAGGAAGTCGTAGATAATCAGGGAAAATACATTGTTGATTGAATCTTTAATTAAATGTAACCTTTGGTCACTTGTTTTCTTTATTCAAAATTTGGACAGACCTTATGGGATGACCTGATATATATATATATATATATATATATATATATATATACTCTTAAGGTATGCTATATTTATGGGATAAAGTGTTCAATATCGGAGATAGAGCATGTGTAAATATAAAATTGAGCATTGAAGTCAAAACTTAAAGTTGACAGGCCTGATGATTGCATCTAGCATGAAACAGCCTGTCACCTCTAAGTGTTGACTTCAATGTTCACTTTTATATTTATATATATATATATATATATATATATATATATATCCCACATGTGCAATTTATGCACACTGCGTATATACTCTGATGAATTAATAAATTTTATTTATAATCCAGCTTTAATTCTTATTGCTATAAACTTCATATTTCATGGACACACATTTTTGATTGGCTCTGATTAACTCACTAGCAGTTGAAGGACCATTAAATACACAAACCAACCATGTAAACTGTCATATAGGAAGAAAATAAGTAACAACCAACACCTAGGTTCAAGCGTGACACTCTGAACTTATGAATATATGTTTTCCACCTGGTGTATAATTAGTGGCATTAGGTTACTGACTGAAGTGATTATGGAGAGACTATTGAGTAGAACAATCCAGTTGAATTACTGTGAATTATTGTGCATCGATGATTTGGGTTTTGATTTAGGATTTACCAGATGCTAAGCCAAACAACACTACTAACAAGGTATTCACTGAAATGGTTAATTATCTTTGGTTGACTTTTACTAATTTGTTCTTTTTAAGTATTTGTTTGTGGTTTTAATTAAATACTGTTTTATTTTAACATTCAATTCTTGAGTTATACTTAATCATTAACAGTCACCGTACATCACAAAACAAACACAAGTTTTAGTAAACATCTTTATTTTCTAAACAGTGTAATTCAACATCTACTGACTTAGATTTTGATAAAACTCTTGAAATTCTCAATCTAGTAGGCCGTGAATTCTTCTTCTTTATATCGAATGTCCCCTCAGGACGTAGGCTATCATGACTCTCTACAACTTCCTGACTGTTTTAGCTCTTAATAAACTTTGTTTTTTCAGTTATCTCTCCTAAACCCTGTTATGCCATCCATTTGCTTCAACTCCCTATGTTATGCATTGTTTTCCATTGTACCTCCTACCTTTTATCTGTGCCATGAGTACCAGATTTTTCAAGCCTTCCTTCCTTATTATGTGCCCCAGAAACTTCAAGTGTCTCCTCCTAACATTAAGTACAAGCTTCTTTTTTGTTTCCATTTTCTCTAAAACTTTGTTGTTGCTCACAAAGTTCAGCCCAAAGTATCCTCCACATCCGTCTGTAAGACCACATTTCTATTGCTTCAAGTCTCTTCTTCTTCTTTGAGGAGATTGTCCAGCACTCACTGCCATACAGGAAGATAAATATCATGTAGCAGTTTAGTACTCTTTTCTTTGTTTCTAGTACTCTATTTAGCTTTTGAAATGCTTCCTTGGCTATTCCAATACTCCTTTGGATTTCAGCATCACACATTCCATCCTCTGTTAAAACACTTCCCAGATATTTAAATTTCTGCACTTATTTGATTTTGGTATCTCTAATTTGCAATTCACATTTTCGGCTCATTCTTTTGCTAACAACCATGCCTTCTGTCTTCTTGCAGATGATGTTTAATTCTTTCTTCTCACTTTCCTTCACTATCTTCCATAGGGTTTTTTGTATCTTCTCATATACATGTATCAACTGAATATAATGTTTATAGTAATATATATGTTTGCATCTATCAATGTGTATATCAATAAATCTGTAGCTTGAGAGTGTTATCAGCTGAATTTTAATTTAAAATGTTTACTGTATAATATTTAATCTATGTAATTAATAGATAAGTTTTGAAGGAAATGTGGTGACATAAATCCAATAGTATATGTAAAATACATGCTTTCTATTTTTATCACTAAACTATAAACTTAGTGATGTACTTCTAAAAAGAAGGTTGTGATTTATTTGCACCATAAATTCTCTCCATAGTATCAATAGCTAATTTAGCAATTAGATCAAATAAGTTTAGTTTATTTAAATCAATTTATTTTAATATGAAAAGTAATAATTTTGTTGTGAATAAACTATTAATTATTGTGTATTTTTATTTAATTTTCACTTTATTGTATTTATTGTATTAGGTTGGTGCAAAAATAATGACGTAATAATGTTGTTTTTTGACGTTAAAAATATGTCAAAAAACAACATTATTAATTCATTATTTTTGCACCAACCTAATACTTCTCAAGTATAAAGTACTTACTTTGCAACAAATATTTATATATGCAATTTTTTTTCAACTGAATGTCATAATCCTATTATATAAAACATCAATTGTATTTTTATTTCTTTATGCTTTGCTTGCAACTTTTTGCTGTCCAAGAGTTACGTGTCTTGCACTGGCAATATTTAATTACAATGTTTTTGTTATGATAATATAATGGGAGAGAGCTATGGAAGAAAGATATATTCTCGCATTTGTATTTCCCCCATTATGAGCATTATAGTATTCATGATAACACCATATTGCACTGACAGAACGGAATGGCTGAAAGGAAAATAATGACAAATATGCTTTGTTTTCAGAGAGACTCTTATAACATTAATACACAAAACTATATATACACATTTACACATGTCCTCCTCAGGGGAAAATATATCACATATATCTACACAGCAAGCAAAGAGAAAGAAGAATGAAAAGATAGGATCTTACATATAATATGGAGATTCTTCTATGTTTCTGGAGAAGCCATGTTTAGGACTCCAGATCCATCTACTATGTCCCAAGTGAGGACATATTCTGTGAACTGGAAACGGTGAGTCTTGGATTATCCCAAATTGAGGACTGCAAGCTAGAGTTTCTTTCTGGCTCAAGGCACTGGCAACTCAGGCAGTCACCCCAGGTGCCATCAAAGCCACCATGTCATGTGTTTGGGATCTTCCAAAACTAAAGCTTATAAAAACATACTTGGACTCATCCTTGGCTCAAGACAGATTAAAATCTTTGATTACTTTGTCAATAGAAAATGATCTTGTAAAGAAGATAGAGGTGGATAGTGCCATGAAAATATTTGCAGATTTAAAGGCCAGAAAAAATATTTTAGGTAAAGTAATGAATGTTTTCTTTAGCTTGTATTAAGTTGTATATTCTAATAAACTCATTATTCTACATTTTCAGTTTTCTCCTTGTGAAATTTTTTAAAAATTATACTTGAAAAGGAACCAAAGTTCAGTTTGACCAGAGTGCCAACAACCCTAAGGCCCCCACTGTCATGGGAAGATATATTGCCAAAAAGAGATGGTGCACTATATTTCTAAGCTGGAGTGTTTGACAGCTGGCTGCTCTGGCAAAAGCCTAGGCAGGACAAACACATCTGTCTTAACACCAATAAACTTACGGATTGAAAAAATACTAACCACTTTCATCACTGTATGAAGCAATGTAGCTAAGTAACCATCACAAGACTATCTTGGCCATATAATCGCGTAATCGCCTTTTGTATCTTTACAATAATGATGAATTTTACCAACATGTTTACAAAGTAGAGGAATTTTAAAAAAATTAAAAGTATATGTAGTTAAAGCTTCATGTTTGTAAACCTTTTTATTTTTGAATTTAACAAACATAATGTCTTTTTAATACCATGAGTAAATTGGTATTAATATAAGATTCTACCAGTCATAAAAATGGTGTCACAAAGTATAATAGTTATCAATGGTGAAAAATGGAGTTAGTAAACTATGATTTAGAATTCAGAGTTTCCCTTCTCTTAGATTGATTAGATTGATACATCTAAGTCAAGAGACTCCAGTCTTACATGTTATTTAACCCCTATCTGGAGGGAGAAATGGATTCTTTCCCAAGTACAACAGACTAGCCTGGAATTTGAAATCTGCTTGCCAATTGTACTTTCCATGCCAATGTCTGTTATGCTACCTACAATTTACCTCGATCAAAAATTGAAAATACTTTTAATACATTCTAATAAGTTGATACCTAATGATTGTATTATGTTATACTGGAATCTAAAGATTAAGTAATACAATATTGTTGACCATTTTTAGGAAAGGAGGCTTAGAAAATTTGATACTCACAGGACATTGAAGGCAAGAGGGACAGAGGAAAACAATCCATAACCTACCTAGAGAGCTTGTGAAAATGGATGGCAGAGCAAGGTTTAGGAGAGATAACAAAAAGACAAAATTTATTAAGAGCTACAATGGACAGGAAATTGTGGAGAGCCATGATCACCTATGTTCTGAAGTGACACACCATGGAAGAAGAAGAAAAAGAAGAAATACGGAATTAATTTTCAGCTTCTCAAACCAATTATTACTGCTTTCAGTTTTATTTCTGTGTTTATTTTTTTTTTTTTGCTTTTTTCCCTTTTAATTAAAGAAAACCTACTGCCTGTAAAAATATGTTTACTTAATGGAAAATAATGTGTTCCGGTGTCTGGACAATTCATTGGGTTTTTTTTTAAACATACAAATGCAAATAGACACAAATATCTTTAATATTGCCTCTTTTTTCACTTAACAATAACCTGGCTTATATAACTGTAATCTATCTTTTTTTTCCTCTCCTTATGAGATAAAGATTGCCTAGCTAACTCTAATGTACGGCCATTTTTTTTCACCTCAATATGAAGTAACATTAAAGGAATGACCCCAGGTAGTTTGTTTTATTTTTCTTTTGATTTATTCATTCTTTGTGTATACAGACTTTGTTTCGACTCTCATTGTGTATTATAAGACTTTTTTTTTTGTTTTTTGACAGTCCAGTCTTGTCAACTAAACTGTGCTAATGTCACAGCTAACATGAAAAACATGTACAGTGTTGTAATAAAATCAATCTATAATATGCTATTTACAAATGATAGGATAGCAGATTTTTTTTTTATGGTTTTGGTTTGATTCATTTTTATTTTTTATTTCTTCACTTGAGCCTGTTATATTGTATTTCTCTGTATCATTATCCTTCGAGGTGGTCATTTCTCTCATTGCGGGTTGTCTCCCTTGATTATATGTCTCAAATCAAAACACAGGCGGTTTCAGATCAAGGTTTGGCTGTAAAAACACATGCATAACAAATGTTTCTTTTTTCTTTTTCTTTTTTTTTTTTTTTTTTTTTGCGGTCAGTGCCTCTTCAGGAGAAAGTCCAAAGACATTCTGTGAGTCATTAAATCAGGAACCTATGGAATTACCGAATACTCATTACTCAAAAGGAGGACGGGTGTTATTATGGGCCCAGGCAGTCCAGATCCAATGCCAAAAGAGCATAACCAGCCTTTCAAGAGCGAATAAAAATGAGTCTCTGTGAGTGGGTTGAAAGAGACTATGGGATTTGGAATAAGAGGCAAATAAAAATGAGAAGGGAAGAGAAAGAGAGAGGGGAGGTAAGGAAAGGTTCGGGTGGGACGGGCTTCTTGAATGTCTAGTTCTGGACATGTGTGAGGTTGACCATAAGAAAAAGGAGAAATCAAAAACCCTTTTATTGTGGCTGGACTATATTGAGTGGGTGGAGGGCTGGTGTCATTAATTAGTAGCACTCTGGTGTTGTACCACCATATTCTGTAACAAAAAAAGAGAATAAAAAAGAATAAGAACTCTGGCCAGAGAACTATAAAGAAAGAAATGGTTCTTGCCTGGAATTGATAAGTGAATAGAGATAGGAAGAAACACTATAGCAGTCATAATCATAAAATATCAAGAACTGAGAGACTAACAGAGAGAAAGATAAAGAAAAACTGAAGAAATTGTCTGTGGGAACAGATATTCAAAAATAAGATGATTTTTAAGGGTGATGAAAAAGAAAATAGAGAGTAAGAGAGATTATAGTAAAATATTTGAAAAGAAAACGAGAGAGACAACAGAAGAGAATCAAGTCAAAAGGAAATAAAAAGAAGTAAAAAAAAAAAAAAACGTGAAAGATACAGAAAAGAAAAATTGGTAACCCTTTGTGTAATTGATATCAGAAGAAAAAGAGAAGTTCTGGTAAAATTATGTTTTTGTTGTGAAAATGATATAAGAATTATGCTAGCAGTTGTTTGATGTGTCATGTGTTTTCTTTATACTTTCCCTGGAACTTTATAATGAACAGATTTATACCAGGTGGCTCTTCATGAACTTTACAAGAACTCAACTTTACACTCAGGATCTAGTTGTAATAATTCAAAAGAAATATATCCTTTCTCTTTGGTGAAATTTTTACGACGGTTGTGGTTCTGTGTAGAGTAGAATCAAGGCTTTGAAATAAAAATCTAAATATTCATTGATATATTTTTTAATCCTTTACTTCAATTTGTTTTCCTCATAATGTCAAGGGAAGATAGTTATCTTCAAGACAAAGCTATACCTTATTTTAAAATGCATTTTCAAAAATAAAAAAAAATATCTTGAAGATTCAATTTTAGTTTTAATTCCAACCTAATAGATTAAAGTTAATGTTTTCAGTAAGCAAATTATTTTCGTGTATTTCAGACCAAATTTAAATTGATTGGAATCTTTATTTTTTTCCTTATAGAGCAAAGTCTGTAAATTTGTCCATATTGACAGATTTATCACTACAATATAATTATCTTTATTAAAAAATCTTTCAAAAACGTTCTTGGAGGAAAATTTAAAGTTTAATTAATCTTAATTGAAAAAATGTTACATACTTTTAATTTTTAAATTACGAAAAAGCATTTTTTTAACACTGAGAGGGTGTTTTTCTGCTGTCTTGATTTATAATAAATATTGAGAACCTGATATTTGGCTAATTTAATTAAAGGGAACAGAACTGAAAGAAATTACTTGACAAATACAATGTGAATGCCCAGTAATTTTAAAAATTTTAGAAAATATTTTAAGCAATCTAATATTTTATTGAATTTTTAGTACCTTTCCTTTGTAGCTTTGCTTACAAAAAAGTTTGTTGACAAAATATTAGAAAATTACCAATAAATTTTAAAATTATTATAGGTACCACATTTATTTACTAATAATGTTATTACATCCATATTTACACAAAACAATGCAAATATACATGCACAAAAAATTCTAAATTCTTTTTAAAATACTGGGTGTCATTGAATTGCAGTGAGATTTTACATTTTTTGATTACAATAACAATATCAGTTAACCGCTATAAATTAATACATAATTTAAAAAAATTTAAAACTTTATAAATTAATTTAATTAAAATTTTTAAAAATGAAAACAATTCTTGTAAAACTTCATTATTCATCAAAAAAAATTTTCCCGAGACAATAGTATCCATTACATATTTAAAAGCAATCAAAAAAATATTTTAGTTTTATTGAATTTTTTATTTTATGATTTAGGGCAGATTTTCTGTAACTGGGGGTCCTGTTTAACCAAAGTGTTTTGATGATTTAAATTTTCTGATGACTTGTTCTTATACAAAACATGAAGCAATACAAAAAAGAATTTCTTTAAATTTCATAATTAAATTAGTGTGGGGAAAACAGATGTAAAATAAATATTCTTACAAAGATTTTCTAAAACAGAAACATTTAAAAAATGACTACACATTCATTTTGGAATAAAGTTCTAAAAATTTTTTTAATATCCAACAATTATCTGAATTTTCCTTGAATTTTCAAATCAATGTTTTTTCACAAAAAAAAGAATAATAATTGCTCATATTTCCCATAAAAATGTATGGTCCCACATTGAGGCCAAAATAACAAGATTTTAATCATTTCCATGATTCTAACATAAAATTACAAAAATTCTTTGATCTTTTCTCTTAATAATAACGCAAAGATTTTTGTGATAGATTTTTTTTTTATTTTGTTTGGAGCATTTTTTTGTCATGTATCCTCTTTTTCGTGTATCTTTGGAGGTATAAAAAGAGTATGAGAATAGGCCAAATATTTCACTGAATTTTCTGTTCCAGGCATTATCAATCATACTGTTCTAAAGCTGCAAATGTTAAATTTTAAAAACTGTCAATGATTAAACCTTGAGAAAAAAAATTACTGCAATATTTTCAAGTTTCAATTTGGATATTGGAATTAATGTGCCACATGTATAAGGGTGAAGCTGTAACATGACACAGTTATTTATTAAATTTTGATCTGAAATTTTCACTGTACAGTGTTCAATTGTATAAGGGTTGGATCAAAATGTTCACCCCTTCTCACCCACACTTATGAGTTAATTCGTAAATCTTGTATCACTAAACCATTATTATATCCAAAAAAATATTCTTACAATCTGAAAATATTTTCTGGCTTTAAATAACCTGCTTATGATAAGCCATAAAAAATTAATCAATCCATGAACCCTCTACTCAAAAGACCCTGGTAACTAGTTTAATTTTACTGGATTTAAAAAAAAATAATTACTTTTACATTTTGCAATTGTAAAATGCATTCATTTAGATTGGGTGTAGGGTTTTTCTGTTAATGTGGTCTAAAAAACTCCTTAATTACAACTGCTATTTTCTATTTTTTTTTTTTTTTTTTTTTTTCCATGTCATCTGCAATTTTCCATAGTTGGCTGGAAAACTTTGAAGACATTTTTATTTATTTATCTATGGAAAATTTAAAAATAACCAAATCAACAAAACTTCAAACCACAAAAGTCAAGGTTCAAGTGTATAAAGTCCCTTTTACATGATAAATAAAGAAAAATTGGATTAAGAGCTTTGAAAAAGAAACAGATTATATGGAAAATTATTTTTTCATAATTAGTCTATGGACTTAAACAGTGATACACAAATAAAATTCACTAATTTGCTTTATGATAAGACAGCTGATGGTAATGATAATATAAGCTGTAGGAAACATTTGAAATTCATTGGTCAAGCAGCCAGTACCACTGTCATTTAAAATTTAGATAATCTTTCTCTTAAAACAGTTTTTAAGGAAAAAAATTTTCTCAAGTCCAGTAGCTGTTATTGGTATTTCTAGTATTGATGGGGGCTTCTTTCCTAACCTTTTGTTTAAAGTAGTGTGGAATGTAAATCTCTTGATTATGCAATTATTTTCTCCTTGAATTACAGGCTTATGGCAATATCCCATTAAAATACCAATTCTAATACAATCACAGAAGTTAAGCAACATTGAGTCTGATGAGTACTTAGAAGGGTGATCACTTGGAAAGTGCTATAAGCTTAAATGTATGGGTTGTGTAATGGATAACAACTTGGAATTAAAAATTGGAGATTCGAGTTCCAATTCCATTCAGATTCATTATATGCACTTGTGCAGAAAAACTGTTGGGGAAGGTAGGTATCCACTTCTTCTCCCCTAGTTATGAGTTAATCAATAAAACGTGTATCAATAAATCATTACTATCCTCACAAAATTTATACAATCTGTAAAATATTTTCTGGCTTTAAATAACCTGAAAAATGCTGATAATCCATAAAAAACAAATCCTTCATTTAATCAGTCTTATATGGTGATTCCAAAAGATAACTTTTCTCAATCAAATATGGATTACTTCTAACTCTGAGTTTTTCAATAATTTCTTGCATCCTTATTGTGCAATGGTAATGGTATTATTAGCCATTTTCCCTATAACAGAAAAACATCTGCCATTCATTGACTAAGTAACCAGTACCACTTTTGGTTGAAATTTATAAAATCCTTCTCTAAAAACATTTTTTTTTTCAGGTAAATAGGTTTCTCAAATCCAGTAGCTGTTATTGCTCTTTCCAGTATTGATGAGCTATCTTAACCTTTTATTTGAAGTAACATGGAATGTCAATATCTTTATTATGGCATTATGCCCTTTGTGTTGCATAAGAGTTTGAGAAAGTTATCTCATATTGATAATTCTCTGTCATATACATAATTCCGAAATCAAATTTTATAGTCAGATACCAAGATTCATAGATTAATAGAAGATGGCAGATATTATTCATTGAAAAAGTGTCATATATGAATGTAGCTTAATTTGAATAATTCTGTGAATTGTATAAACTTGTGTTCTCATCCTGGAATAAGATTATCAGTTTAAATAAGTCATAAAATCATATAAATGTATTTTTTATTTGAATCACATTATTTCATGATTCAAATTCATTTCAATGCTACATTTGAAATGGTAATGTTTAAAATAGAGAAAGGTCAATAAAAGACATACGAGGCTAATCCAGAATGCAACCAGACATTTTGAATATTTTGAGAACCAGTTGTACTCCACTTTACAATTTATCAGAAATAGTCTCAAAAGCATTCTGCTGCACCATCATGAATATTATGGTCCTAATTTTATATGTATGCATATGTGGGTGAATCAATAAGTCTGTAGCTTGATATGTAGTCATTAGCTGAATTTTGATTTGAAATTCACATGATACAATAATCAGTCTATATGATTACTGTTTGATGGCAGGTAAGATCTCTACATTTCCTATTTCAGTATTATAGGGTTAGTAGAGGTATAATTACTGATAATGTATAGCACTGGATAAATATATGTCTATCAGATATAACTTTAACACTAGAATACTAACCATCAATTAAAGTTACACCATTACTAACCATGAGTATGTCATACCCGATTTTGAAAATATCAAAAAACTATTAAATATAAATCTTTATTTGAAATATTTTACATGCAGGCACTTCAGACTTTTTACTTTGAGTTAAAATTTATAGGAACTGAAAAACATATTATTTAGGTAAGAAAATCAGGTATTGTAAATTATAATTAAAAATAGGAAAATTTGCACTGGGTACTATATACCCATGGTTAGTGTTCTAGGGTTAAGACCTTGCTAAAAGAGACGTTTCGGCAAACCTATTACTGCACTTGAAAACCTCTTAAGATTGTCAAATATTCTCATGAATAGAAGTCACTTGCAAAAGCACTAGTCTAAAAACATGATAGATAACGATGCCAGTATGAATAATTTGTGATATATCTCAGCACCTTATTTTCTTTGGGCCATGATCCTTCAAGACTTGGGAAATCATGGCTCCTCACAACTTTCTATCCTTTGTAGCTTTTAGTAATATTTGTCTTTTCATTATACCTCCAAGTCTTTGCCCTGCCATCCATTTAAAGCTCATTAGGTAGGTTACTTGATGTTTCCCTCAGTTCCTCTTGCCTTCAATGATCACCAAAGTTAAGCAACATTGAACCTGGTCAGTACCTAGATGGGTAACTGCTTGAGAACACCAGGTACTATAAGTGTATATGTGTCGGTGGTATAATGGCTTGGCAATGGAAATTGGAGTGCCAAGTAACAATTCCAGTCAGGTATGTTATGTTCACTTATGTTGGGAAAGGTATGAATCCATTTCTTCTCCCCACAGCTATGAGTTAATTAGTAGGACTTGCTTCAGTAAATGATTATTACCTCTAAAAAATTCTTACAATCTAAAAATAATTTTTGGCTTTAAATAATCTGCAAAAGATTGATAAAATGTAAAAAGCAAATCGATCAATCAATCTTGCCCTTAATATGTACTGATAGTGCCAAACTTTCATCATTATTTTTCCTAATTTCAACTGGCTCTTTCTGATTCAAAGTAGACTCATTCTTTTTTTCCCATTTTTCATAAAACTTAGTCATTGTTCACATGTTCTGTCCTTGTGTAGAAGCAAGTCTCTTCTTCATCTGTGAGGAGATTATCCAGTATTTACTTGCATTCTGAAGGATTGCTATCACATCACAGTTTAACAGTCTTTTCTTTGTTCCTCATGAAATTTTCCTGTTTCATAATATTAGGTTTAAGCAAAAATAATGATGTAATAATTTCGTTTTTTGACGTTAAAAAATATGTCAAAAACGACATTATTACGTCATTATTTTTGCACCAACCTAATACTTTATTTAGTTTTCGGAAGACTATTTCATGATTCCAATGCTCCTATAAGTAATTAAAATTTTTTTGGCAATCTTGGACCATTGTGCCTGCAAAAAATGGAATGTCAAAAGGACAGTTTTTCCCTTGACACTGCTATCATTTTAATTGCCTTCACTCCTCAGTAATGTTTATTGTTTTAAAAAGTGATGATTAGAATTGTAATAAAACCTAAATGTATGATGAAAGTAAAAATATACATTTTTTTTGTTCTTGTGAATTTACAACAAAATAATAAACACTATTTATTTAATAGATTGTTTATTTATTTATTATATTTTTACTGGAATGGTTAGCAAAACATTGGCTAATTGCCAATTGATTTGAATTTTATAAAATGGCAAATAATTAGGATTTCTTTATAGTTAAGTCAAATATATTAATAGTTCAGTAAAAGTTTATACATTTATTAATAAAAAATTGTTTTCATATTTACTTCTTTATAAATTAGTAAATGATGACTATTTCACTGCATTAGTTTTAATTGCATTAGATTTTATAATTTTGTAAATATAAAATTATTTTTGTAAATAAACAATCTAATAGAGTTCATTGTTTTTGTTGTAAACTGTCAAGAACCAAAAATTGTATAAATTCACATTATGTGTTTAGGCTTTATTGCAATTTTAATAACAAACTTGTTAAAAGAATAAATATTGCTGTGGAGTGAAGGTAGTAAAAATTGGTGTCGTGTGGAAACCTATCCTTTTGACTCTCCATTTTTGTTGCAGGCACAAAGTTCCAAGTTTGTCATTTTTTCATTGTTCCCTTTTCTTGTTCCAGTTACAGCTATTTTCTTCCTTTTTCTAAGCTTGAAGTCATTTTAAATAGTTATTTCAACAATTTGTAACATAAAGTTATAATTATTTACACTATTTATATTAAAACTATTGCCTTCATCTTTGTTGTTGTTATCCCAATGTTTCAGGCATTGTGTGCCCCAGCTTTCTTCAGGTGTATATTAATCAGGGTAACCTACAGGGAATTCTGAACTGAACCCATTATTTAATCTGCAGGTGTAGTCATAACATGTAATGAAGCCTAGAGAGGTCCTTGGGATAACAGTATTTGAGATCCATTTTGTTACATATGTTTGAACAACCTCCCTGGCATTGGGTCTATAAAAAAAATGATTTATTTTTAGATGATAATTTTTAGTGTAAAATATAAAACTTCAACTAAAATTTTTAATGACTTTGGAACTCATCCAATTTATTTCATTAGCAACTTCATATTTTTTGTTTGAACTTTACATTCTACAGACATGTATCTAGAATGAAGGGCCTGTGTTACATTGGAATTCTAGTATTCAAATTCACTAACAAAGCATCCTAAAAGCATAATGGTTATGGAAAAGTAAAATTCTGACTTGCAATCCTAAATCACCATAGCTGAAAAAAATTTGGGACCCTTCTAGTCTTGGAACCCCTGGACTACAGTCCATACAAGTTTATATGTAAATCTCTTACTGCTTGTAATTATGACATGTAGAATCAGCAATAAAAATTAGAAGACTGAAATAATCATAAGTGAAATATTGGAAAACAAATTCCTCTCCTTCATGAAATCAGAATTCTTCCTCTAAATCCCCTGAACTTCAGTGCACCGAATTTCAGTTGGTCAGTGCTTAATGCCAGATGATGAGAATTCCAGATACCCATCATTCTAACAGCCTTGGCCACAGTTCACCTCTTCTGCATTTTCTTTCACTTCCAACATGCTATTCCAATTATAAACCCTGAAGGAAGATATTCAGAAAGGCAAAGACCACATGTAATCCAGAAGTATTTCAGGTTGATGGTGGGTTTTTAAAGGATGAAGAGATGGGGGTATATCAGTAAAGGGTATATCCTTTCGGTCCAATTCAAAGAAAAGTAGTGCCTGACTAAAGGTGGGGAGGGGTTGAGTAAAGAGCTTGAAACATTAAATAAATATTCATGAAGGAATTGTCAGTCATGAACAGGCAATAGACTTTTGTTAATAGTGTTCACTGGTCTGCCACCAAGAGCGACAGTATAGTCATACTAATTCAATGCTCAGAGAAAAGCATAACTGGCAGTATATACTTGATGCAATCTAGTGGACCGAGCAATATGAAAATGGCAAAAGAGCGGGAAGAAGAAGATAATAACCATGATAACGAAAATAAATTGGTCATTCCTTTTGTTTTTCTCTTTTCATTTTTCTGGGGATGAAAAGATGAAATGATTTGTCCATATTGGACAATGGTGTGCGGGTGGATTTTGTTGGCTGGTGGGTGAGTAGACATTTGCCCAGCCCAGCGTGACAGCATTTTATGAGCAGGAGAGCAACAAATAGAGGCTGTAACAAACAAGTTACCTATTCATCATGGGTAGCTCTCTCTTTTGTCTTATTACCCATGGACAGAACAAGGACCACATCAATGCCAGAACATATGAAGAAATAATGCATTCTACCATTTCACCAACCCTCAAACCCTTTAACCTTCATTCTTGAAAAGTCCATACTTGGTCCACTTCATCCAGTTCTAATGTTTAACGTGCTTCCAAATCTTCTTTACTAAATTGTGGTCAGTGGTCAGCATGTGTAACTAGCGCAATATTGATCTTGTGATCAATAGTTCATTATTAAGCCTGGCTCAAACCTGAAAACATCTTGGCTATTAATGTGCTGTGGCAATAGGAGCTGCTTACAATTGGGATGAGACTAGCATTTTGCCAAGGTGTCACTATTGTCTGTCCAATTAGTCCCACACCAATTATCCACCTGAGTGACATTATATAGGGACCTCTTATAATCGGGATTGACTTAAGGAACAAGTAGCAAATAGCTACACAAAGACTAGTTAGAATTGATTGCTTGAGGATGGTTGGAAGAAAGGAAAATCAAACCAACTCCTTTGTCAGAAATTATGGTATTACATGTCAGCTGACTCAAAACATTACTTTTTTTTCTTTTTTAATTAATGCTAAAATTTTGCTTTTGACATGTTCTGCTGATGATTTGATGTCACCAGAATAAAATATTTTTCGATAACTCTAAGTTATGGCCCAAGCCTTTTGAGTGAAATTTGTTAGACAGAACTATTCAGAAGCCATCAATGATTGTTCTAGTAAGAACTCACAAGACATTGTGACCAAGAATTTGAGCATACTGATGTTATTCAGACTGATTATCAGGATTGATTATGCACTTTCTCCCAAAAATTAAGGTATGCTCAGCATAGTTGAAATATAAGATGGACTCTTTGAGTGTTGAAGAAACACAAATGTGCTTGAGCAGATGCTTGCCACAGGAATTGGCTAAACCAACTTAGCAGACACGTGTGCTCAGAAAACAAGAGTAGCTGTTCATGAAATTAATGTAATAACTGTGGAGTTTCACATAAATTCTAAAATCACAAATATATAACAAAGTAGCATATTCTTAAATGATCTACAGTTTATAATTCACCAATATTTGTGTTTTCTTCCTCTTCTTTGACATGTTTTTCTCTCACCAAGGTATGGGTGATTATGGCTCTCCACAACTTTCTCTCCTTTGTAGCTCTAAGCAATATCTCTTTACTATCCTACTTGATGTCTGTTCTGGCATTCATTTACACATGCTCATGAAGTTACTTATTCTTTCTTTCTAATCTACTTGCTCTTAGTATGTTTGTCTAATAGCATACAAAAATCCTTATGGGTCATTTAATGCTAAAATTTAATTTTCTTGGGAGCTTGAGTAATTTTTTCTTTTTACAAAAATCTATTGCTGGTAATTGTTTTTTCTTTTACAAGAATCTGTAGCTGGTAATTTATTCTTTTATTTATTTATTTTTTTTTTTTGTAAATCTATACTTTTTGGTTTTTGACCCCAATTTGGAGGTTCCCTATTTGCCCATAGCTGGGATGCTAACAGCTGATACCATCCCAGGGCTGGGTAAACCTGGGAACAACAGCAATTAAGAGGTGTTTCCACACACCTCAAAACCTCCCAATTAGAGGTCTTGCTGCTGGATGTAGTCTATCATCATACCCACGATGACCTTCAGTATCTCCTGTGAGTGTTAAATTCTTCAAACCCTCTTTCTTCATTACACATCCTAGAAATTTCAACTGTCTCTTCCTCATTTTAAGTATGTGCATCATTTTATTTAAAACTTTTTCATTGCTCAGTCCATAAAGCAGCCAAGGAAATCCCTCTCAATGAACATATGAAATTTTAAAAAAAATCCCCTTTACAGACATGAATGCCACAATTAATTCTTACATTCTCAACCAATGGTAAAAATCATTGGATACACACACAAACAGAAAACTATATCAAATTAAACCTATTCTGACTATACAACATCACAGTACCAGTCAATTAAGAAAAGATGATGTCACACTTACAAGAATCAAAATCGGACACACCCATATAAACCACTTTTTCCTCCTAAAAAATGAAAACCCTCCAAAATGCCCAGACTGCCAAGATGTACTCACTGTCAAACACTTTTAATTAACTACAAAAAAACTGGTACCTATACCAAAATACTTCTATAATGTATACAATCTTAGGGCCCTCTTTGAGAGTGTTGAATCCAAAGTAATTCTAGTATTCTTAAAAGTAACAAAACTTTACCCCAAAATATAAAAAGAAAATACCTGGCAGCAAAATGCAACTAAAACTGAATTACATCCTCCTCCCCACCACGTGATGTTCTTTGCTGGAATTCTACTGTATAAATATTCCCACCATTATATAATAATGACTTATAAAAGAATTTGTCTGTAAAATAAACACAAAATAAAAACAAATCTTGAAATTATGCAATTTGGCATGAAATGACCCATGGGGCTGATGTGTATGTAAAATAACCTAAACAATCTTAATCTAATTTTGGTAATGGTAGTATCCTTATAAGGAAACGTTCAGTATTCATTGACTGAGCACCCAGTACTACTTTCGGTTGAAATGTATAAAACCTGTCGAATTTTTCAGGAAAAATAAGGTTCTCAAGTTCAGTAGCCTTATTGTTCTTTCTAGTATTGATGGAAGTTTCCTACTTAACTTTTTGTTTGAAGTAGTGTGGAATGTTAACATCAAGTCATATGTGATATCCATTTTAGCTTCTGGTGACATGGTTCCTGTTATTTGCTACAGTTCTTTGTAATTCTATGGTGCCAATCTACGAGATTTGAAGAAGTATAGTCCTCACTGAGACCTACAGCTTTCATTCGCCAAAGCCATTTTTAACCATTGATTTGAGAAAGTGTTCATATACAGTATATAGTTTATAATTTTTTAAGCAGGTTTAGTGCCATGCATGACTTCCATATGAAAGTTTTCAATCTTATAAGGCTATTTAAGAACTGTAGTGCCAGTCCACAAAGTTCAAAGAAGGATGGTTCCTGCTAAGGCCTTCATTCATTTTTTTTTTCAGGCACAAAGGTTAAACATTGATGAATTTTTTCTGTCCCATTCTTTCTGGGAAATAAATCTCCAAAGTGAAAATGGATGAAACCTAACTGTAAATCATCTTGGACATCTTGTAATAAACATTTAAGACTGTTGCCAGACAGATAAAGTTCTGTGAATAATAAGAGGTCTGTTCTGTAATATTATTTAAGATGATATAATACTGGATAATGCATTATAATAACACCATTTAATATGGCTTAATATTTTCATGCAATGCAACACAATATAATTTAGTACTAATTATTATCATATTTCTTTGATCTCATTCTAAAGATTGCATGATTGTAGAGATTAATTTCATTAATTATAAAAGTATCAAACAAACCTTTCTCATAATAATACATAATTAGTGGCAGTAACAAGGCAAAATTTTTAGCAACACACGAAAATCAATAGAAATCCTGGGTATTGGGTATTATATTCAGGATTGATGAATAGTCTTGAATTTGTGGGTGTGGAAGCTTTCAAAATGTTTCTTTTGAATGTAATCTAGCCTAGAATCAAGAACAGAGATATTTATTAAACATCTGTTAAAATCAAAAACAAGGTTGGGAAAATTAAATTTAAATTTCTGTATGAAGAGAAAAATGTTTTTTTTTTTCTTTTTTTTATTTAAAGACCAGAATATTAAAAAATTCTATTTATATTCTATTTATATCAGATGACTATCAACATTCAAGTTTTCTTTTATTCAGGCACTTAAAATTAAAAAAAAAAAACATTTCATCAGCTTTTTCATCAACATGATGCCAATACTCATCATTTACAATAAACGGTAAACAATAGTAATAAGTGAATTCAACATAGTTGATTCAAAAGTTGATTCTGACAGATTTTAAATGGAACTTGTAACAAAAGCAGCAGAAGTAGAACATTGGATATACACGGTACTTAGTGAAGATGAAGTTCACATCTGTACTGCTCAATAGTAACTAAGGAGGCTTTCAAATGGAAATGAAGAATTCAAAAAGCCATTTAGAAATGAACAGCCAGTAAATATTGATGTCTGTTTATTCTGTTCAGCTTCAAATATGTTTGATACTTGCATTAAAATTAAAACTCAAAGGATAATATATTAAGGAAATATGTATTCTTTGAACTCAGTGAATAAAACAAACAGTAACAAATTAAAAAATTTTTATCCACCTAATATATATATATATATATATATATATATATATATATATATATACATAATATCATAAAGAAACAATTTATACAAAGAAGTAAATAGCAGTGTTAATGTATGGGAAAATTGTGTCCTGAAGATGAGAGTTTGAAATTGTTGAAAGTAATTGGCATGTGTCTTCCATCTGACAACAACTTGAATATAAGGATCTTATTATTCGAGGAATTGATAGTAAGGTAATGTCTCACTTAGTCCTTTTAGCAAAGTAATTTCTCCATTAATCACATTAACATTGCTATTTAATTATTTGTATAAATTGTTTCTTTATATAAGCTGCACACTCTAATATTTTATATATATGCTTCTTTAAAACAAAAAGAAGTGATGACCTTTTGTATGGGTATACTTGAAATACATTTGGGAGATGAATACTGAAATATTCACACCTTTGCTTCCTTGCATCATTCACTATCACCCACCTGCCAGACTCTGAAACTAACTAAGATGGCATCATTGTCTCTCTCTCCCTCCCGTTTTTTTCGACTTGTTATTTTCTGCTATTTTTTTATGCATGTTTGCTGTCCTGATTTTGTGGATGTGTAGAATACGTCTCACCTTGAAAATAGCTGAAAGAAAAAAGAAACAAACTTTACCAGAAGCTTTAGCATTATGTGTCAGCTGACTTAAACATTTTTTTTTCTTTTTTAATTAATGCTAAAACTTTACTTTGATATGTTCTGTTGATGAGTTAATGTCACCAGAAAAAGTAATTTGGTTTCATAAAAAATATTTCCTTAATAAAAGTAAGCCTTATGAATGAAATTTTGTAGAAAAAAACTATTTGAAAGCCAGATAATTGTGCTAGCAAGAACTCACAAGACATTGTGACCAAGAGTCAAACTACTTATCATGACAGATTAAGTACTCTTCCCAAAAAACAGTAACTATGGTCTGCTCAGCATAGTTACAATATAAAATGGACTCTGTGGTTGTTGAAGAAACACAAATCTCCCTGAGCAGGTGTCTGCCACAGCTTCAAGAAAGATTGGCACAGATTCAAGGGATTGATTAACAAACTTAGCAGATATGTATGTTCAGAAAACAATAGTAGCTGGTTATTATATATATATATATAACAGCCATAAACATCGTAAAAATTTTACCTGAGTATTTCTGTAAAAAAAATTTGATCAGAGTAATTCTGGAATATAACATTTTTATGATAAGCTGTCTTTATAATTATACTGCTCAATATGGAATGTGCAGAGTTTCTTTTGTTTTTTTTTACAATGATGTTCACTCTGTACAAGACTCAAGAGCTACTCAAGGTAGATGGTTACAGAGTAAGAATCACAATTTTGGTTAATATGTGGCGAAGATAACTTGAACAGGTTAAAATTATAGTAATCATGGAAGCATCTTCTTAGGAGTTGGTTCCAAGTTTACAGAATCATTAATAATAATAAATAAATCTGTTCACTAATCTTATGATTGGTGCTTTTCAGGGAAAAACATCAGTAATATAAATTCATTTCAAAGACCCAAGAATTCAAAAAATCAGTTAGAGACTTAGTTAATAATGTGGACAAGACACAGTCAAAATGGAAGAAATATCACACTAAAATAGCAAAAATACTCAAAGTAGGCATGCCAATGTAACCAATGATATGAATAAATATCTTTAGATGGAAAGATATTAACATAGAATAGTGAGGTATGGAAAGAAAGAAATCTGAGGTAAATTTGAACATACCTGAATACATGTGCATCTTTACAGCATTTACTGTTGGTGTATATATTAATGTGTATGTATGTATGTATGCATGTGTATGTATGTATGTATGCATGCATGTGTATGTGTGTGCGAGAGAGAGCAATTACCAAATTTTGTTTACTATCATATTTGTCAGGGAGGAAACTTCCTGATGTTATCGGACTGGAGAGGTCAATCCCAGCATGCAGCATCTTTGAAAAGTGCCTGAAAACCGTACCACAGGTTGACCCAAGCCGTGTAAATAAAATTAGGTAAATAGAGGCTGTCGATATCCAAAGTCACAAGGCTTAAGCATGCTAGTCTTGTTCTAATTGTTGATCACTCTAGATAACATGCTATTTCCCAGAAAATGTAACTAAGGTCTGCTCAGCATAGTTACAGTATAAAGCCAACAGGTGGGCTCTGTGGGTATTGAATAAACACAAATGCACCTGAGCAAGCATCTGCCAATAGGAATAGATGAGCTGCTATAGTAGATAAGTATCTTTGAATATGAGTGTCCAGCTATACATGTGCATGCGTGGGAGAGAGAGAGAGAGAGAGAGAGAGAGAGAGAGAGAGAGAGAGAGAGAGAGAGAGAGAGAGAGATTTACTAAGCTTTGTTTACTATTATCAAGAACAGAATAGAATAAAAGAAGATTGTATTATGCTTGTCTTCCAATTGAGAGGAGCCTACCTGCTTTAAAAATTAGAATTTAGCTTTAATTTGGGCCCACATATATATTTTTATTTTACTTGGATTTTACAAATTCCACACTAAAAAAGAACATAATTGTTTATGTTGAAAGTATTTTGAGGGATTACTAATAAATATATTACCAACTATAAAAACACATCAAAAGCATTATATTACATTACCAACCTTTATTGAATCCATTCTTAAGGAGTCTAATGTATGTTTATCTACAACAAACAGTGTGTACATAAAAATATTCCCAAATCAACATATGAAAAATCACTTAACATAATGTCTACTAGACACACACACATGCTTATGAATGTGCATTATCATCTGAATCCCACATAAATAAAATAGAATTATTATGCACTTACATGCATAAAGCAATATTTATGATTTTTCATGTAGACTTGGAATCTGTTAATTTCTTGAAACATGGCAAGGACACATTAACTTTCTTCAAATTCGGGATACCATAAATTACAGTAAAATTTTGAATGCATCTGAAACCTGATTAACAAATGAAAATCAAATGCAAAAATAAAATTACCAGAATTTCTTTCCAATTAATTGATGAAGCTTTAATAAAAGTGAAAAATGTTAAATTGATAAACATCCTATTTTTTCTTTATCTTAGCATACAAATATGTATGTAAAATAAATAAAATTAAATATATTATCTTGTCTCTACTTTTAGTTTTGCAGATATACATCAACACTTCAGGAGATATGATTGAAAACTAAAATATAAAAGGCACCCCCCCACACACATAGTTATACATATATATACACACACACACACACACACACAAAGTACTGTGCATATATAAATATCTATATATATATATAAAATATCGCACTGTGCTGGTGTTAAAATTGTTGTGTGCGGAAACTCAGTCATGCTACTAGTGAGGAAAAAATGTATATTTATTATTTATTTATATATATATATATATATATATATATATATATGTATGTATCTGTACACACACATGCATATATATATATATATATATATATATATATATATATATATATATCTGTACACGCACATATATATATATATACATACATATATATATATATATATGTGTATCTGTCTGTACACATATGCACACACACATATATATAGTTTTAAGGTATACTAGATTTATGAGTTAAAGTGCTTAGTATCAGGGATAGAGTGTATGCAAATAGAAAAGTCAACAGTGGAGTCAACACCCAAAGGCAACAGTCTGTTTCATACTTAGACGCACTCATCAGGCCTGATGATTGCATTTAAGCACAGGTTGTTGACTTTTCTAATTAAATAATGTCTTCGTTTTATTGCATTTTCATTTTATGATATAGAAAAGATTTTTGGTAACTGGTGGCCCTGTTTTTTTTTTAAAAAAGAAATAAGGATTTAAATTCTCCAAAGAATCTTAACCAAAATTTTGAATGTTCCAAAAAGGTTTAAAAGATGATTTAATCATATAAAAATCTGGTCTTTCCTCTTAATAATATTGTAAAGATTTTGATGAAAAAATTTATATTAACTTTGTGGCATTTTTTCATCATGTATGTTTTTGTTACTTTTTCATCAAATTTACCTCAAGACAAAGGCTTATTGGGTGTGGAAGAATTAGAAAACAGAAACATTACTAAGGAATGAGAACAATGGAAGAGTGAGACAGTAAATTGCGATTGACTATTGCATTTAAATTTTTGAAGATCAAAGTTGACTGGAAAGCATGGAGTCAGAAGAGAATTTCAAAAATAGAAGTGCAAGAAACAAAACTGTTAACATAGAATTTACAGTTATATCTTAGCTAATACAACTGTAAAATGATAAATTGCTAATTTAGTTTCTGCATTTAAATTCATAAAGGCTAGGTACCATAGAAAAGAGCTCATCTGACCATGAAAGTATAGAAAAGGCACAGGGAAGCAATTTTATGGTGATGGGAAAGTGACTGAAACAAAGACACCAGGTCAAGACCAATAAAATTGCTGATTCTTCTTTGGATTTTATCAGAAATCTCTAAGTATATACGAGAAGCACTGAAACATATGTGGTAGCAATATTCTAAGCATGAATGATTGGTAGACTCATAGATATGTAAGATAGTTTCTGGAGAGAAAATTTGTCAAACATCACACAACGAAACAACTTTCTCATCAACTGAACTGACAATTATGCTCATTTTTTAGTGATTCTTGGAAGGTACATACATACATACATACAGTTTTAAGGTATGCAATATGCAAGGGTAAATATGCTCAATATCAGAGTTACAGTGTAT
>OZ010580.1:37995854-38240854 GCA_963932145.1 Acanthosepion lycidas
ATTATTAAGCCCCCAACCCCTTGTATTAGCAACCTAGTTAAAGTTGTTTTTTTTATTCTGTTTAAAAACCAGTATTTTCTTGGCTAATGAATTATTTTTTTGGTGCTGGTGCAGGAAAATGTTTGCATGATAGTGAAGAAAAAAACTATTTCCTGTTTTACAGAAAGAGAAAAACAAAGAAAAAAAACATTTCTCTCTCTCTCTCCCCTTTCACTTACTCCAATTTGTTCTGACCTGACCAAACCTAATGGTCATTCGGATAACTGCCAGTTTCAGTGACCAAACAAACCCAGACAGAGCCATGATTATAGACCTCGATACTGTTGTGGGATCAAGTACGAGCCGCTAACTGAATTTATGGAGAAAAATGTCCCACTTATAGCCTTTTTATAGGTACATAATTTCCTTTTAGTCATGGAACCTTTCAGCAAATTAGTAGACATTAGATATGATACAAGTAGAAAAACCCAGGTTGCATTACAGACAATGAATAGTTATGATGGACAGTGAAGAAATGGAAGCAAATATATGAACATAATGCCACTCCCTTAATAGGATAATATCTACATACATACACATTTGCAAGATATCACTTTGCAAATCTGAAACTTGTCACTTCATTTGCTTGAACAGATGTGATGCTGGTTGAAATCTGAGGGGAAAAATATTGAAAGATATCAAGAATCAAATCATAATTCTTAGAAAACAGCTAAATTCATATAAATTGAACTGTTTTTTTTTATAACTGCATATAAAAATTGTGAGAGATATATATTCTTTCTTTCCATATGTTTAATTGAAAGAAATCTGTAAATATAAAATCATAAAAAGCAACATATAAATATATATATATATATATATATATATATATATATATATATATATATATATATATATATATATTGTAATTTCCCATGCATAATGTGCATTTTTTTTCTAAAAGATAATAAGCAAAATCAGGGATGCGTATTATGCAAAGCTACAAAAAATCTTTAAAAAATTGCCGTAAAATAAAAATAAAAATAAAATCAGAATTATCATAAAAGTAAATTAGGATAATATTATTTTATGTTTAAAACCATTTTTTTAAATAAGAGTAGGAAACACTGCGCATAATGAAATTAGAGAGGTAAATTTATCGGGTTTGATTACTAAAAAAGGAGTGCGTATTATGCATGAGTAGAAACATTTTCCCACACTTTCAGCACAATTTTAGGTGTGCATATTATGGATGAAGGCATATTATACATGGGGAATTATGGTATATATATATATATATATATATATATATATATGAAGAAATATAGTCTTAAGGTGTGCTATGTTTATGGGATAAAGTGCTCAATATCAGAGATAGAGTGTGTGTAAATATAAAAGTGAACATAGAAGTCAACACTTAGAGGCGACAGTCTGTTTCATGCTATATGCAACCGTCAGGCCACCTGATTGCATATAGCATGAAACAGGCCTGACGATTGCATATAGCATGAAACAGACTGTCGCCTCTAAGTGTTGACTTCTATGTTCACTTTTATATTTATATATATATATATATATATGAATGGATTTTTCATTTATTAATGTTATTTTTAATTGATACCCGTATTTGAGTAAAGGCTCTATTTATACTTATTTATTTATTAAGTATATTTATTTATTTCCATCTACCGCCCTGAATATTTGATAATCTTATTAGAAAAATATGCACTCTCAACAGGATTCGAACCTACATTCCCCAATGGGAAACTGTCATTAGATCTGATGTGTTTTGGCCTCTTGTCAAAAGAGAACATGGATTTTAATCTTGCCAGAGAGTACATATTTTTCTAATGATATTTCTTGAATATTCAGGCTAGTAGAGGGAAATAAATATACTGTTTAATAATAAATAAAAACATAGCATCTACTCAAATATGGGTATCCATTAAAGATATTGTTTAAGCAATAAATTACACACACACACATATATATATATATATATATATATTAAGAAATAATGTGGTTTAATTAATTTTTACTTGAAATTAACCTGAAATTGAGGTAAAAAAAATTGTATCTATGCTTAAAGATGTTCCTTGTATGCATCAAAAGCACTATATGGACCGAACATCTAATCCATAGTACAATTAATATAAACAACTATCGTGTCGTTCAGCAAGTGGTCAGTAATTTAATGCCTTTTTAATCTGTTAGCGAATTGAATTTGCCATTAATTACATTAACTTTATTGATTTATTCTTTGAATGACTATTTTATTGTATATATATATATACATATATAGTCATCCATATATAAGCCTGTTTCAGTGTATCACAGCTTATCAGTGTGGCTAGACATCTGATTACTTCAAGCCGGTATTGAAACTCAACCAATTTGTCATCAGTCAGAGATTCTACCCCTAAGCTAGTGACACATGGCAGAGAAAGGGAAATTTTTATCATATTATATACAAGATGTGCATACAAATGTCAGTAGCACCTAATTCATAACTGAAAAGTGATATCACCAGAAGATTGGTAAATTATTCATCTCTTTATAGTGGACTTTTCTAGTAATGTAGAAATTATCTTCTTGGTTTCATAGAAATTGTAATTATTTGTAGCTCTTAATAAATTTTGCCATCTCTTCTAAACCTTGTTCTGCCATCCATTTACTCAGGCTCACTCAATATGTCATGCACCGTTTTCTTTTGTCCCTTATGTCTTCAATCTGTCCTCTCAGTATCAAACTTTTTAAAGCCCCCTTTTCTCATTATGTGCCTTTTGAAATTTCAATTTTCCCTTCCTGATGTTAAATATAAGTCTCCTTTTTGAGATTATTTCAAAATTTTCTTCAATAAAAAAATTCCTATTCAAATATATCAATTTTGACGACATTGATTTTATCTTCATAATCATTAAGAGTTACAATTTTTATTGACAATGTCATAACTTGATCCATTCTTTTTCAAGAAAAATAAACTATAATTTAAAATATCATGTTATATAATTTTAAGATTACAAAGTACATATTTTTCTAAGTTCATTGAAATAATAATTTTCACTGCAAAAATTTCTTTACAATGGACAAGCAGGCTCCATCGTCAACAAAGAAGAAGAATGAAACTTCCACTGGTGAAGGAAGTACTTGTTATTACCTGGCAGGTGAGTAAATAATGCTTGGACTGGCAACATTCAAAATGGAATAGAATTGCAGGAGAAAATATGCCTCCAAAGAATATTAATAATATGCACAATTGGACAGCAGCCAGTTATTGTCATATTGTAACTCCATAATGAAACTTGACCAGTGGCAAGTTGCAGAGGTCTACAAAGAATATTCTGGAAATATCTTGGAGTCCATTTTTAGATTCACTAGAGCTGAAAAACAAATTCTTATGTTGAATATTTTTATGAGGAGGTCCTGGAAAGTTCCCATACCAAGATTTGGTCAGATTTTGCTAAATGGATCAGGCCAATAACTTTTCAGCACATACTTGTGAGTATAGTTTGACTGCTGGACATAACTTAAAAAAACATTATGATACTTAAAAGCATATAACACCCCTGCTTATACCTTTCTTCTTCTGCTATGTTGTTCTCTTAAGGCATGGCTTTCTACAACTTCCTATTCTTAGCAGTGTTTCTCTTTTTTTACTATCCCCCTCCCAGTCCCTGTTTTTCCATCTGTTCATACAAGATATTTAGGAATAATACTTCTGCAGAAGAGAAATGGACCAAATATGTCAGCGACAACAAAGTTTTAGAAAAAATGATAACAAAATGGTCACTTTTAAGAGTTAAAATTTCTTGGATACATAATGAAGAAAGAGGGCTTAGGAAATTTGATACTCACAGGACAGATTAAAGGCACTAGAAGAAAACAATGCATAATCTACCAAAACAAACTTGAATAAATAGATCATGGAACAAAGTTTAGATCAAAAAGACAAAATTTATTAAGAGTTAAAAAGGACAGGAAATTGTGTAGAACCATGATCACCAATGTCCTGAAGGAACACAGCACATAGAAGTAGAAGAAAATTCTCTGTTTCCTTTGGCCTTTCAATATATCCTGTGTCAGATTTTCCAAGCTTTCTTTCCTCATTGTGCCATAGAAATGTCAACTTTCTCTTCATGACTTGAAATATGTATCCTTTTTGTTTCTATTTCTCTTCAAATGCTCTGTTCGTAGTATTCTCAGCATCCTTGTATATAACTACATCTCTGTTACCTCAAATCTGATCTTCATCTGTGAGGAAATTGTCCAGCATTCACTGCCAGCATCCTATTCATTTAATATTCAAGTATTATGTACAAACACTGGCAATCTATGGTGTCTGGATAAACAATACCATCACAGCTATATCATCTTTTCAGATAAGAATAGACAGATATTTTCAAGTGAATGAAACATGTAGGTCTTAGCGAGGACCATCCTTCTCTGAACCTCATGGTCTCATGTTACAGAATCACAAACAAAAAACTATACCAAATAACAGAAACCATATCACTTGAGAACTTTCGACAGCAACAACACCTAAAATGGATATCACCTGTAACTCAAAGAGAAAATAATGACATAATCAAGATGTTGATGTTCCACACTTTTTCAAACAAAATGTCTGGGGTTGCATGTTGATAGCAGTGAATGATCTCAGCTTGGCTTTTTTCTCTTGGCAGGCGATCGCTAATAATTTCGGTTCAGCAAACAAAGATTCCAAACTTGGAGAATGTTAACTTAAATATTTTTATCACTCATGTCGACATGTACATTATCTAACTACCCAGTGGGAGTTGCTCCCCACCTCACTGGGGAGCGGTTTTGGACACGAGATAGAACACATCTACATCACTTGACAGATAAGAAACAACTCTCCAAAACCTTTCTCCTATCTTTTTTCCACCCTAGCTCAACCAATCATAATCGACTTCTCTATTATGGCTCACATCTGACCCCAAATGTCAACCTCCAGAAGTCGGAACCGAGATACATTTCCGCTAAAAATAATAGTCTACTAAACTATTATTTAACACAGGAAGGAAATCCCCATTAATACTGGAAAGTACAATAACTGGACTTGAGAAACCTATTTTCCTAAAAAATTGTTTTAAGAGAAAGATTTCTTAAATTTCAACTTACAGTGAAGCTTGGTCAATGAATGCTGAATGTTCCCTTATAAGGAAACAGCTAATATTATCATTACATGTGATCATATACAGTAATTTTATTTTTGTGGTATGTCCCAATATTATGAACTTCTGCTTGACTAGTCAACTATTTTGAACTTAGCTTAACTTCATCTGTTGTAAGCTTATATCAATAGGCACCCAATGAAAAGCAAACACACTATAGGAATGAATTAATCAGAAAGACAAGCTTGTTAATCTTTTTACTACACTAGAAACTGCTCAACTTAGAATAGTTGACATATGGGATGCCAAAAAAGTTCTCAGCACAGCCAAGAAGGGATTAAAAAATAAAAATTTTGGAATTTGATCATTTTCTTAAATTTTAGGAATCATGTCAAATGAAGAATTTTTTAGCACCCCACTATTTGACTCTAATTGCCTCAATCACATTCCCACCACCATAATGTAACTTCCTGCTTCATTTTCTATAAATCCGTTCATGGTAATTGTTTTAATGAGCTTTCATCTTTCGTACCACAACTTTATGAATTTAAGCACAGTTTTGTCTTTTATTTTATTTGAATCGCAAAGTCACCATTATGAAGGGTTTAAAAGTGGGTCAGTCATTCAAGCATCTCATTGAAGACCCCCCCCCCCCACCAAGTGATTTTGTCTTTGATTGTCCCCCAATCCCATCACCTTAACTCATCCAACTCAGTGCATTTAGTCCTTGTAATCAAGACCTAGAGTTTGCCACATTTTTAACTATATGACCGTTGATTCGTGATTAGCAAGATTTAACATGAATTTCCAATTGTAAGTAATAAGAATTGCTATTTCTATGATGTTGCTTGGATGTATTTCTTTTTTATTTTGTTTTGAACCTATTTGGTTAATGTGGAAAAATTTCCACATGTGCACATATATATATCAGACAATATGTGTTGAACGGATGTCATCATTCGTTTAAAAAAAGGCACCCAACCCTACCTTGGTTTAGCCTTTTTTTGAAAGTAACTAATATGTTGATACAATAGTTGTCAGTAAAAATGAATACCTTACTGACCCTTATTAAAATGATTGGTTTTCTCCATATCTATAGAAATTAATATTACAAATGTATATGGTTATAAACTTCCGTAAATTTCAAAATTCACTTGAGGATGAAACAGAACTAGGAACTTTAATTTAATTTAATTTCTATAACTGAATTGAAGATTTTAGCTTTTGTTTTTGAAACATGAGAACTCTTATGTAGCAAGGGAATCATAAATAATTATAATATAGGCTCTACTTTAGTATTGAGCACTGTTTTTTAAAAATAAAAACAAAAATACTAAAGAATTTCAGATTATTAACCTAACAGTTCTTTTCCTATTTTTCTATATATTTGCACACACACACACACATATATATATATATATATATATATATATATATATATATATATATATATATATATCTTTTTTCCCTTTCATTTTATTTTTATTAACTTCTTGCCTCCTCATTATCTACCTGTCTAGTCAAATCCATCAATACTGACCACAGAAGGGACATCTTCCCCATCCCAAATCCTAAAAGCCTCTCGCCCTAGTTCAAAATCATACTCCCCCACCTTTCACACTGATAAAGACAAAAACAGACTAATGCGTTCACCCCCAATCATTTTCAAAAAGAGTTTCGCAGACAAGGAATAAAGCTGGGATCGGATGTATACTAATAATACCATCAACAAGTTCACACCAGCCAAAAAAAATACCATTGGTGAATCTTCCCTGTTTCTCTGTTTATTTCTCGTACAGCTGAGGAAGGACACAGACGTGCCTGAAAATTCCAGAATAATAACATTAATCTTCATTTCTGTTTCTGCCTTGTGATTAACAACTAATATATAATAAATTCTTTCCGCACTGATCACATTGGTACCTTTTCATTTTCCCTTGTTTTATTAACCAATCTATCTATTTTAAATACACATATATATATATATATATGTATGTATGTATATAAGTTGTACTCTGCCTTAGTTTGGGTTTTGATAATCACATATTGTTTTAATAGTGGGTAATAGAACTTATACTAAGTTAAAAATTACTTATTTTATTCTATTCTCCCACCTTACTAACTCTGACCCACAAACCTTTTACCTGCAGATATGTATATATATTTATATTGGGTAAGTATTCGACAGTTGAAATGTCATTACTGAACTGGCTACCCTGATCCAAGTTATTGTGAGTGAGGCGCCATTTTAGTGAGCCAGTAAGATGAAAAATAAGACCTAACAAAGGGTGGAAGAACTCTTGATGAATCAATAGCCAGCTAACTAGAGGGGGTGTCTCCATAAACCACTAAACAAGGCAACAGGAAACCACTCCACTATTAATCCAAAGTAATCCAAATAACACACACAATATGAAACTTAATGATGTGAAGGGGTTAAATCTATGGGAATTAACTCCTCACCCACTAAAGACCTAAATGTGTAACAGGTATCACCTGACCATCATCCAGTGACTGCTAACACAAACGGCGTAAAGGTGAAAAAATTCTTCGGAACCTATCCCTTGCCCAGAAAGGAGCAACATGCGCAACAGGCGTCACTGGACCATTATCTTGCAACTGCTGACACTGAGATCCGAAGATGTATTGGGATTACCAAGAATGCATTCCTAAGCTAAGCAGAGTATTACGAGACAGGAAGATTTCATTGATAAAGAAAAGAGTACTGAACTGCTACATGATATCTGTCCTCCCTTATGTTGGACTGTCTCCTCAAAGATGAAGAAGAGGCTTGAGGCAACAGAGGTATGGTTCTACAGAAGGACACTAAGTTTACCATGGACTGAACATGTGAGCAATGATGAGGTTTTGAAGAGGATGCAAACAAGGAGGAAGCTTATACTTAACATCAGGAAGAGGCAGTTGAATTTTCTGGTACATGTAATGAGAAAAGAGGGCTTGAAGAATTTGATACTTACAGGGTGGATAGAGGGAAAGAAAGATAAGGGAAAGCAACATGTGACATACCTAGCAGGCTTAAGTAAGTGGATAACAGAACAGGGCTTGGGAGAAGTAGCAAAAGGAGAAAACATACTGAGAGTTACAAAGGATAGAGGGAAGTAAAGAGCCATGATCACCTATGTCAAGGGACATGACACATAAAAGAAAGAAGACTAGATTGGCAGTAGGTCTCATCATTTTACAACTGAAATAGCAAGATGTTAACAGTTTCTTCTCTTACATTTCTTGCTTGTGGAACTCTTCCAGCTTTCCAGTCAAGTTTGATCTTTAAAAATTTAAATACAATGTCAATTGTTATCTTTTGTCTTCTTAATTCCTGTTCTTTTATTGTTCTCTCTCTTTAATAAGGTTTTTCTTTTTCTTTATATTCTCAGTAACCTCTTGCATCTTAGTGAATTGCTTAAAAAAACACTTATTAATTTTTGCAGTTTTAATTTTTACATTATAACTGAGGAGAGATTTTTCTTTTTAATAATTCTATTCACCAGTACATTTTCTTTTTTTAAAGACAAAATATTTGAAACTGAATTAAAATCATCTATAGAAGGGAATACATTTTAAGGTGAAATTAACAAGAATCAAAATAGCCTTTGAAATAACGACTAAAAGTAAAATATCTTTGATAATTTTGTTTTATCTGATCCTCTTTTATAAATGAAAATGCAGTAAAAATCTTCTCCCTGTATTTATGTTTTTCTCTTGGTTTTCTTTGTTTTCAGAATTAGTAGGACACAATTGTACAGCTTGACAAATAAATGGATCTCTTATTTATACTATTTACATGGTTTGGACTTTTGTCCTTATCTTTATTTTCATTTTCACAACGTTTTGGCCGTTGTAGACTCCGGTCTTCTTCAGGTGATTTGAAGAAGGCTGGATTATACAATGGCTGAAACATCGTGAACATGACAATAAAGATGAGGACAACGGTTCAAACAATGTAAGTAATTATACCTCATCCCAGAAATATAAACAGAAAATGGATCAGTATTTTGATGATCCAATTTCTGTTTGTGAGTATATCGTTATTGTAATACAACAAAAACAGAATAATTTTTTTTGGGGGTCAATACTTTTAAAATGCCCTGAAATGAAGAATAAAGTAATTTTCAGTTCATTTTGCAAGGAAGTTGCTTATATGAATTGAATGCTCTGGGTAAATTTTGATATCCATGCAATGAAATCAACTGAAGAGCATTTCTGCACATGAAAAATATGGCATCCTCTGTGCTGCACAGGTTACTGTGAATGAAATTGCAGGTGTTTTATGCATCATTTATTACAAAGGGGCTTAGCTGATCATGCCATCTACCATAATTTCTTTTCTGATTGGTACTGTTTTCTCATAAACAAAATAATCTTTCCTTCCAGATATTCTCTGAATGATACAATATGTATTTTGTCTTGTTTATTCTTTTTCAATGACATATTACTAATAAAACTTTTAATATCTTTAAATACTTAAAGTAAAAAATAAATGTCTCCTTCAGTTTACATGGGAAAATATGACAAAGAAATTACTTCTCAAAGAATATTTTCAAATCAGAAGCTATTACATTTCTTCTTCACTAAGTATAATTTCATTTTTTTAGTTTCTCATAACTGAATATGACTTGAAAGATAAATTTATAAAGAAGATAAGTTTCAGAAGTACCAAGAAAAAACTGTTATTATTATTCACAGCATATCATGTTGGTTTTTGCAATCACTCATGACTTAAGAAAATAAACAAATCATTTCATTTTTTTACTGACAGATCATATCCAATATTTTTCAAAGTATCTTAGCCATTCAAAACAGCCAAACTTTTTAAATGGCTCTGTTTTCAAATCACAATCTAATATCAGCAAGATTTCTTCCATGTTTTTTGTAGAACATCATAATACTTTACTTACCATTGGTGCCGTTATTACTTTCTTTTCTAGTCCTTTCCAAATTTTCAAAATTTCATACTTTGAATCCTTATACTTGTCACTCTTCTCCTCTTTATGGTCAAGAGATTATTATTATTTGTTAATTATGATTTTAATGATGTGAGCAGCACTTAGATGTAAATTCTTATCTGAAGACCATTACAGTATTCCTCAGCCTCTTTTACCTTTGATATATTCATTAATTTTCAAATTCTTCAAGTCCATCTTCCTTATTATGAGTCTCAGAAATTTCAGTTATCTTTTTCTGATTCTGAGTATAAGCATCCTTTTATTTCCATTTTCCTTATGACTTCTTCATTGTTTACATGCTTCGTCCATGGTATTCTCAGCATTTTATCACTTTAAAGTTCTTTGTGGCAGAATCAGTTAAAGCACATCAGATCTAACAATACTCATATTAGAGTAAACACTCCATTCATTTATTAAACAGTATATTTATTTGTTTTCTTCTATTTGAGAAATCTTATTAAAGAAAAAAATGGCACTTTACTCCATTTGGCTCATTCGCTTGCTTAAACTCAACGTTGATTCTGATTCTGCAGAACTGGGTTGGGTGTGAAAAGGTATTTGTTGTTAACATTCTTTTCCCATTCAGTTTTTCCAGTTACGAGTCCTTTTTTAAAGCTGATCGTTTTGTGTTCATTTTGTTTAGTTCTTTTTTTTCGTAACAGATTCAATGTTTAGTATAGATCTTAGAAAAAATTTGCAGTGTGAGATAGGCAAGAGGTAAGGCATGTAGTAACATCAGCACGGCAAAGGGCACTCCTTTAAAGGCAAGGAAGGGCAAAAATATTTTAAGTCAAGTGATAGCAATTGCTGTATGAGTTGTACAATTTTTGAATCAAGCACGGGCAACACTGAGCCATGCTGTTAGTCATGATATAAACAAATAAATTTCTAAAGAAATAGTGAATTTTATATTTATTAATCTGACAAATTTTATTGCTTTCATGTTATTCATGGCTGAATCAGTTAATTTTCAGGCCAGTTAATGAAAAATAGATAAATATACTGTTTAAAAAATAAATGAACCATCTTCTCAGATGTGATTACCCACTGAAAATAATATTTAAAGTGATAAAATTTGTCAGATTAATAAATAAAACCCATTACTACTTTAAAAATATATATTTCTATAGAGTTAATGAATTTATTTTAACCTGACAGTTTCTTTACTTCAAACACCAATTTTAGTGAATATCCATATTTGAGTCAATGATTTCTATTTCAAATAGTATTTTATATCATCTACCAGTCTGCATATTCAAGAAAACTGTACCCTCTAGCAGATTAATTTTTCACAGGTATGCAGGCCAGTAGATAAAATAAATACTATTTAAAATATTTCAAATAGTATTTTATATCATCTACCAGTCTGCATATTCAAGAAAACTGTACCCTCTGGCAGATTAATTTTTCACAGGTATGCAGGCCAGTAGATAAAATAAATACTATTTAAAATAAACATCTACTCAATTAAAGGTATCAGCTAAAAGTAACTTTTGAAGTAATAAAAATATGTTGGAATAATGAAAACAAAAAAAATTCTTCACAAATTATAGGACATGTTGCATGGAGAAATAAAAATATAACCACCTGCTGGGTTTGAACTGGCATCCCCCTTTGTAGGAAAGGCAACCACTTGATCTGGCATGCCTTAGAACACTCAGGAAGTAACAACCAACCTAGATTATATTTTCCCTTTTAAGGAAGTCATATTTTCTTATTCAGATTATTTTTCTTGAAAGCTGTTTCATATCCAAAATGTAAACAAAGCAATTTCTATAGAATTAATGGATTTATTTTTGATCCAACATTTTTATTCTTTCACATGTTATTTTTAATGGATATGTATATTTTAAATGGATACATTGTTTGTTTTTTTTATTTTAAACAGTGTATATTACAACTATTGGCTTGTACACTCTAGAAATCTTAAGCACATTTTCTTTGTTAAGATTTCTCAAGTGCACATACCTTTCACTATAATACCCAGTTTAAAATAAAAACAGATCATCTATCTCAAATACAGGTATCCACTAAAAATAACATTTGAAGTAATGTGTGTGTGTGTAAATTATTTTCAGATAATGTATATGTAAAGGAAAAAAAAAGGAATAAAAAGACAAGAAGAAAAACTATTCTTAGTTAACACATTTCAGCCTGTGAGGGACTTTATCAAGGCAAATTTAGAATTTATTCTGTTGCATGTGTTTATATACAAAAGCAAGGATGTCATTAGTTTATCAAGGCTTTTAAAAGCTGATAATAGGATTCTTGCCAAAGAGCAATGCTTAGAAGTTGGTCACACAAGTTATTGGTAGTGAGTAGCAGTCTCCTTTGGGGCCTAACTGATTCCTCCGGTTCAATTAAGTATAGTAGATTTTTACCGAAATATATTGAATATGTTAGTGCAGATGTGTGTGTACATGTCTTTATACATTTTGAAAATCTCTATGAATGTTTGTAGATGTCTTTTTATATAAGTATGTATATGTTTTGGATATATAAGCACTTAGTTGTATGAATGTAATCTGTATACTTTGTGAAAAACATCTGTAAGCACCTACATGTGTCTACGTTTTTATAAGAATACATTCCTGAGAGAATGCTATAAAAATTTGGTTTATTTTCAAAGCAGCCATAAAAATTAATTCTTCATAGTCCAATACCAAAACTAAGGACCAAGACAAAAATTATTCAGTATCTTAAGAAACCAGCTTACCTATAAAATATCATGAGAACAAATTGGAACTAATTTGGTCAGTAAAATATTTTAAAGAATCCCCCATTTCTTGAATAAAAATAAAGACTAAAATATCTCTGGAGAATTTCATATTGTAACCCATTGAAACCAAAGCTTATCCATAAATGAAATAGAACGTAATACATATACAAGGATTTTGAATCATAGGCACTTAAAATAACAGACAGTCTCTTTCTCTCTGAAGGAATTGGTTATGACAGTAAAGCCATCAAGAGGATATAATTTTATTTACCATTTTCTGGTATTGATCAATATTTCTTGGACATGAAATGTGGTGAAAGGTTAAGAGGTATTTTCTAATTTAAACCTGCTGTGTCTCAATCATCATCATGGCTACTAGAAATGGTGAAAAGTAGTTTTTCTTCTAAGGTTGCCGGCAAAATAATGCAATTCTGGAGTAATAACTAAATGGAAAATTTGTAATTCCAGATGTCATCTGTCTTCAGATTCAGCTCTTGTTAAAGGCAGATTGAATGTATTCATCTATAAGCAAACTAAAAGAAAATACTGTTCTTAAAATATTTTTAATTGAATTTCTAATAACTGCTCTATACAGGTATTACAAAGAGCAAATCAAAGAAAATGTTTAAGTTAAATCTACAACAAAACTTTTATAATTTATGATGACTTTAAAGTAGCAAGGAAACTTTTTTTGTTATTATCTGTTTATTAAATGAAATCTTGTCAATAAAAGAATAGAATTAACCTCTTAATAAGTTGCGATTTATATTGACTTCAAATTTTATATTAATGTTTGACAAAAAATTTACTTGCACAAAATAAATTATTAGATAAAGTTCTGTTATTGTAATCATTCTTTGAATTATTTGACTTGGTTTGTTTAACACTTTTTAAATTTGCATTTCTTTAATTTTAATTTCAGTTGCTTTTTATCATAACTACTTACACTACCATTCTACAGCCACTAGTAAACAACAAAGACAAGAAAGAAAGAATTAAGCTCTTGACAAGATTTGATATCACATTCCTTTCAAGTTTATCTTACTGTGTAACTGCATTATGAAGTCAGCTATAAGACCCCTATAATTGGATGATCTTGAACCATATGAACTCTTTATTTTTCTCCAATTTTTCTGTACCATATTTGCTGTTATTGACTTATCAGACACTAGTATTATTAATATTATCTTAAATTATTATTGACAATCATTAATAATTTTAGATTTCTTTCATCTTAATTTCAGTTGCTTTTTATCACAATACTCATTTTACAGCCATCAGTAAACAGTAGGGATTACTGATAACATATTTGAAATGAAATCAATAAATAAAATAAGAATAAAGAATAAAATAAATTATTAGATAAAGTTCTAAAATGCCATATTGTAATCATTTTTTTTTTAATTATTTGATTTGGTTTGTTCAACATTTTTTAAATTTGTATTTCTTTCATCTTAATTTCAGTTGCTTTTTATCACAATACTCATTTTACAGCCATCACTAAACAGTATGGCTTACTGATAACATATCCTTCATTTCCAGTCTGTGCTGTTTATTGATGGCCATAAAATAATGATCTGAGTAGTTACAATGAAAATCAATAAAAATTAAATTAAAAGAAATACTTGTCAAAATATAATGATGATAGTAATATTGTCTAGAATTTAATTTTAGTTTATATGAAACATTGTTACAATTATTAATTTTTGTCATATTTGTTTTATATTTCTTTCTGTTACTTTTCATTACATTAGTAGTATTTACAGGGAAATTACCTTAATTTAATTTTTTTTTATCATTAGATGAAACATTGTCAGTCATTTTTATGAGATTTATGGCAATCATAGTTCAACAGAAAATCTATAAATTAAAACTAATAATTGTTGACCAAAAGTTCTCTTCATTAATCAGTGCTAGTTTTGTGAAAACAATGAAATACCATTCTTTAAAATAGTTATTTCAAAATTGATTATCTCAAAGAAGAATTTTATAAATATAAAACACAAATTTATATTGCTGTATTAGTCAAATATGCACAAGGGGTGCTGAAAAGTTCTTAAACCACACAAGAAGACCTTCCCAAAAATAATTTGATACTATTCATTTGGTCAGATTTTAGGAAGTGTTGTGGGTCAAGAACTTTTCAGCACCCCTTTTGTGCATGTATTGTGTCACTATGGACTATTTTAAACTTTCATCTGTTCTGTTTGGACAGCTTTTTCCCTTCATGGAACAGACTCCTGAGAGGATAATTTCCCAATCACTACAATCATAATCTCTTCATGTCTAGGATCAACTGTTTTACAACACTCCCATTCAATAATCATCTATCTTGAGTGACACTTCAGTTTTGTATTAGGTGAGCAATAGTAAAAAAAAAAAAATATTATTTTACCTGAATTGAGTATATAATTTTTTTTAATTCAATTCACCCCAAGCAAAGAAATAAAGCAACTAAGATGCAAGGGATTACTGAGTGTTAAAGAGTATGCAAAATAAAGAAAACTACTATTAAGGAGAGAGAATAATAAAATAACGGGAATTGAGAAGACAGAAGATAACGATTGACATTAAATTAAAATTTTTGAAGATAAAAGTTGAGTTGGAAGCTAGAAACTGGAAGAGAGTTCCACAAAAAAAGTGTGGAAAAAGAAACTGTTAGCATAGAACTTACAGTTACATCTAGCCATTTCAACTGTAAAAGGATGAAACTTTACCAGCAATCTAGTACTGTGCTTAAATTTATAAAGGCTAAACATCATAGAGGGAAGTTCACCAGAATAATTACCATGAAAGTATTTATAGAAATGGCAGAGAAAAGCTACATTACAGTGTTGGGAAAGTGACTGAAGCTGATATGCCTGGCCACGACCAGTGACATTGTACATTGTTCTTTGGTTTTAATCAAGAATTTTTAAAAGTATAACAAGAACACCAGACCAAAAATTGCAGCAATATTCAATACGTGAATGAATAATCAACCAAAATGTGTTAACCCTGCAGATTCTCATGAAATGTACAGTGCTACAGCAGAAGGAAGGAAGGGAAGATACATAAACCATAGAATATATGACAGCTTGTACATCAGGTTAAAACATTAAAATTTATTGGAAACAGTTCTCTTGGATCATGCTTCTATTAACAGGACCAGCACTCATTTTCCTGACCTTCAGACTGGGATCAGAGTGTAGTATATGTTCCTCATCTGTCTAACATGTTTCTTTCTTCAGATAGTTTGCAAAAAGCTTTGAGAGATGCCTGACTCTTAGGATTCCAACTTTGGGGCAGTACCTTCCTTATTGCATTAATGAGGGAGGAGTGTTGGATACCAATGCTAGTGGTCATGGATTCTGGGCAGTTTTTATTCTTGGCCCATATGAATGCATATGAGCTCCTTACATTAGAAATCATGTTGTGTCACCATGGTGAGGGAAATAACTACAGGATCCTGCTTCCAAAATCTGCATTAATTTTAACATTATTATGAAGGTCAAATATCAGTTACATATGTAAATGTTGCTCATTCACTTTTAGAACTTTATACCTCAAGCCAGGATTTGAATAACTTTCAAAAACAGAACTAAGTTAACTGTTATGTATGTCAAACCCTATAGACTCCCCCCTCTATTGGAGTTTAGAGCCACAGCCTTACCATGCTATCCCCAAATCTAACCTGTTTCAAATTCAGAATCATCCTTATTAACTATATTGACTATTGTGGTCCTACCTTGGATTGAACTCCCCATTCTTGGCTAACAAATTTCTAAAGATATTAGACAACTACTGCTTACTTTAATGGATGAGTTCTAAGCAGTGACAGTAGCAGGCTTGTCTCCCTTCCTGCCAAAATGGATTTAACCTTTAGACATTATTTATTGAAATTTTTCTGGTGAAGTACTGTCACTCAGCTTATTGAGCAACATACTGTGTTAACATCTTGCAGAGTATAAGTCATAAAAAGGAAAAATGGCTATAAATATGAAGTTTTAACCCCACCAGCACTTATCCCAGAAAAGTATCACACATGGAAAAAAAGAAATTTGTTAGCCAAGGATAGTGAGTTCAATTCTAGGTAGGACCACAAGAGTCAGCATAGTTAACAACTCTCCCACTTTTCACTTTTACATGTAGACCATGGTAGCAGCTTATTTACCACACAGTCTTTTCCTAAACTGATTGCCAAACAAAGCTAGATAACCCAGTCTGCCTTGCTATTAACTGAGAGGAGAAGAGATGGATATATACCTTTCCAAAGGGTATTTTTATGCGAACTCAAAGACAAGGTCAAAATCTACAACAATTTACACCTGATATAATTTTTGGCAATGTTTAAGCTTCGTTTATCAAAAGGACAGTTATTCATTTGACACCGGTATTATATTGCATACAAATTTCAATAGAGTTCATTCAGGTACTTGTAAATTCTCCCAGTAGCCCAGGCTGTATATTCTGATAAAATATCTCTAGCCAATCTAATCTATGAATTTGGTATATAACTCTTTTTGTGCATTAAGTCTGTTACATTTTCAAGTTAGAGAAAACCAAAGAAGTATTACCAAACTGAAAACTTAAATAACATTTCTGCACACAGTATCACTGAGTGCTTAGCTGAAGAAAGAGTAATGCCCTTCTGGGTTCTCTAATGGTTAATGGTTTCCATATAAAAATCTCTCTCTCTATATATATATATATATATATATATTTTTTTTTTTTTTCATTACCTGCTTTCAATTCTTATAACACATAACTTTCACATTCACTTTTGTTAGATTCTTCTTTTCTGCCATCAAATCTTTATATCTTTTCAGTTTTTATATCTTTGTTATTTGTGGCTGATATTGTCCTTAGAATCATATCCACATTACCGCGGTGGTAATGGTCAGATACACAGGATGACATGCTGTGCATTCTTGCTTAACAATTTTTATTATGCCCAAGATCTTTGCATTGTATGGAAATGGCTCATCTTGTACAGATGTTTGTTGCTTCATTATGCTTGGTCGTGACAAAAATATTTTATCCCATTCCTCTATACATGTAGCCCTACAGATGTCAATAAAGACAAGTTCTACAGATATCAGTAGAATCATATCCTACAGATGTTCTACAGGTATCAGTAGAATCATATCCTACAGATGTTCTACAGGTATCAGTAGAATCATATCCTACAGATGTTCTACAGGTATCAGTAAAATCATATCCTACAGATGTTCTACAGGTATCAGTAGAATCATATCCTACAGATGTTCTACAGATATCAGTAAAATCTTATCCTACAGATGTTCTATAGATATCAGTAGAATCATATCCTACAATTGTTATACAAATACCAGTAGAATCATATCCTACAGATGTTCTACAGATATCCATAGATATATGTTCTTTGGATAGTCTACAGATACTCCACAGATATTAGTACAGACATATTCTAGAGATGTTTCTATAAATATTTCTACAAGCATAAATATTTCTACATATGTCAGTATATACATATACAAGAGATGTTTGTATAGATATTTTCTACAGATGTCAGCACAGACGTTTTCTAGAAATGTTCTACAGATGTTAATACAGAAATATTCTAGAAATTTTGATATAAATATGTTCTAATGGTTTCAGCATAAACATATTTAAAAAATGTCCATACAGATGTTCTGCAGCTGTCAGTATTGACATATCCAAATGTTGTGCAGATATCTTCTGCAGATGTCAGTAGGAACATGTTGTGCAGATGATCTACAGATGCCAGTATTGACATGTTAATGGTCTACAGATGTCATTTTTGGCATGCTCTACAGATTTCAATACAGACATATTCAAGTGACATTTCAGTATAATTTTATTTGAATTTATTTGTGCATTTAATATCTACAAATCAAAAACATTGAAAAAAAATATTTATATCATCATACCTACCTATCAACTTTCTTAAGGCATGTGTTATAGTCCAGAAGAAAAAATATTAATGAAGATTTGACTACTTCAAACAATCAAAGGGGCTAAAAGAGTGTTTGGCTATATCTTTCTTTCATCTTCTTTTCCTCTTATTGACTTGTCTCTTCATTTTTGTCTAACTTTGCTGACTTACCCTATCTTTTCTTCTCCATACCTTCTTTTTTTTCTTTCTTGGCTTTTTCCCCCCCACTTACATTGCCATGTGAAAATTAACAGATAGGCAGTTGATGACTATCATGTAGAAGTACTGTGAAGTGATATTTTTATCCTAAGCACAGATACTACACTGATACTAGGCAGAAGTAACAGTTGCTATGTACAAAACCCCATCATTTTTTATTTATTATTAGTATTTTTATCATTATTTTTGTAAACTATATACACAGAAGTGCTACTGTATTTTCTTGTGCATAAAATGTGAAATTTCAAATAAAAATTAAAGGCAAAAAAGGGGATCCTATTATACACAGGTACAGATTTTCAAAAATTTTTACTCAGCTTTAAAAACCTCTTATTAGAGACAGCAAGATTGTAAATCCACTCAGGACAATAGATAGTAAAACACGAAATAAGCAGGTGTTGATAACAATTAGGTATTTGATATGTTGGTAAAATTTGATCTTTGAGAATCAATATAATTAAATGTCTTTTGTCTCAATGACATGAAATTCATGAAAAGTGATTCAAAAAATTAATAAATGATGTATATAAGATCTGCCATCTTTTGATAATAACAATTTTACAACAAAGGTCTAACTATTTTATAAATTATGTAATTTTTTTTTTAATGTTTTCTGCTTGAAAAATATGGTGATAATTCCCATGTTGTAAGGTTTTAGTTTCATATTTCTTTATTTGTTGACACAAAGTATCCAGTTTGAAAACTCCAAACAATTCGAGAAAAATAAAACAATACAAAACAGATACGTAAACAACCCTGACATAATTATACTGCTGTATAAATAGTGTCCACTGGTATTTGTAATTTTAAATAGCAAAATATTACGATTATTTACATCAATACAAAATTTAGATTTTGATGGATAATATAGTTCAACATTTCAAAAATGATTAACATTGAAATGGCTGTACTAAAAGGTCATATTATACAAAAGGATGAAATTTATTCCCTGTTTAAAACTTTGGAAATATGGTTGCATTATCCTCAAGAAAATGTGGTAGGTAGATGCTATGCAGAGTATACAGATACTACACTTTGATACTAAGAATAAATCTTTAATTGATATGTAAATAATCATTTTTATGGATATTTCATGGATACTTTTATTTGTTGTAAAGTGCTTGTATGATTGTATTTTTTATTGGTAATAATGAATGTTAATTGCATACTTGATTTTTTTTTTTTTTATATTCTCCAAATATGAAAGAAATATGGATTCTTTTTTCTAACACCATAACTTTCATTCTTCCTTATCTGGACAGTAACACTGTGAAAAAAAGAAGATTTTTTTTCCAGTGTTAAATTTTATTCTTACTTTTTACTTACTGCTAAAAAGATGAAAACACCATAACTTTCATTCTTCCTTATCTGATTGTCTGGACAGTAACACTGTAAAAAAAATCTTCATATTTTGATCACATCATCTTTTTAGCAGTAAGTAAAAAGTCAGAATAAAATTTATAACATGATTTGTTAGGGCACAGCAAATGTCATAACATTCATGCTAAGCAAAGGGCACATATCTCTATGGAAAGTTGACAGGGAGGTGAGGAAATTTGGCCCAGTAAAAATATTCAACTTAGTCATAAAGAAAAAGGAAAGTATATGAGATATAAATAAGATGATTTTATATTCCAGAAACTGTTGAGGTTTTTTACAGTTTTTTCTTATTTTAGTTCAGTTTAATATAGGTTTTGTGCAGCAGAAAACTGACTCTTCTTATTACTTTGACTCGGATAGTAGACACAGAATGCTTGTGAGTAGTTAACAGAAGAATGCTTTGTATCTATTTGATTAATGTGTGTTACTTGAAAATTCTAAAAGTTCCAATAACTTATTAATTATATATATGTGAAAGTTGAAAGCTTGAAGTTTGATACATTGATATATCTTTTAAATGCTGCATAATTAATACATTTTTACAGAAATTATAAGTTCATGAAATTTTATTTTAATTTGGTATCCTCCCAGTTAAGATAATCATGTTATTAATAATTTTCAATAAAAAGAGGTCTAAAATTGATTAATATTAGGTTGGTGCAAAAATAATGTCGGTTTTTGACGTACTTTTTAACGTCAAAAACCGACATTATTTTTGCACTAACCTAATACAATGTTCTATTAATATCTCTGTGATAATTTGAATCTAATATGTTCATTTTACCAAGTCTTACTTTATACATATTTTTGAAGTTTTTCTTCACTTTGATCTGAGGTAGAGGTGTTAATGGATATCAAATAATCTTATTGCTTTTACACTGGTATGTTGAATGTTAATTATTGGCACACACACACACACACACATGTGAACTATTTCATGTTACCTATTTAAACCTTTTTTTCTTTTTACTAAATTTAATCCAGTACAAAGCTCAAAAGCCACTCTCAGTAGAGGGTTATGTATGATATGGATGTAAGATGAGGAAGTGAGAAGTAATTGTTTACTTATTTTATAATCATTATTCATATATTATGTATATGCTTTGGGGATTTGGTTAGACTAACATTCCTATCTCTTTTTATTAAATATTATATTCCTTCAGGATGTAGTCAGTTATGGCTTTTCACGGATTCTTTTCCTTTATTATCTTAGAATTGTCATGCATTCTTGGGAAAAATAAGGAAGTAGATCTCTCTGTTATTTTCTCCATCATTTTGAATTCAGACTTTTCCTTCTCCAAGATTTACTGCCAAAAAATATGAAATGGTTAAAAAATTTTTTATTCTTTTGTCAGATATTAACACAGGATTTTTTGAAAATGATATGCATTGAATTTGGAAATATCCAAATTGTACCTTGATCAGCTTGACTGAATAAATTGTAATGCTCCACTGGTCACAGCATTTTTCAGTTTTTGCCATTAAATATCACAACCCTGCTAGTTCTAACACTGTTGCAGGTTTCAAATTCGGATTTATCCTTCTCTTAGACTGGTTGCCAACCAAGGCTAGAGAGCCTCTTCTACCCTGCTACTTAATCCATAGTGCCTAGAAGATTTTAAACAGGCTTCAGTGAATTATGATTTCATTTTTGCTGCCAACGTTTTTTTTTTTAAATTAGAAAGTTCAAATGATAAAATTTGTGTGAAGTCTGCTTCAGATTCTAGAAAAGTTAACAACTGCTTTTTGAGTATTCACAAAGAGTATTTAAAAAAAAAAGCTTTTACAAGTTTCTCTGACATTTCGTTCCAAATTAAGACATCATGGACATTCACTAACTGAAAATCTCCTGTGTGTTTTTTTTGTGAGGAGGTATTTGAGATTTCCGCATCATTTTATGTCTCATTTTATCCAATTATATGATATTGTTTTTTAAGCATTTCACCTCAAGCAAGGCAGGAGTGCCACTAGCATGCAAGGGTTACAGAGAGCAAGAATAAAGAGGTATAATAGAGGAAAGGATGAAAAAAAGAATGGGGAATAGATCAAAGCATCTGGAGATGTCAATTGACATTGCATTTGAATAGTTGGAGATTATAGCTATCAGGGAAGTAAAGTAAGAGTTCCACAGATGGGAAGTGTCAAACATGAAGCTATTGGAGTAGAAGAGATGACTAGATTTAACTCTTTTGACAGTGAAAGGGTAGGACTGAGATGCCAACCAAGTAGCATGTTTAAGTTCATAAAATCATAGGGAATCAAAAGGACACACACAATTTTGTTACTATGTCATTGCTGTTAAGTGAAGAATATCCAAACAGAAGCCAACTTTCAAGGTAATTGTCTGTTGTCATTAACTTTTCAATCTCATGTTCTTATTAAAAAAAAAACAGCTCAGAATATTCTTTTTAATTCATTTTATGGAAAGGTCAATTTGGTTATGCACTGATCTTAAGCAAAGATAAATATTTCAAGAAGCATTTTCTTCTCTTCTTCTGGGGAAAATCTATGATTCAAGCAGATGTTGAAAAAAGTTTCACATGAAATGAATCAAATCCATTTGTTAGGATTATATTTGCATTTGGTGTGTGCAAAACATTTTATTTATAAAAAAATCTATTTTCCTACTATATATTCAGACAATTTCTATTTTAAAAAGAGTGGCAAAGTGCTGGAAACTTTTGCACAAATCTAATAATGTAGTTGGTGCAAAGTAATTTAATAATTACTAAGCTTCATGCCATATTTGATTTTATTAACTCCTACTCAGCTAGGATGCTGAAACTATTTAAACCATTAGTACATGACATCTAATCTTTTAGAGAGGAGTTATATAAAAGTTAAAATCTACCAGCCCTAAAAATTTTTCCCTCTTTTTCTCATGCACAAAAAATTTATCAGAAGTACCTTGTGAATAATTCTTAATGAAATATATCAGAGTGGGGTGACTGCCCAAATGTCCAACTCTATCTATCTATCGTTTTAAGATATGCTATATTTATGGGTTAAAGGGATGAATATCAGGTTATTAAATGATGTAAAAATAATATGAAAGTGGACATTGAAATCAACACCAAGAGATTACAGACTGTTTCATGCTTAAACACAGTCGTCAGGCCATTGATTGCATTTAAGCATGAAACCTCTTGTCACCTCTGGGTATTGACTTCAGTGTCCACTTACACACACACACATACAGACACACACACACACACACACATATGTATATATATATGCAAAGTTTGTAGATACTACAAATACAGCACTCAATGTTAGGTATATGAAAAATACCTACAGACTGAGCAAATATACTAAATATATAAAGAATCAGTATATATATATATATATATATATATATATATATATATGCACAACACAGTTTGTATTCAAGTGAATTTTGCCAGGAAGACTTCACTGTACTTTATATAGGAATGAAAATAAATTCTAACAAAAAAACAATAAAAATCTTATGCCTATGTATTGAAAAAATAGTGACTTACTATGACATTTTATAATAGTAACAACATGTCTACTGAGGAATTCAGTCAGTAAAAAAAATACTGATTAGCAGTACTTTTGACATAAAAAAAATTAGTAACCTGTGGTACAGCTAATAAAATAACTCTACATTTTATTTTTTTAAGATGATTAATTCTTTTTCTTGTTCAGGTTCAAACTTTTCTCTACTAAATATATAAGAGGACATTATTGTTTAAAAAATTGCAACTACTTTCAAATATTTTAATACATAAGTTGCATTGTTAAAATTACTCACAGGGCAAGACGAAGCAGTAGAAACAATGCTGCAAGCAATACTGATAACTTTCATTCTAATGATTTTTCACAGGGAGATGATCCCATCTTTCTAAAGGTTCTTTGGAGTCCATATAATGATACTTTATGTACAAATGAACCATATCTACTTACAACATATCCACTTGATACTGACATATTTGTTAACATGTAAGCTTAAAGGTCATGAGACTGTCTAGTAAAAGCAGTTTGTGTCTAGGAGAAATATCAATCTACTATTATGCTCTTTGAAAGGAACTTGAGCATGACAAGAGGTCCAGATGAAAATATATATATATAAAATAAAATATTGAGATATGCAAGAAAGTTATCCCTCATTGCGTTATGTCTACAGGGAGAAGACATCTCATTTTGTAACCTAACTTATAGATCTGATCAAGGATCAGGCTCATTAGACTCCACCAGACCCATCAACATTCCCCACTCCCCTGCCCCAGGGGAGAAAATTTGACTTGATAACAAACAATGATACTGTATTTCATCATTTTATTTGCTTCATGGTTTTTCACCTTGTTCTTCACGTGCATACAATTTACATTCGATTGATACAAGTCGAAAGACATTTGATATTTCCTTGACTCCTCATCGTGAATATATCCAAAGCACATTTCTAAAATATATTAATACTTATCTACATAAGTAATATGACAAAGATGAGTGGCCTAGTTCATTCTTCTTTCTTTCGTAGATTCCTAATGAGTGGACATAGGCCCCTGAGTATCACTTCGCATATACCCCCCCACCTTCACAAAGAAAAAGTTTGATCTAATGCCTAAGCATAACTATCTTCCATTCTCAAATCTCACTCTCTCACTTGATATACAGAGACATATACAGATGTACTTTCTGTACTTTGTATATATATATATATATATATATATATATATATATATATATTTTAAGCATTACACCCTAAGCAAGGCGTGAAGCCACTAGGATGCAGAAGATTTGGAGCAAGAGCAGATAAGGGTGATAGAAGAAAGGATGAGGAGAGGGATAGTGGATAGATTAAGGTAACTGGAGATATTGATTGACATTACATTTGAATAGTTGGAGATTATAGCTCTCAGGGAAACAGTACCACAGGCGAGAGGTGTGAGGTATGAAGCTTTTGGAGTAGAAGAGACAGCTACATTTAAAAGTTTCTACAGTGAAAGGGTGAGAGCGGGATGCCAGTCTCATAGGGCGTTTGAATTCATGAAGTCTGGGAACCAGTGAAAGCAGCTCATCGGAGCAATTACCATGAAAGTATTTGTAAAAAAGACAGAGAGTGGCGACGGCGCGTATGTGAGAGAGTGACTGTAGAAGAGATGCCAGATCTTGTCAAGAACTCCGAGGTAAACAGGAGGTGCACCAGACCATATATGGCAGCAATACTCCATGCAAGGGCAAATGGTTGATTTGTATATTTGAAGTATCGATTCCGGGGAGAAAAATTTCCTGGCACAGCACAAAGAGCAACTTTCCTCGTGGTGGACGAAGGAATTGACTCAATGTATTTGTTCCACCTCAGATCAGCAGTCAACGTGAGACCGAGACACAGAGAGTTGCTCTCAAGAAGTTGACTATCAGACATTCTAATGGGGGGGTTGATTTATTGTTCACTTGTATATTTCTAAATCGGACAAAATTTCTATTTCTTAAAGGACATATGCTTGACATGAAATATATATATATATATATATATATATATATAGTAGACTCTCCCGTTAATTTTCAACGTATGAGGGTCAGTCAACGCATGTGTAACTGCAGAGCAAAAACTAAATGTCCCTTAAATGGCAAGTGTTTACAGAAAAATGTAATATATCAAGCCACTGTATATCCACAGATAACAAGGAAAAAACATAGACATAACTGAAGGCCCCTGGGAACAAAGAAACTGTGCACACAAAAAAACCTTTATAAACAGTAAATATGTATAGGAAATTAAAAACAAAACCCAAATCACACCAAAAATAACATGGAGAATAAAGAAAACAGCATAAACTTACAACAATAAATCAAAAATCTGTAAACTTTGCCTGGAGGAGAAAATAGCTATAATTACCTTCTCAGACCAACACAAATTACTAATTGGTTTATATTTATAAACAATAGAATTAGCTTGATATGGAGAGAGAGCATCCTTGCACCCAGAATGAAACATAGGCTGGGTTTGGAAAACTATACAGACCTCAGCTGAGAAAAAACAACGACAAACATTAGCTGAAATCTGCCTAGTTATGCTTTCACACTTGGATCCAATCCAGGGAAGTCTAAGATAAACAGGGCAACTTTTAACCATACAAAGTTTGATCTTTCTGAACTCCACAATCTTGTTCTGGATGACCAAATGAACAATATTGGGGGGATACCCTAAACCACATAAGGTTTCTTTCACAAAATTAATTTCATCATCCAAGAAAGACTCTAAACATATTAATGCCCTATGAACTAGGGTTCTAATTATGTTTATCTTCCATTTTCTAGGACAAAAATAATCGCAATGCATATTTAACCCCACAAAAGTTGGTTTCCTATAAACTGAGGTGAGAAAAGTTGTCAGTGTCCAATATACTAGGACATCCAAGAAGGCTAGTTGAAAATTGGATTCCTTCTCAACTGTAAACCTCAGCGCTGGATTAAGAAAAGAGAGAAACTGATTAGCCTCAACTATATTATTAAATAAATGAAAAGTATCATCAACATATCAACAATACAGTTTAGGATGAAGTACACTACTATGTATTCTCTCCTTGTGAAAGCCAACAAAAATATTGGCAAGTGCCGGACCCAAAGGGGAGCCCATAGTGACTCCCTCAATCTGTCGATACACAGTATTATTAAAACTGAATTCAACAGACAACATAGCAAATTTCATCAAATACAGATTCAGAAATATGAGGTGAAGACAAAGAACTGGGATAAAAGCAGGATCGCAGCAAATATTGTTTCCAAAAGAGGAGCACAATTGAATAAGGAACAGACATCAAGGGAAAATATGAACTTACCTGAAGTAGACAAATTTTGGATGTGGTCAACAAAGGAAAAAGAATCCTTTAAACAAAATACACTTAAGCGCTGCAACACTGGTTCCAATAGTTATGACAGCCATTTGGCTACCTTTTGTTGGGCTGATCCAACTATTGATAGAATTGGTCTCAATGGTACCCATCCTTGTGGATTTTCTTGTGAAAGACCCCCACTTTTTACCCTCCTCAAGAGTAATTTCTGAAATTTTATTTCACTTGAGGCAGTTACATGACACATGTCAGCAGATCCCAGCTTTCTAAATTTAGAAGTGTCTTCCAAAATCGAAGACATCTTTGCTACATAATCTGCCTGATCTAAAATAACAACAGCAGCATCTTTATCTGGTCTGGAGATTACAAGATCAAAATTATTAATTGAACCCTCTATTTACAACAACTGCTTCCTTTAAATACATTTGCTGTGGTTGACAAATTATTGGGGAAATACACACTTTGTTATTGTTGTCGCATATATATTTATATATATTTATATATATGTATATAAATATATATAGAGATAGAGTGAGAGACAAACAGAGAGGGGTGTATCAAAAATACTTTTACAAACTAAAATTTGGGGGCAGGTTCCTGGCACCAAAACAAGGTAAAATGTCCATATAAACATATGTCCAAAATGTGTTCTTCATGGTCAGGCATTCAAGCAGATCATGGTCTTTCTCAATCTATAGTTTGTGGTACAACAGATTCTGTCTCAGCAACACACCGATAAAATGCAGTGAAGTTTGGATGATTCAGCTGTCTTTAGTCTGGAAATGCAAGATTTTTAGGATAATGGTTTTATTTTGTAGCAACCTGTAGCTTTCCATTTTAGACATTGATGCTGTTGAAAGTCTTGGAGTGATGTAGTTTCTGCTATCTGATAAGTTCTTTGTGATTCTGTCATGCCAGTTCAATAGGTTTGAAGAAGGATGACTCTGACTAAGATTTTTAGGATAATTGTTTTGTTTTGTAGCAACTTGCAGGGTTGGGTAAAACTACTCCTCTCACAGTCCTATATTGAATTTCCTCATCTCCTATACTAAATTTATTATAACTGATCCCTACACTGAGTTATTTAAAGTGTTTGGTATTTACTATTTCCACATACTGAATTTTTATGGTGTATTCACAGTAGGAGCCATCACTGATTTTATTCCAATTCCAAATTATAGTTTCTGTTTTGGAAAGGTTTATCTTGTGTCATATTTCTTGGAACACTTGGTAAAAGATGGTGATTTTTTTTATTCAGGATTATTCTTATCCTAACTTTGAATATCTTTGTCACTAGCAAAGCTCCCTCTATCCTCTCTAAAAGGTGGTGGGAAGCAGGAATGCTGTTTTCTGTTAGTAAATTCATGTGTACAGAGTGCTTCAATGTTAAGTGTCCATCACTTCTGTGCTTTTCACCTTGGACTATACATATACCAGAAATAAATATAAAACACTGCAAACATCATAAAACAAATACACATCCACTTATGTTCTAAACAGAATTAGAAAAATCAATTACCCCAGGCACTTATGCATCTTCACAGATAGATCAAAATACGAAAATGAAACAGGATGTGCAGCAAGAAAATAAAAAAAGAAACATCAGCCAAAAGAAACTTCAATTTTCAATGCAGAGATTTGTACAATAGATCTAGCACTCGACCATCTCTAGAAAGAAAAAGAAAAATATGTAATATTCTTTGTTTCTCTATTAGTTATAACAGCAATAACTGAAGAACTTGATGACCTGAAATTGCTATGCTGGCTGGATTCATTATATCCAATAGTAAATAATCTGTTTCTGATCTTCATCAATGATCTTCCTGATGTCATCAGTTGCTAAGTTGTTATTTATGCTGATGACACTACCATTTACTTCTCTCTCAAGAGCGTATCCTTCAGAGTTGACAATGCTAACCTGGCCACTGTTCTTGAAAAGAACCTCCAGTGGTTAACTGGCGCAGGAAATGGCTCATATATTTTAAATGAAAACTGCTCTCCTTTAATCATCAAAGAGAAACTTTCATGTCCACCATCAGCATGGCTGATATTAGACTCATGGAGAGAAACACACTGAACCTTCTTGGCCTCATGTTTTCAACTGACTTGAAGTGGAACTACAATGTTGAATCAATAGCAACATCTACTGCAAGGAATTTGGGTCATTGTGTTGTGCCAGAAGATTTTTTCTTGTCTTGCACATTTAAAAATCTACCATTCATCCATGCATTGAATACTGTTGTCATATCTGGTCATGTGCTCCTGTTACTTATCTCCATGTCCTTGACAAAGATCTGCAATGTAATCAATCCTGACCAGGCATCTCAACTTCGGTCACTTTCTCACCATTGTGACATGTCTTCTCTCTGTCTTTTCTACAAATATTTTCATGGCTACTGCTCTGATGAGCTTTTTTCCCTGGTGCCCGGATTAAGTGAGTTTAAGCATGCTACTATATTGTCATCTAGGTTCCACCCTTTTACTGTTGAATTAGTTAAATTTAACCACCACTTCTACTTCAACAGTTTCTTTTCTCACACTACCCACCCGTGGAACTTCCTTCCGTTTACTTGCTTCCCTGATAACTAAAATCTTTAAAAATTTAAATGCAATGTCAATCACCATCTATCTTCTTGAACTCTGTTCAGCTTTTATCCTTTCCTTGGTCCCCCCACTATACCCACTCCTTTCGCTTACCTTCTCTCTCTCTCACAATGTCTGCTCAGAATGAAACACTTGGTAATAGGATCTCCTTATATGAACCTGAAAAGTAAAAAAAAAAACAGTTTCCTTCAACAGAAATAATAAACTTTGCGCAATCAAACCATTCTTAGGTGAATGGCGGCAGGTATCTAGAAATAAAGACAAGATAATGTTGACTCACCTCAACACTGGCCACATATACCTCACCCATTCACACTTGCTGAAGAATGAAGATCAACCAACATGTACAACATGACAAGGCACACTCACAGTGAAACACATTTTAATTGAATGTACCCACTTAACCCCAGTAAGATATAGATACTAAAATGAAACCAACATGAGAAACTATTTGAAAATACTGAAACCGTCAAGATAATAACCTACTTTAAAGAAATAGGTTTATACCAAAACATATAACACCTACAATAGATCAATTACAAGCTATATATATATATATATATATATATATATATATATATATAGCATATGTTTACTCTAAAAGTATAAAATTATATACAAAATACATGAAATTGAAACCATAAGATTGCATTTTTTCATTAAAAAAAAACTTCAAGGTACTGCAGTTAAGTTTTTTTGTTTAATTTTTCTTATGTTCTTATAATTTTCTTCTTTGCTGGACATAAATTATCTAGAAATTGTCTGGATGTTCTCTATGTCCAAGCACTTTCTTTAACTCTAGATACATACATAAAACAATCCATACATTCAGTTAAAAGTAAAAAATAAAATCTTCCTTGATAATGGCTAAAAGTATAGCTGAAAGCACTTGAACATACAGAACATTTGGAGATTTTCTACATAATTTATGTCCAGAAAAGAAGAAAATTAAAATAACACAAGAAAATTGAATAAAAAACTTAACTGCAGTACCCTGTCAGTTGTTTTATTAAAACTTGATTAAAACATTCACATCCTGACCATGAGACTCAGGTTCAAATCTCACCATGATCGATTTGTCAGAGGAAGACTTCCTGATGTTATCGGACTGGTGGGGGTCGATCCCAGCATGTGACACCTTTGGAAAGTGCCTGAAAACCATACCACGGGTTGACCCAAGTCTTGTGAGTGAAATTGGGTAGACGGAACCCTTAAGAGGCCGTTGATAGCTGTGCTAGCACTAAGTCACATGTCATTGTGGCTGAGTGCGTGAGCGTGCTGGATTTGTTCACATTGTTGATCATGGTAGATAACACACTAATTTCCAGAAACAGTTACATAGAGCTTTTAAAGCAAAAGGCAAGATTAATTCTTAAAGAAATGAATTCTGATTCTAAGTCTGTTATAGTCACTGGTTTTCATTCCTTCAAAAGAATATATACATACATACATATATATATATATATATATATATATATATATTACTTCAAATGTTATTTTTTAAGAGAATACTGTATTTATATACAAAAGTGCTCAATATCAGAGATAAAGCATATGTAAATATAAAAGTGGATACTGAGGTCAACACCGAGCAGCAACAGCCTGTTTCATGCTTGAATGCAATCTTTAAGTCAGAAGATGGCCTGATGATTGTGTTCAAGCATGAAACAAACTCTTGTCACTTGGTGTTGACCACAGTGTTCACTTTATATATGTGTGTGGATAGTTACAGTATATGCCACAGAGCAAATGGGTATCCTCGAATACAAGTGGCCAGATATATATATATATATATATATATATATATATAAACTTTAAAACTTTTTAAAGCACAAATATATATATATATATATATATATATATATATATATATATATATATATATATATAGTCATCTACAGATAGACAGTTTCACTGTATGACAGCTCCACAGTGTGGGTAATGTCCAATTGCTTCAAGCCGGGATTGAAACTAGGCTGATTTGACATCAGTCAGATCACTTACCTAGACCATCGTCACATGGCAGAGAAAGAAAGGAATTTTAACATCTTTCTCTATATGAAACATGCCATCAGCTCATAGAACTCAATTGAATTTTACTTGAAGAGTAATGCTTGATAGCAGTAGAAGCCACTGTTTTTTAAAACCACCTTTTTCCCTAGAGAGTTCAACCTGATTTCTGGGAGCATATATATATATATATATATATATATATATATATATATATATATATATATATATATATATATCCTTTAAAAAGTTTTAAAGTTAAAAGCTCTACATGTTATATTTTATTTTTAGTTTATTTTTTTCAGACATGTATTGGGCACTTTTTAATACTACTGTTTTCTGGTCTGATTCAACTCTGGGCTTTTATGTATTATATATAGTTTAGAGGTTTAGTGAGTGATGTTGATGTATGAGCATAAGAAAAGTAGGTATGAAGTGCAGTTTATGAGGTTATGTAGGAAATATAATACTTAACTATAGAATTGGAGAGGTTAAGATTTTATCGATCAGGGAAACATACTCTCAGAGGTCTGTTCTATAAAGAGCAATTTAAGAATAAGCTTTTTATACGCATATTTTTCAGAATAAACTTTTCATACACATGTATACATTCAGATACATACATACATTTTCACATATATTGTGCTCATGTGTACAAACATAAATATGTGTGTGTGTGCATGTATATATATATATATATATATATATATATATATATATATATATATACACACACACACACACACACTGGACTCTCCCATTGTTTTCAATATATGAAGGTCAAGCAGCTATAGTGGCGAAGGCTTGTGCAGAACCAACCACAAATACAGAGAACAGCACTGTATGCCACAAGGCCCCCAAACCACTTTTCACGAGTTGCTGTTCTTCAAGGCTATAGGACCCAGTCTGTCCTGCTATTTAGCCATCCATAGCTGGGGTGAGAAAAAATACATATTCATACCTTTCCCAAGGGTATTAGTACATAATGAACTCGGATGGAACTTGAACTCTGCTTTCTGATTCCTCAATCTGAGCCGCTACCCATTACTCCACTGTGCCTCCAATATATCTGGCTGAGTGGTTCTTGATGTTCTTTGGGCATTCAACACCTTAAGAATGTGCCTAAAATCCAAACATGGGTTGACCCAAGACTAGTGAGTGAAATTGAGTTGACAAATCTGTTTGTACATCATTTACATTATTCAGACTATTGTCTTCATCTTTGTCACCATATTTATCACAACGTTTCGGCCGTTGTACACTCCAGCATTCTTCAGGTGGTTGGAATTTCGAACTGAACCCTTTATTTCACTCACTGGGGTAGACTATTCTAGTTCCACGTGCCATGCTTGATGGATGTCAGTTATTAGTTATCTCCTGCTACTTCCCTCTGAAAGTTAAGCGAGTATTGAACACACACTCTTTGGGTCCTGTCACTGGATCTAACCAACGCCTTTATCCACTGTGCCATGTGTCCTTGAGGACATCTGGGTATGAATTTCTGGGTCTTATAAACCTAATGTCTTCAGCAACCATTTTTACCAGTGCTCATATTGCAATTTTTGCTGTTATCCATACAGTTTTTACCAGAGCTCATATTTCAACTTTTGTTGTTATCATTGCTTTTCTCTGTCACTACTTATTACTGGTTCCCATATTGTATTTATTTCTATGCTTGGTAGGCTCAGGAGATTCATATGTGCTGATTCCTTAAGTTTATGAATTTTCCAATGGTGTTCCTTGTCTATGATCTCAACATGATCCCACAGAGAGCAGTTATCTCCCTTCTCTCTCCATATGTGCTCAGCCACACCTGATTTTTCTAATTCCCCTCATGTTACAGCTTTCTGGTGTTCTTGAAGCTTTACCTTGAGGGGACAGCCTGTCTCTCCTTTATATTCCTTTCCGCAGCTGCACGAGATAGCATACACAGTCTTTAGCCATGTTCTTCTTTATGGGGGGGTCTTACTCGGGAGAGATATCTGCGAAGTGTCGTCAAGCTTTTGAAGGTTATCCTGATGTTATATGGAATGCAGATTCATTGTATTTTCTCTGATAACCCCTTCACATAAGGCAGGCAGACTGTTTTCTGAGTTTTGTTGTCCTCCTCCTCTTTTACCTGCCTATCCCAGTTTTTGGGGGATGCTGCCATATACCCAGGGTAATTGCTACATTGTAGGGTACTACTTATACTAACCAATTCTTTATCTAACGTCTCTGGGTCGCCACTTATGACAGTGTACCCCAGTGAGCAAAATAAAGGGTTCATTTCGAAATTCCAACCACCTGAAGAAGGTCGGCGCATACAACGGCCAAAACGTTGTGATAAATATGGCGACAAAGATGAGGACAATAGTCCGAATAATGTAAATAATGTACATAATACCACATCTCAGGAATATAGACAAATCTGTTTGTATGTCATTGATGATTGTACATGCACATGGTCACGAATTATGGTCAAGGGTTTGAGTATACTAGCATTGTACAAACTACTGATTATACCAGATTATGTGCTCTCATCAAGAAACTGTAACTGATGTCCATTGAGCATAGTTGTAGTGTAAACCACAGGTGGGCTTTTTGAGTGTTGAAGAAACATGAATGTGTATGAGCAGTCATCTTGCAGACTAGTGCTCTCAGAAAAACAACTTAGCGAGTACACACATATATATATATATATATATATATATATATATATATATATATATAAGTGTGTATTTTGACAGCATAATTTCATTGAGACATGTTTCATCAAATAATTTAAACAAGTTTTATCTACTTATTTTCATTTAGATCCTTTTATATCCAAGGACAAGCTTTTTGGTGTCATTATTAAAGAATGAGAGAAAATCACTGTGTGTTATTTATTCTGAGTACTTTTGACATAGCTCAATGTCATCATCAGGGTATTGTTTATTGTGAAACAAATATTATAGTGTTCATTCTTACTTGTGGAGTAAGAAATTTAACTTTCAGATGAAAAGATCTAATTGAAAATAAATAGATAAAACTTGTCTAAATTATTCAACGAAACCACTCTCTCTCTCGATATATATATATATATATATATATATATATATATATATATATATATATATATATATATATATATATATATATATATATATATATATTAGCTGGAACTATGAAGCATGCTTTGAGACTCTATTTATTGAACAGTATATATATTAGGTTGGTGCAAAAATAATGTCGTTTTTTGACGTTAAAAAATACGTCAAAAAACGACATTATTACGTCATTATTTTTGCACCAACCTAATATTTATTTACATCTACTGGTCTGAATATTTGAGAAATATTTATCTCTAATAAGATTTCTCAAATATTCAGGCTGGTAGATGAGAATAAGTAAATATACTGTTTAATGAATAAATATAAGTATCAATTAAAAATAATGTTTAAGTAATATATATATATATATATAGAGAGAGAGAGAGAGAAATTTAATGGAATACTGAAAAGTTCTTAGCTCAAACATGCGATTCCAAATCTCCTTAGTATCCACAGTTCAATAAATTTAGCACATCTTTTCTCAACATTTTTGAATATTTAAATGTACACACATCCACACACACATATGAAGTCAACACTGAGGTCAACACCAAATGGCAACAGTTTGTTTCATGCTTGAATACAATCATCAGGCCATCTTCTGACTTAAAGATTGCATTCAAGCATGAAACAGGCTGTTGCTGCTCGGTGTTGACCTCAGTATCCACTTTTATATATACATATGCTTTATCTCTGATATTAAGCACTTTTGCATATAAATACAGTATTCTCTTAAAAAATAACATTTGAAGTAATATATATATATATATATATATATATATATATATATATATTCTTTTGAAGGAATGAAAACCAGTGACCATAATAGACTTAGAATCAGAATTCATTTCTTTAAGAATTAATCTTGCCTTTTGCTTTAAAAGCTCTATCTTAACAATTCAAAATGCTTGCATATCCCAAATATGCATTAATATCTTCTAAAAACCTTTGCTTCTCTCTCTCTCGACCTCATCTGTGTTCCGTCTCTTAAATCTTCTTTACCATCCAGCAGCAGTCACCCTACTCTGCCTCACCACAACCCATCACAACTACCTTTAACATCTTCACTGTGATTGCTGCTGCTCCTGCTGCTGTTGCCTATCCTTTTTAGTCCATTGCCGTGACTAATTCTCAACCTGGACCAACACCATCAGCATTACTCGTATGCTTCAAGTTCTCCTGGACAGACCAGACGCAGCCATCCTTCTTTTCTTTCCTTTTCTTATATTTCCCTGCTACCACCCCCCATTTCCCACCTCCACCAAGTTAGACTAATGTAATGTTGAGGCAAAAATAAATGGAAGTCATGCAATAATTAACAATTTAACTATAAAACCTTTTCCCTCTCAGCTCTTCAGGACATTTTGTCACGTGTGTCAATTTGAATTGGTCACAGACTCATCAGTTCCCCTCCGATGCACGATGTCACAAATTTCCCAACTTTTCCCAGGCACCTTTCCAGGTCACTGCTTTCCCACCCCAACCCATGCCACTAACTCTTCTTATTCAAAGAACATCATGCCTGGAGTTTTAGTAGAACTCACTCAGTATCCCTTCCCCTCTGCCCTATTCTCTTGGCTATACTCTGGCTCAAAACTAATCCTCCCATCCAACCTACCTTACCCTAACAACCTAGTCTTGTGCACTTTATTACAAAATCATAGCACATGCATTTTGGTTGGTATTTCTGATTATTCTGCATATAGTAGCTTCCTTACCGTTAGATTTTACTGTTGTGTTCAGAACAATTACATAAAGTGTCATTGTTTTTGCCTAATAACTCTAAAGGAACCCGATGCTTAATAACCAACACCAACTGACTGATTATCTTGTCATATGATGTCTGAACAAAATGCAATCAAGATAATCATCAAATATAAATTTAAGCTGAAGAAACAGTTTATTTTTTAAACATAAAAGTTAAAATGAATTGGCAATTTTTTCTCAGTTTGCTACCACATCTGGTCTGGTGTTCTTGTTATATATCTCAAGATTTTTGACAAAATCCATAGAAGAATCTCCAATGTTATCAGTCCTGACCTAGCATCTCAGCTTGAGTAACTTTCCCACAACCATAACGTAACTTCCCTGTGCCTTCTCTCTAAACGTTTTCATGGCAATTGTTCTGATGTACTTTCCTCTTTGGTAGCTCAACTTCATGAATTTAAGCATGTTACTAGATTGGCAGTTAGGTTTCATCATTTTGTCATTGAATTAGCTGGATGTAATTGTAAGTTCTATTCTAATCATTTCTCACTAATCATACTTTTCGCCTATAGGACTCTCTTCCAACTTCTTGTTTTCATGTCAACTACAATCTTCAAAAATTTAAATATAAGGTCAGTCACCGTTTTCTGTTTTTTTTAATCCTGTTTTTTTTTTATTTGTCTTTTCTTCTCACTAAAGTTTTCTCATTTTCTTTCACTCTCATTAATCCCTTACACTTCAACAGCCTTATTGCCTTATTAAACTTATTCAAATTAGGTATTTTGAAGTTGTCTTTTTATTCCCCAAATTCATTGATACTATGGGTTTGTTTTCATAATTTGAAATACAGGGTTAATTGTCTTTCAGTAAATGATATTTAAAATATTCCTTATTAATCTGTCTATATTTCTAAGATGAGGTATTATGTACACTATTTACATTGTTTGGACTATTGTTCTCATCTTTGTTGCCATACTTATCACATTTCAGCTGTTGTATGCTCTGGTGGTTGGAATGTTGAACTGAACCCTTTATTTCGCTCACTGCAGTAGACTGTTCTAGTTCCACGTGCCAACAAACAAGAACATCATTGGAAAATTCATAAACGTAAGGAGTCAGCACATATGCTAGGCCACAAAAATCTCCTGAGCCGACCAAGCATAGAAATGAATACAATATGGGAATCAGTAATAAAGAGTGCCAGAGGAAATGCGATAACAGTAAATATAGCAATATGAGCACTGGTAAAAAAAACGATTTCTGAAGACATTAGATTTATAATATCCAGAAATCCATACACAGATGTCCTCAAGGACACATGGCACAGTGGATAAATCCAGTGACAGGCCCCAAAGAGTGTGAGTTCAATACCTGGTTAAGGTGGTGGGGAACTTGGAGAGGGGAATTAACAGGAGATAACTGATAACTGTCATCTATTAGACTAACACAGTCCACCCCAGCGAGTGAAATAAAGAGTTCAGTGCGACATTCTAACCACCTGAAGTAGGCCGGATTTGTGATAAATATGGCAACAAAGATGAGGACAATAGTCCAAATAATGTAAATAATGTTCTTTACTAATGTTGTCAGATTATTCAAATGAACACTTTATTCAATTCACAGAAGCAAAATGTCCCCATTCCTTTGTATATGCCTGGGGAGATTTTTTAATACTAAAATTCACGAATTACAAGGTTTAGGATCCACTCAATGTAGAGGATTGCTGTTAAAATTATAATGATGAATGAGGTGTGTAATATGAATGAAAGAGGAGATGATAGGAAAGGAAGATCATGATGATAAGTAGGGGAGATAAACATTGACCTATAACTTGTTCAAGAAAGCATACATGTGGGAGTTTGTTTCACTTGTATTAGGTAATTCTTCCTTGTTAATATATCTTTGTAATACAACTTTTTCTAATTTAATTACTGACCAAGAGATAGAACTCAAAAGCACCTGGTAAAATGCAACATGTTTATATCTACTCAGATTACTATAACAACAAAGATAAGGATAAAAGTTTGAATAAATAAGTTTATAATAATAATAATAATCACTAATCTCAGAAATTCAAACAGACAGTAGACTTATGCTTTTCAAGAAATGTACTACCAGTAGCATCACTTTGAAGTATTTCTTTTTTACACTTTGAATTCAGTACTATAAATTTGTCTTCCTGCTTAATGAAAAATCTGATTTTCTTTCATTGGACCAGATTTAAAATATTCATTATTAATATTTAACAGTACAAATATTTTTGAAACACCCAATAAAAATGATCTGATAATGAAAACTGTACTTTTCTAATAGAAGTCCTAAAGTTACTGTCATTAGCACCCACTCACATTAGAATCATCATCCTCTCTCCCTATTCTCATTCTCCCCTTTGGTGGTGGTGGTGGTGACAGAAATGGCTGTGAAGCCTCTGCCTACTCCTGAAGACTCATAAGCAGGAGTCAGAGTATGGGTGGTGGATGCAGCTGGACAAGTTGGGCCCTCCTGACAACATGTTACAGATCCTCTTCATTTTGACTGTTGGACTTGAAAGTTTTGGTATCCCCTCAGATGGTCCTCTACCAGGAAGGTAGATTTCAGTAATGGTTTCCCAAGTCTTGAGTTCGATGTTGACCTGCTTCTCACTGTTGAGGTTTACTGAATGAGATTGTTGTAATTGCATAAGAGAGGAGGAAGGAAGAAGTGCATATTATGGAGATATGTAGGATAGATATTAGTTGCCTCTTGACATGAAGAGGTTAAGATGGTAGTGGTTGAGAAAGCATCCTCTCAGGAGTCTGTTTTACAAAATGACAGTTTTGGGGAAAGCTGAGTCAAACTTTATCCTTTCCAAAATAATTCAAAGTGAACGAGGGTGATTTGAGGCTACATACATGACATGATGAGTCCTCGCTGTGAAGGTCTGAACTGGTAGAACTAAGTAACGTAGCTTGTTTGAACATTTGGCATAGTAATAACAATAGAGTATTGAGAGGTAAGCAATGTTTGGTCTGTTGGAAAGGGGTTGCAGGATGAGAATCATTCATCACACACAAGGTCACATAATCATTTTCAAACTTTGTCAAGGCTGGACACTGAGGGCTGACCAATACCAGTCATATTTATCTATATGATTGTGTTTAAATCTCTATTTTTTTATCTGTATATATGTGCCTATGCAAATCTCTATATATAAGCAACGTTCTTTCTCAACTATACTGAATGTAGCTAGCAAAAATTTTCAGATAATGTTCAGACTTTATCAGTACTCTTGAGTTGACTTTGGGTAGAATATTCTATCTATTAATCTCTCTCTCTCTCTCTCTCTCTCTCTATATATATATATATATATATATATATATATATATATATTATTATTACTTAATACACATGTTTGAGCAGCCCCACCCTTCTTAAACAGTGTAAATTATATGTGTGCTCAAGAAGCTAAGAAAAAAATATGTGCCCTACAGCAAGGTTTGAACCTGATTCACTCTTTGTGCAACACCTGCATAGGGGGATGCTGATTAAAATTCTGCCAGAAGACACATTCTTGATTCTTGAATGCACAGGCTGGTAGATTTAATTCTTCTTTTTCTTCTTCTTCTTCATGCCATGACTCTTCAAGACGTGGGCAATCACAACTCTCCACTACTTCCTATCTGCCATGGCCCATAGCAGCATTTTCAGCCTTTGCCAAGTCAACAATTGACTTTGCATTTAAATTTTCATCAATGTTAGTTGACAGGAAAATAATAAGCTGAAAGAGAGTTCAATAGGTGAGAAGTGTGAAACTGTTAAAATAGAACTTATGGTTAAACTTATGAATTTCAAAATAACTCTCCACTACTTCCTATTCTTTGCAGCTATTAGTAAGGTTTGACTTTCCATTATGCCTCTCATTTCTGTTCTGCCACCCATTTGCACAAAGTTGTCAGACAGGTTATTGGCTTTTCCATCTGTCCCTCTGGCCTTCTATATGTCCTATGAGTATCAAATTTCTCAAGCTCTCTTTTCCCATTATCTGTACTAGTAATTTCAACAGACACTTTCTGATTCTAAGTATATGTGTCAATTTTGTTTCCATTTTCCTGAAAACTTTGTTTTCACTGACATGTTTCATTCATGGTATTCTCAAGCAATCCTTATACCCTGTTCTTTTTTATTGTCCTTTCTCCAGGGTAACATTTTCTCAGTTCACTTCACTCTCAGAAATCTTAGTGATTTTGTCACCTTCAGATGAAATGAAACAAAATATGTCCTGAAGCACACAGAGAAAAAAGAAACGCCCCCTCATTCAATGAACAGTTCCATTAAAAGTAACAGAAGATAGCTCATTGAACAATCTATAAAGAAACCTACAGAGACAATGCGGGAATGCTTAGATAATTCATAGACAGTTCCCAAGAGAGCCAGTTCTCATGAAAATCACTGATTTAAAGTTACCTACGACATTTACTAAGAATCCACAAGATTTAGCACAAAATGATGTACAATATTGGTGATAAGGAATCTCTCCTGTTCAGTTGGGATACATGTCTTTTTACATTTCCAGATAAACAAAAATGGAACATAGCAGTTATAAACATTTCATTTTACATTTATGTACCTTTTATATGTTATTTAATCTGAGTCTGATCAAACTAAACATAAGAAAGATATTAAAGTCATAAATGTTATTTAAATTTCATACTCTAATAAATAATAATTACATAATTTTTAATTCAATTGTTATGTCATTTTTGAAATTTTAAGAAAGTAGTTATTTTTAATGAATGCCTTCAAAATAAGATTTTATGATTTTATAAGAAATTAAATAGTTTTTTAAGCTCTGGAGAAACTGTTTCATTTACTTTCTTGAGAAAGAAATGAATTTGTCTTTTCTCTCCATTGGGGATAAAATATCTAAACAGACTGAGAGCTCTCTAGCCTTGGATTGTAGCAAGTCTAAGACAGATATTATTAAACCTTTTTACATTGGTTAAACACTTTTAAAAAAAGTTAAAGTGTCTGTGACACATAAATAATGTTAGCTAAGCCAAGTATATTATCTAAAGTGTATATGAAAAGAAATTTATTAAAAAATTCATTTAATAATTAATAAGTAATTAATAACAATAAACTGTCACAATGCACAAATTTGAAGACCCCAGGTCTAAATTCAGGCCTGATTCTAAGATTAAATGAAGATACATAGATAGATGTAGTGCTACATGGAAAAAACCTGCTTGTTACTGAAACCTCAGAAACATCACCTATGATGTGGTGTACTTGTGACCCAATCCTCTTTGAGCTGATTGAATTGTTTTGAGCTTCTCATCTGGCACCAACAAAAACTAATTAAATCCAATCCTAGGGGGCCCAGATTTCCAGGCCTTTCCCTTGGGAGGGGCTAAAGATAATCCATGGTGCCTGAGGCATCCCCTAAAGGGGAAGTGCCAACAAGGCTAGACTATTTTTAGCTTTTAGTTCCATGTATGTTGAGACTCCCACTTGAAAGTTGGCCTTATGCCACATTCCATTTGATTTGAACTTTGGATAAATACCCAATACTCTAGAAGCAATCTATAAGGAATGAAGAAAATAAGTTATAGAAGCAAGGATTTCTCCCCTTTCAAGTACTATCTGTGTATATTCTTTTTCTATGTGCTGTATCCCTCCAGGACATTGGCAGTCCTGACTCTCCACAACTTTGTAGCCCTTAGCAAAATTTGTTCCTTTGCCAAACTTCCCACCACAAGTTCCACATAAATTTGTCAAGTTGGTGGCCTGCTATCTTCCCTGTCCCTCTTACACTTGATATGCCCTGTGAAAGTTTGTGAAGCCCTTCTTCCACATTATGTGTCTAAGAGATTTCTTTTTGTTTACATTTTCCTTAAGACTCCTTCATTGCTGGAATTCTCGGCATCCTTCTGTAGAACTACATTTCTGTTGCTTCCAGTTTTCTCTCCATCTGTGATGAGTTTGTCAAGTATTCACTGCCATACAAAATAATTTATACCTTTGAGAGAGATAAATATATAGATTTGGGAATAGTTTGTCAAAATGTTTTATTTTAAATATAGTTAGATCGGATTACCTTTTTTCCTAATTGATGATTAGACATGAACCTACTTTAACCAATATACCATTAGCTTACCAGTTCCTTTCTTCAGTGGTTGCCAAAAACCTCTGATACATCAAGTTTGTTTGGGCATACCATTCATCTGTCACAATTGAGAAGCATTAACATTTTATCGAAGTTTAACTGTTTAAGACATTGCATGAAATCAACATACTCTTCAAATTCATGAATAAATATTATAACCTTTGTCCTTCAAGCTACCCTAAATTTGGCCCATCATGGTTAATAGGGTGTGGTCACAGTTATATGGTAGATACTGCTTTGAACATAATGTGGAAAGCTGAATATTATTGGTGACCAGGAATTAAAAATAGGTGATACAATTTACTTTATTACAGAAAGAATATTCATTTTTATTATCTTATTCTTTAATGTGCTAAGTCCATCTCAGGATTAGGACGATCATGGAACTCCACAGCTTTCTGTTATTTGCTGTATTAACTTTTGATACTTTACCATCTCTCTTTGTCCCTATTCTGACATTCAACTGCACAAACTTGTTAAGTAGGTTACTTGTTGTTTACCAAAGTTTCTCAGTTTCTTCAGTATGTCTTGTGAGTGTTAAATTCTCCCAGCAATCTTTCTTTATTATGATGCTGCATATGTTTCTTTATCTGTCACTGCAATCCCTTCTTATACATGAGAAACTTGTCAAAAATTCACTATTATATAGAAGATTAGATATTATTAAGCAGTGCAACACTCTTCTTTTTTTATCCTTTTTTTTCTTTGCTTCTGAGGAAATTTTTCTATCTTTTCATACTTTGCTTAGCTTTGGGAAAGTATCTTCATCTGTGAGGAAATCCTTCAGCAATCACTACTTTATAAGATTCAAAGATTTCATAAGATTTCTTTACACTTTTCTTTGTTTCTAGCAATATTTTTCAATGTCTTAATACACTGCTTAGCTTTGGGAAAGTATCTTCATCTGTGAGGACATTCTGCAGCATTCACATCTGTATAGAAAATTAGATATTAAATAACAGTTCAGTAGACTTCTTTTTGTTGTTCATGAAATTTTTCAAAGTCTTAAAACTTCACCTAGTTTTTCTACTGTTCTCAGAATGAGTTAAACCTGACATATCTAGGGTCAATAAATTTCTTAAAATTATCATTTGGCTGTAACCAGTGCCCTTTGTTTTGAAATGGTACAGATAAACAGGGCAGCCATAATGAGGCATGTAAAAAAGGTATTAATAATTGTATATAAACATTTTCTGTCATTAATTGAATTATATAACATCCTCTCTTGTTACAAATTGCAGATTATATTACTATGAAGGGTACAAATTTACAACTGCAAATTAAGGTTTGTGAAAAATTTGTCCGAGCTATACTTTCCTTGACCATGTATTTGTTTACACCTTTATCTGTAAAGTACAGTTTGCCTAGGCTAGATATATTGGAGAAGTTTGCCCTGCACTTTAAGGAAGGGATGAAAGTAAGTTGGAATTTCCTGAATACTTACAATTTATGATGAGGATAAAATATAGATTTGAATAAATTATTTGTACACATGTATATGTGTGTGTCCAAATACTTTGAATACACAAAACTTGATAAAACCCAACACATGAAACGTGATATCTAAAAACAAGACAACGAATAATAAACATCTTTAAAAATGGCTATTGTAAAGCAAAATTACTTAGACATAGAAATTCTATTTACCAATAGCAACTGAAAATAAAAAAAAAATTATCAGAAATAATGGTTCACTATGATGATTGAAGGATGGCAGTTTCGTAAAAAATATGCATTAAATTATTTGGACCAATATATACAGGCATACATATACATATATATATATATATATATATATATATATATATATATATAAATATGTAATGAAAAACAAACCACTTTAAGGTACCATTACAATAATTTATTTCACCTAAATCCTTTTTTAAGGTTTCAGGATCATCAGGTAAAACTTCCAACAACGAATTGAGAGGAAAACTCTAATATATATATATATATATATATATATATATATATATATATATATATATATATATATATATATATTCCCGTCTATAGAAATCTTCCTCTTACTTGTTCCCTGATAACTATAATCTTCAAAAATTCAAGTGTAATATCAATCAAAATTTTCTGATACCTTCATTTGTGTGTATATATATATATATATATATATATATATATATATATATATATAAAAGTGAACACTGAAGTCAATACTTACAGGTGACAGGCTGTTTCATGCTAGATGCAATCATCAGGCTTGATGATTGTGTCTAGCATAAAACAGCCTGTTGCCTCTAAGTGTTGACTGTAGTGTTCACTTTTATATTTACACATGCTCTATCTCTGATATTGAGCACTTTATATCATAAATATAGCACGCCTTAAGACTATATTTTTTCATATATATATATATATATATATATATATATATATATATATATATTTTAAATCAAGAACTGACAGTTGAAATTTCTAGGGCACATAATGAGGAAATAGGGCTTGGATAATTTGATACTCATAGGACAGATTGAAGGCAAAAGGGACAGATGAAAAACAATGCATAACCTACATAGAGAGCTTGAGTAAATGGATGGTAAGGAAAGAGTTAGGAGTGATAACAAAAAGACAAAATCTGTTAAGAGCTGTAAAGGCCAGGAACTTGTGGAGTGCCATAATCATCAACATTCTGAAAGGACACAGCACATAGCAAAAGAAATAATTTTTCAGTTTTGTAGTACTTATAAAATATCAAAATCTTTATGCTGATCTGTATTTTTTTTTCTTATGGTCAATGTTTTCTGAATAAATGATATTCTATTCGCCACTGAATAATTATGAAGTTTTAATGTTAGAAATTCTATTCTTACTAAATCATCTAAGAAAAATCTTTTACAAAACATGACTACAACCTAAAAAATGAAGATATAGAGATAAGCAGTTTGCCTACCTTTATGTAGTGAACTCTTTTGATAACACAGAGAAGTATTACTTACACACACACACATGTGTGTGTATAGATATATATTATGTTTAATATGTTAACATTCTGGAGTTAAGATTGCTTTCTAAGAAAAATGTAGAGTGAACCATTGAATGTAAAATGAAAAATATGAATATCTCCAAGTAGAATTCACAATCTCTGGTCAGACAACAGGATATTGTCTATCAAGTTCACTTGTCGAAGGTTTATTACCAACTCAATTTTTATATACTTGACTAAACTTGGTATGACTACATAGGAAAGGAAGAAAAATATTGAGGCTCTAAAATTGGTGAGATTGTATTGGTGTGGATCTGCCATGATCACCATGTGAGAGAAACAAAGTCTGGTTGTTGATGTTGTTAGATAGTGCAAGGGTGGAGAGTAAGGATATTTAAATCCTAGGGTCATTATCTGTTAAATGTTTTGTCTGAGGTATTATTATTTCAGCAGTTATATACTGTCCTGTTCATAAATGTAGGATCCCTGTTTGTGTATCTAAATGAGAAATCTTCAAAATTATTTCCAAAAGATAAAGAAAAGTGTACTGAAAATTTCTCAGCAAAAGCAAGAAGGGATTCCCCAATAAAATCCTAATGTCCGATTATTTGTTTCAGATTTTTGGGAAGTGGGTCAAACTAAGAAGTTTTCAGCACACCCTTATTTTATATATATATATATATATATATATATATATATATATACACACACACACTATTTACATTATGCAGACTATTGTCCTCATCTTTGTTGCCATATTTATCAAGACGTTTTGGCCATTGTATGCTCTGTCCTTCTTCAGGTTGTTGGAATGTCAAATTGAACCCTTTATATCGCTCACTGGGGTAGACTGTTCTAGTTCCACGTGCCATGTCTAATGGATGTCACTTATCAGTTATCTTCTGTTAATTCACCTTTCCAAGTTCTCCACTGCCTTAACCAGGTATTGAACTCACAACACTTTTGTGTCCTGTCCCTGTATCTAACCAACGCCTTTATCCACTGTGCCATGTGTTGTTAAGGACTCATGGCACAATGGATGATACAGATCAACATAAACATTTTGATATTTTATAAGTACTATAAAACTGGAAAATTATTTCTTTTTCTGCTTTGTGCTGTGTCCCTTCAGGATGTTGATGATTATGGTTCTCCACAACTTCCTGGCCTTTGTAAATCTTAACAGATTATGTGTTTTTGTTATCATTGCTAACTCTTCCAACCACCTGAAGAAGGCCAGAGCATACAACATCTGAAACAGTGTGATAAATATGGCAACAAAGATGAGGACAATAGTCTGAATAATGTAAATAGTGTACATAATACCTCATCTCAGAAATATATATATATATATATATATATATATATATATATATATATAAAGAAATATAGTCTTAAGGTGTGCTATATTTATGGAATGAAGTGCTCAATATCAGAGATAGAGCGTGTGTAAATATAAAAGTGAACATAGAAGTCAACACTTAGAGGCGACATTCTGTTTCATGCTATATGCAATCGTCAGGCCGCCTTATATATATTAGGTTGGTGCAAAAATAATTTCGTTTTCTCACATAGTAACGTATGTTAGAAAACGAAATTATTTTTGCACCAACCTAATATATATATATATATATATATATATATATATATATATATAGATTGATTGATTGATTGATTGAACAATTGTAGATTGGGGGCTCATAGTCATTGTAAACTCTACAGTTCTTTCATAAACTTTATAATATGTGCTTTGCTAAAGCTACATACAGTTTTATATTCAGAGTTGACTGGTTACCGGGCAAAACTGCAGATCACAGTCTGCCTTATTATTTACTCTCTAGCTGAAGAGTGAAGAGATGGATTTGAAACTTTCCCAAGGGTTTTTGTACAAAAATAAATGTAACATAATTTGATTTGAATTCAAAGTCAGCACTCATTCTGAGCTACTATTCCGTATGCCATCCACACACACACACACACACTACACACATCACACACACACACATATATATAATAATTTTAATAACTGGCCACTTGTATACGGGGATACCCATCTACTAGGGCACCTAGCCAATCCCTAATTCAGACGTTTGCTCAGGCATATTTGTGTTTATTCAAAACACACAGAGCCCACCTGTAGATTATACTACAACTATGCTGAGCATACCTTAGTTTCTGGAAGAGAGCATGTTATCTATCATGATCTGAACAAAGCCAGACCACTCAAGCCCTTGGCCACGATGTCTTGTGACTTTGTGCTAGCACAGCTATCCCCCCCAAGTGTTTTGTCTACCCAATTTCACTCAAAAGGCTTGGGTCAACCTGTGGAGTGGTTATCAGGCACTTTCCAAAGATGCTGCATGCTGGGATTGTCCCCCTCCTTCTTGACAAATCAACCATGGCGAGATTCATACCTAGGTCTCATGGTCAGAAAATGAACATTCCAACTACTCGGCCACGTGCACATATATATGTGTGTACATACATACATACATACATACATATAAAGAGGGACAGAGAGAGAGAGAGAGATATAATATAAAGATATACTTTCTTTCATTGCCTGCTCAGGAGATAGGAGATAGGGCTTTCATATATTTCTTGTTTATTGTGAATATTTTCAAGAAATCAAGTATATATGAATCAGATAACAAATACACTTTATTTATGAGGATCTCTTTGTATCAGGAAACTTATCTCTCAGTATTTGTCCAAGGAAGCAAGGAAGACAGAAGGGACACAGATCACTGTACCAGTAAAAGGCAGGAAGAAACATCAGCATCTCATCTTTGTACACCACTTCTCTTTTTCCAGCTGAAGCAATAGCTTCTCACCATTGGAGTTTCAAGTAAGCAAAATAATGCAAGATGATTGGCTAAGAGGATTTTATCTAATTCCTTCATTCCTTGCTGGCTGGTAAGCAGGAATTTCTGGTCCATAAATTTTTGAAATTTGAATATCAGTTCTAATGCAGAAGGAAGGAAAAGTTGGTATTGAGTCTAACTTACGCAATCTTGCCATGTACGGAACGACTCGTTGATCTGGGCAGGATATTAAAGTCATTTAGATCATCTCTGCCAATGCAATTAGAAGGTCCTGCCTTATGGGCGAAGCAAAACCTATAGATTCATTACAGAAGCTCTAAATCTGACCAATGATATGGGCTTGTGGTATGGGCAGTGGCTCCTTGTGAGTCACTCCTTGTACTGTTGTGCCCACAGTAAACTCTTTCCCCTGCTTCTCCAGTATCAGCAAATGCTCTTTCTTTTATTTATAAAGCAAAGAAAATCAGTGAGATTTGTGAATGCTCTGGAAGTCAAATATCTATATTATATAGTTAGTTATTTCTATCAGTGGGCAGAAGTGTTTTTTGCTTGAACAAGAAAGGTAACAGTGAATAAAGCCAGCAAAAGTCTTGTACAATATATTTCTTCATGTTTAGCAATGAAACTAGTTACATATGAAAATGATAAATAATTACAGGAAGTTTTTAGGTTGAAAACAAGTTGGCTTTATTAAATAAATCATTAGCTGTGGATTTTACAAGACTGGACCTAATTGGAGTCGGCACTGGCAATGACTGGTGTTGTCATAGTTGTAAAAACATTTTTATTATTCATCTAACTATGATTTCCACTATGGAATAATTAGAATTTACTTTAGCTTTAGTAGCCTCTATTAGTCTTCAGAATAAGAAAAAGTCCAAACTTCATATACTTATTTACATCACAGACATAGAGCAGCTTAATTGTAATAATTATCAGAATTTAGTATTTAGTTCCAGATCAAGAAGACTTCTTTTTCTTATCAGATAGATTATCATTATTACCTGAATGATTTTTACTAGATGGGGAATATTGTTCTAAACTGATCAACTGTTAAATTCACTAAATAAGAATTTCTGCAAATACATTCAGTTTATGACTGAATCAAAGCAAAATATCTTGAAAAATCATTTTGAACGGAATAACAAATATTTACCAACCATAAACTGAATAAATTAGTATGCACCAAGCAAAAACTAAATAAACTGGTATGTACCAACCAAAAACAAATTAACTATTAGGTTGGTGCAAAAATAATGACGTAATAATGTCGTTTTTTTAACGTCAAAAAAACGACATTATTACGTCATTATTTTTGCACCAACCTAATAGTATTTACCAACTTTCTTTTCTTTCTATGTGCTGTGTCCTTTCAGCACATAGGTGATCATAGCTCTCCACTTCCCTCTATCCCTTGCAGCTCTCAACAAGTTTCTTCCCTCTGCCACCTTCCCCCAGACCCATATTCTGTCATCCATTTGCTTAAGGTTGTCACACGCTGCTTTCCCTTGTCTCTCTCTTTCCCTCTATTCAACCCCCATCAGTATCAGACTCTCCAGGCCCTCTTTCCTCATTATATGTCCCTGGAACTTCAGCTGCCTCTTCCTCATATTAAGTAAAAGCCTCTTTCTTGTTTGCATCCTCTCTAAGATCTCATCATTGCTCACACAATCGGTCCATGGTATCTTTAGCATCGTTCTGCAGAACCACATCTCTGTCACCTCAAGTCTCTTCTTCAACTTTGAGGAAATCGTCCAACATTTGCTGCCATAATGAAGGATACTGGAGAAGCAGGGGGAAAAGTTTACTGTGGGCACAACAGTACAAGGAGTGACTCACAAGGAGCCACTGCCCATACCACAAGCCCATATCATTGGTCAGATTTAGAGCTTCTGTCATGTAACAGCTCAGTAAAAACTAAATAAACTAGAATGTACTCACCAGAAATTAAATAACATGTTCAAATTAATTCTTCTTCGGTAAATATGTTATTGGTTAATTTTCTTTTCACATAAACTAAGTCTTGTAGATAAGAAAATGGAGAGTGATCACTTGCTAAATTATGAAGAAATATGCACAGACACTCATATCTATCTATCTATCTATCTATATATATATATATATATATATATATATATATATATAAAAGTCAAGGAATACTAACCACTCATACTAACATAGTTTCCATCGGTAAGGTTTCTTCAGGTAGTGAAGGTTAATAGTGATTCCCAAATCTTTGTCTCTTTTTTAAACATTCTCAAGGGGGATTACTGTTGAAAGGGATGAGTAAAGCAAGAGTAGTTGGAATGTAAGAGAGCTGGAGGTAAAATTAATATTAATAAAATTTATTTTTAAAAAATTATGTTAAAAGAAAGTATTAAATTTTAGAAAGAGAGAAAATTAATATTAATAATAATGAATATTTTTTTGAAACTAAGAAGAGAGACAATGTTAGAGAGAATTTAAGGGAGGGAGAAAAATATATTAATATTAATATTATAATAATAATTAAGGAGAGGAGTAAATCAATATATGTGTGTCAGAATATATAATATATACGTATATATATATATATATATATATATATGGCTTCCCATGCTTAACACTTCTTGTTTTCACTCTCACACAATCATGTGTGACGGCATGAGCCATGGTGCGATTTTCGCTTCCAGCGTCTCGTATGCATGAGTTTGTCATTGCTTGGAAATCTTCCATGCAAACAAAAACAGACTATCATTATTGCCATGTCCGTGTATTGTTTAATATATTGTAATGTTATTGTCATCTTTGGAATGCTAGCTGTCCTCTGGTAGCAGCAACACATGTTCAATATTTTTTTTTATATCCAAATATGCTTTAGATAAGGCTGGTGAAGCTCAGGTTATTGCTTTAGACATCTTGAAAGTGTTTGACATACTGGTGTTCATCATAATTTGAAAGGCTATTTCCAGATGAAATTTTGAACTGATTCAGTCTTTCTTATCAAATTGTGAAATGAAAGTTGTCCTGAATGGCCACTCTTCTAGATCTTTTTACATTAATGCAGGTGTCCCCCAAGGCTGTATCCTTGGACCTCTGTTGTTCCTTTTTCATCAACAAACTTCTTGATGATATCAGTTCCCAGTAGTATCTGTACTGATGGCATAAACATTTACTCCTGTCACAATAATAAATCTGATAAGTTCAATAAAGTCAAATTGGCAGCTAACATCAATAATGACCTACAGTCTGTTGTTAACTGGGGCAAGGAATGGCTTGTTAGTTTTAACGACTTCAAAACAAAGCTTCTCTCTATCAGTCACCTGACCCCTTCCTGCCTCCCATCAGCATAGATAATAGTAACCTCTATGAGAGTGACTCATTCCACCTTCTTGAGCTTACATTCTCAGCTGACATGAAGTAGAAAGATTATATTGAATCTATTGCTAGGTCTGCTGCTAAAAAAGTTGGTACACTGTGTTGCACTAAATATAATATTAGGTTGGTGCAAAAATAATGTCGTTTTCTCACATATGTTACTATGTGAGAAAACGACATTATGTTTTGCACCAACCTAATAATACTTCCCACTGCCCCTTTCTACCTCGCATCAACATGGCTCATTCTAACACCAAAGAAAGTGATGCACTGTGCGTTTTCAGGCTAACATTCTCAACTGATATGAAGTAGAAAAATTATATTGAATCCATTGCTAAGTTTGCTGCTAATGAACTTAGTTCACTGTATTGTACTAGATAATTTTTATCCTCTGAATCAATCTTATATATTTATAAGTCTACCATTCGTCCACGCTTAAAATACTGCTGACACACATGGCCCAGTGCCTCTGCTATATATTTAGAGTCTTGATAAAATCCAAAAAGGAATCAGGAGTATTATTGGTTCTGATTTGATATCTCAACTTCAATCACTTTCCCATTGCTGTAATGTAGCTTCTCTATGCCTTCTCTGTAAATACTTTCATGGTAATTGTTTGGATGAACTCTTCATTACGGTAACTAGACTTTGTGAATTTAAGTGCAGTGCTAGATTTGCAGCAAGTCATCATCATTTTACAGTTGAATTGGCTAGATATAACCATAAGTTCTATGCTAACAGTTTATTTTCTCGCACATCTCACTTGTGGAACTCTCTTTTGGCTCCATGCCCTCCATCCAACTTTGATCTTCAAAAATTTAAATGCAATGTCCATTGTTTTCTACTGTCTTCTTCATTACTCTTCTATTGTTCTTACTTCTTAATAATATTTCTCTTTTTTTGTATTATTTCACACTCAGTAACTCCTTGTGTCTTAGTAGCTTTACTGCCTTTTTTGGGGTGATATGATTTCTACCTAGTAGAAATGTTTCAGGATAATATTTTAATAATGAACGTGTCCATTAACTTTGAATCGTCATGCTTATCTTCTTTCTAAATAATATCAAAAATATTAGGTTGGTGCAAAAATAATGACATAATAATGTTGGTTTTTGACGTATTTTTAACATTAAAAAACAACATTATTACGTCATTATTTTTCCACCAACCTAATACAATATTTATTGAATAGGATTTCAATTCTAACAAGTATTTTACATGATTATGAGAGTTTAAGACCACACTAATAAATCCTTCTATATGGTAGTGAATGCTGTACAATCTCCTCACTGATGAAGAAGAAACCTGAAGCAACAGAAATATAGTTCTACAGAAGGATGTTGAGTATACCATGAACTGAACATGTCAGAGGTGACAGTTTTAGAGAAAATGGAAACAAAAAGGATACTTAACGAGGGAGTTGAAAATTTTAGGGTACATAATGAGGAAAGAAGTCTTGGAAAATATGACACTCACAAGACATATTGAAAGCGGGAGAGACATCACCATAACCTACTAAATGATCTTGTGTAAATGGATGGCAGAACAGGGTTTAAGAGTGATAGCACATAGAAGAAGGAATATGGCTCATAAAAGAAGAAGAAGAAGAGACCAGATTCACATCTTACTTATGAATGTCTTCCTTAGAAACAGGACTCTGATTTTTCTGTCCTATCAATGACTAATTTCTTTTTATATGAAGCCATCTTATCTTTCATTGAGAGATTAATTTCCTGCCATACTAAGAAATTGCAAAATTAGTAGGAGCACAATTCACAAATCATATATATGACAAGCAAAGTCCCTGAATCAGGAATTAGTCACCACAATTGATTCTACTATAATCAAGTACCAATTTAGTGTGTGTATATATATATATATATATATATATATATATATATATATATATTTAACTAGGTTATTCAAATTTTACAGGTAGAGATAGCTTCTGAGATGATCAGAAGTTAATTTTGATGTCTTTTGTCATTTTTGGTACAGAGTACTTCAACAGAAATATGGTTCTATAGAAGGATGTTGAGTATACCATGATCTGAACATGTGAGCAACAATGAAGTTTTAGAGGAAATATAAATGCAAAGGGCACTTAAACTTAACATCAGACAATTGAAATTTCCAGAGCATATAATGAGGAAAGGATGCTGGGAAAATTTGACACTCACAGGACATATTGAAGGCATGATGAACAGAGAAAAACAGTGCATAACTTATCTAAAAAGTTTGTGTCTATTGATGGCAAAACAAAGTTTAGGAAAGATGACAAAATTTACTAAGCCACAGAGGAGAGGGAATTGTAGAGAGCCATGATCGCCAATATCCTGAAGGGAAATGGTGCACATAAGAAGACTTCATTGAAAATATAAACAGAAGAAATACAGGTTTCTTACTTTTTAAATCTATTTTGTTACTATCTCTATTCCATAGTGACTGTTACATTTGCATAGGAATTCCATATTGTCATTGGAGTATATAGGTTTAAAAAAATACTCAAATGAAAGATGTAATGATAACAATATCATTATTAGAAAAATTAATACAAACATTATACTCCCTCACATAAAATGTGTAGCGTGACTTACCAGAGGGGTCCATTGCTGACACAAATAACAGGTGTTTGTTTCATCAGAACAGGTCTGTGGTTCCCTTTGTCTGGAGATGGTCCTTTGGCTTAGGAGCAGTTCCTAGGTCCTTGTGTGAGTGTCTATCCTCTATGCCAGTCCATGTGGGTGTGAACCTTGATAGCTTTAACATATATCTACTTCTATATAGGGGATGACAAGCTTTTTCACCAACCCAACACTGTAAATGTAGCAACTATTATGGGACAAAAACTTAATATTTAATAATTTAAATTTGTTTCTTAAAGATGCTGAAGAAATATTTTTATTGAAACTGTTACTCAACCCATTAATATTGGTTTTCTGTTTAATATTGTTTTTATATCTTTGCACATCATAGTTTTAAACCATTATTCTCACAAATCATTATTTCAAACGTGAGTTGGGGTGATGTATCCTATTCAACCATTATAATGATTATTCAAACATTCTATTGAATTTCTAAATTTTGTTGCATTAACTGATAGTGTATTCCGTCCATAAATGTTTTCACCCTCATCCCTCTCTTTCTACATATATGAATTCTTATTCCGTTAAGAAGATTGCATCTCCGATATCATTAATCAAAGAACAACATTAAATTCTTATAGTGATCACACATGCACCATACTCTCTCATATCTTGACTTGTCCCCTTTCAAAACTTAGTGTAATTCATGTACTTATTGATAATTCTATTAAAAACAACGAAAAATATTAACATAAGACAAATGTGGGTAGATAATACCTAAATACTGTTTGTTCATCTATGGTGCAGTTGTGAAACCCTTTTCCTATGACACCATGATGCATGTTATATTTGAATTCTATCATTCCTCCCAAAATGCCAGGAGGTGACCAACAAAATGTTGTCTGTCACACTGACAATACTCAATTCTTGATCATGAATTAAACAGTTGTAAATACTCGGACTAAACAGAATAAAACATAAACTTCAAACTTAAACTGACAGACCTTGTCGGTTGAATTTAACAAAACTTGCTGAGATGAATGTGTAACCTAAATATAGCTTTACTTACATACACACATATATATATATATATATATATATATATAAGGGTGTTTCATTAACATGGACTATATATAAGGGTGCTTCATTAAGACGGATCAAAGTCCGCAGTAAATAAATCAGTGTTATTGGTGAAAATTTATTCATTTCTCTATTGGATCATGTTATTTAAGTCATGGCAATTATGTGTTAAAAATAATATCGGCCAAATGTCTGCCAAATCTGAAAGAAAAAGAAAAAATTCATTAGACGCTTAAACTTAATTCACATTTAAAATCGGTCCAGGTTATTGGAATGCCCTTTACATGTAAAATTTCAATTATAACTGAAATATATCTGTGAAAGGACAATGTTAATAAAGTCTAGCCAAAAATTCAACAATATCATTTACTTAATTTTTGTTTAATATACATTAAATTATTTCATTTAGCCTCTTCCATAATTTTCCTAGACTTTTCAGATAGCCTGATGGATATTTATAAGCGTCTCTTAGATTAAAAAAAATTTTGAAAAACTAACACAACATTTTTACTTTTCTTTATAAATATTGTTGCAAAATAAAATCCTTACATTTGCCATGATAATGTTTATCAGAGGAGGAAATACATTGGCTAAGATGTTTTCCTTTTTATTTATACATTCATACACACACACACACACACACACATATATATATATATATATATATATATATATATAATGTGTGTGTGTGTGTGTATGCATAGAACTGATGAACTATATATCTGCAAAACTTTACCTCTTAGGTTGGTGCAAAAATAATGACGGTTTTTGACATATTTTTAACGTCAAAAACCGTCATTATTTTTGCACCAACCTAATAGATAAGTCCTTTGAATATATATATGTGTGTGTGTGTATGTTGCAAATTCCTGGACGCGAATTTCCTGAAAATTCTATAACTGATTCCATTCATGTGAGAGAGCTGATGGCCTTTATCCACTGTGCCATGTGTCCTCAAGGACACATGGCACAGTGGATAAAGTCGTTAGTTAGATCTAGTGACAGGACCCAAAGAGTATGGGTTCAATACCCGGTTAAGGCCGTGGAGAACTTTCAGAGGGGAATTAACAGGAGATAAATGACATCCATTACACATGGCACGTGGAACTAGAAAAATCTATCCCAGTGAGCGAAATAAAGGGTTCAGTTCGACATTCCAACCACCTGAAGAAGGCTGGAGTGTACAACAGACAAAACGTTGTAATAAATATGGCGACAAAGATGAGGACAATAGTCCAAATAATGTAAAAAGTATTCATGAAATGAATGCCTCCTGGTGGTGAAATTTCAAGAGATATGTGAACAGTGAGACATGGGAAACTGTCAGTAACTTGTCAAATGAACAAACTGATCAATCAGCTGATTTTTATCTGAATTCTTGTCTTGCACGGAATATGTTTAATTCCATTATTGTCTAGATTGTTATATATTTATTTTTTCTAGCTTTCTGTTATAAAAAATTCACAAATAATAAAAAATATATATGCATTAACAGTCAGAATTAGGAATTATCAATAGTTCAATAAACAATATTTTATTAACTTGTAAAATGTCATATCCCTTCATGACATTAGCAATCATGGCTTCCTAGAGATTCTGTATTTTAAAAATATATACTATCTTCAAAGTGTCATACTTACAAAGGAAATTCTCTAGACTGGTGTAATATACAACCCTTCATTAGATCCTATATACTGACTGTACAAAATAACAGACAGAGTGCTTTACCAAATAACAAAGAACCACATCATTTGAATGCTTTTGACAGCAATGGAAATGAATAGTACATGTAACTAAAAGAAAAAAGGATGATATAATCAAGCTGTTAACCTTCTACTCTACAAAAAAAATAGTTTGCAAGGAAACTCCCACCAATATTAGAAAGAACTATAACAGTGAACTTCTGAACTTTAATTACCTGAAAACTATTTGAACAAAAAGATTTTATAAATTTAAACTAACAATAACACTAACTTTTTGGTCAATGAGTACCAGGTGTTTCTTATATGAATTGATTTGCTTTTTATGGCTTATCGACCTTTTTGAGGTTATTTAAAGCCAGAAAACATTTTCAGATTGTAAGCATTTTTAAGATAATAATGAATTACTAATATAAGTTTTTCTAATCTTGATTAACCCATAAATGGATTCATACCTTTCCCAAGATGCATTTGCACATGGGAATATAATGGACCCAACTAGAATTGGAACTTACCTCTCTCCAATTTCTAATTCCAAGTCGTTATCCATGACACCAACCTTACAGCACTTGATATTTCCAAGCACTCACCCATCTAGGTACTGACCAAGCTTGATGTTGCTTAACTTTTAAACTTGCTAATTTTACTATTACCATTTCTATGGCTTAGCCAAAGAAAATTGGATGATTTAATTGTATATTGTTGGAATGCTAAGTTTTTTGTGTTATGTGAGTGAAGTTACATTATGTGATTTGATGATGCCTGGTCCAATAAAACAGGTCCCTGGGGATTAAACTAAATCATGTGACCATGTGGAAGAGAATAGCAATGACAGACTGGGACAATTTAACAAAGGAGAACATACCACTGAGGAAAACAAGCATCCCTAGGTGTTCAGCCCAAGAGGGTGCTTTATTGTTTGAGAAGTCAAAATAATCAGGTACTGCGTAAAGTGGAACATCATCCATCACTGTTTAAAGTCTCTTTCCTACTCTGTCATCCATTTTCCATCTTGGGTATTACAAATGATGAATTCTTTCTCTTATAAAGCAAAACAAATTGTCTGACATATTTCTCAAGAACTAAGACAAAAAGATCACCGGCCATGGAAGAAGATAGGAATGAAAGAAGAAACCAAGAAAATCTGATTATTACCTTTTGTTAATGCAGAAAAATGTTCACATTTTTTAATCACTTGTAGAAGAGTCCAATAATGTATTGACAAGATTGGTGAATAGAAGGAGATTGAAATCATATCAGTTTTGCTTTTCTAACAAAAGTACTCCCAGATAAGTATTAATATTCCTTTCTATGGAAGATGGCAGTAATGTATTAACAGCGATGGTGAACAGGTAGAGACTTATCAAAATCATATCAATTCTGCTTTTCTAATAATTCACACTGTATTATACTAGATAAAGTCTGTACCTTAGAAATGTTAAAGAAATAAATCAGCCAAAATCCTGTATTCACAAACATTAAACGAGTGTCTAAAATAACATATGAGATCAAGAAAATAGAAAATCAATTCTCTAAATGGTATACAGAATCCATCAGAGGAAGGTCAACAAAATTGCCAGCTGAAACCTTATGTTTAAAACAACAAAAATACAAATAACAGTGTAGAAAATCTATAGAATAATGAGCAAAGTTTAACATTTGTACCTGCAAAAAAGATGGCTTTTTTCTGAAACCACTATTACTGTATAGTCACTCAAAATGTTTTTATTGTTTCAAAAAGTATACTTAAAATTTTAATAATATCGAAACATATGAAAATGGATTTCTCTTTATTCTTGAGAATTGACAACAAAAGTATTAGACACTTTTCTTGTAATTAAACAATCTAATAAATAAATAGTGTTTTCCATTTTCATTACCAGTTCTCAAGAAATAAAATTAAAAATCCAGATGCTCACAATATATTTTAGTGAATTTATATGTTGAAAGCAATGCCAAGAAAATGTATTTTTTTTAAATTCATTGTTGATTCCAAGCAAAACACTTGCTCCTCCTTATTTTATAGGTAGAAGCACATAAATGCATGCTGGGATTTCTTTCTAGCCAATAAAATAGGCTATTTCTCAGTTTCATCTAACTCAGTCCCAGTCTGTCTTGTCTTGAAGTCAGAACACTACATTTGCTTGTCTGAATTTGCTTTTATGTGTCAACCCCAATTCTTAGTTTGTGAACTTTTACCATATTACTGTTGCTTTACCTTATTATTGTTGATTTGCATATGTTGTTTTTTATTGCTTTATATTACTTTTTGACTTGTTCTTTTCTTTTTCTTGTTATTGCTTATTGTAAACTTTGTCAATTCTGTTTCTTGAACAGATCTGTTACTTATTTTACATTTAACCATAATTACTCACTCCACAATAATAATTACTCTTAGTTATATGTTTATTTAAATTTTCTTGTTTATAGATATTTTTATATATTTATGAATAAGAAAATTGGTTTGCACAGTTATTTCTTGCATTGTAGTTGGTTCACATAAATAAAAAAGATTATTCTTTTACATAAACAATAAACATCCTTTTGTTGGAAATTCTCAAGAATGAAGAAATACGTGAATCCAGTTTTGTATATTTTGGTTTTATTAAAGTTCTAAAATTAGCCTTTTAAAAAAATAAAATTTATCAAGAGTGTATAGTCATTGCAGTGTCAAAGGAAAAACCATCCTTTTGTTACACTATTTTTTCTGGTATGGATACTAAACTTTGCTGAATTATGGTTATTTACCGATTTTAGATTTGTCTGGCATAGACTAAACTGTGGAAGGGCAATTGGTTTGGAAAGATTCTGTTTAGGGGTTGCCTGTTTTAAAAATCTATCATTTAAATCCTGGCTCTTAGCTGAACTTGAATCCCAATCACTGGCGTCAATGGGAAATACGCAACTATGCAAATTCCCAAGATATATATACATATTTTGTTCTAAATTTAAATTCATGAATATTTATATTATGTAAGCAAATACAATGAAATGTATTTGTTATGCAAACAAATATCTCATGCAATTCCAAGCAGTGTAAAAACACACCTTGGGTAGTATGTCTAAAAAATGTAAATTAATTCTTGCGGTCTTGGCAAATTTATTTAGGAAACTGCAGCAGTTACTTGCATTTTACCAACTTGTAATTAACTTTGGAATCAAACAATATTTTCATTTTTTTTATATTTTTTCCTTTTTGGAGTTGCTTATTTACCCTATCTTTTTATGGATCGGAAAGAGGTCTAAAAGTCTCTAGACACAGATAATAAAATTTGTACATAGCAAAACAAATTAAGGATATTTCAAACATTAGTGGCTCAGTTAGCTCAAGATGCTGCTCAAAACTTTGGGAATTTAAACAGCACACACAAAAAAAATAGAATACAGACTTTTGCCTGTAATTTAGAAAAAACTGCCACCATCATTGTACATATGTGACAATGTACAAAGGATTGCCAGACGGCCATGGCGGCTTATGTATAAAGACAAGTTGAATAGTAACCTCTCAGCTGTTAATGTGCTTCATACTAACTTTGAGTGAGTTGCAACGGGACAGAAATAACGTGAGATATTTGTGCCAGAGTGGTACCAGAAATTTAGAAATCAGTTTTATCGACCAGCTAAAAGATGAAAGACAATGGTGAAAAGGGACAGCAAATATTTCTGTAGCTATGTCCCAAGATCCTTGCTGTTGCACAATATATAGATTTGTATATAGGTCACTAGCAAGACTGAAGTGTTACATACAACACAAACATAAAAACTGAATGAGGTTGTCAGATCCTCATACATCAAACTCAATGGGAGAGTCCATCATATATATATATATATATATATATATATATATACACACACACACTACAGTTCAAAAGTTTGAAGTCAACCCCAGAATTAGACTGGGATGAACTTGACAAGAATGGAAAAAAAAATTAAAAAGAGCTCCTAAAGTCATTGAAAAAAAAATGGAATCAATTGTCAAACTTTTGTGACGAATGCCAAAAAATTGTGCTGCAGAAATCAAGATTAAAAGAGGATATTTTGATGAGAGCAAAATTTAATCATAAAATACTTTTTTTTTCTTTTTGTAATAATAAAATTTCTAATAAAAAATCGTCTTACTATAAAATAATTTTCTCTTATTTAAAGCAAACAACTACTATATTTTGGGCCAATTTAAAAATTTACCCAAGGTGACCTCAATCTTTTGAACTGTAGTATATTATAGAGAGAGAGAGAGAAAGAGAGAGATGTGTGTGTGTGTGTGTGTGTGTGTGTGTGTGTGTGTGTGTGTGTGTGTGTGTGAACTACTTCAAAGGAGACAGTGGAAAATAGGCATCATTTTAAAAGCTTTTTTAAACAACATATTTCTCATTATTTTAGGTTGTATCTAGTATTTATAGCTTGAAATGGTAGCATCTGACTGGTTTTGGCAACAATACTCCAAAAAGCTATAAAGATAAGAAGGGAAAATGTGATCAGAGGCATTACAATTGCTGGATTTGATTTGCCCATGCAAAAACATGTCTATTAGAAGAAGAAAGAGAAAAATTCCAATTGGCAGGTTTCTCTTTCTTGAAATCTCATTATTAAGGGAGTCAAGCCATTAATGTTTATGCATGAATTTTCAAACTGTCTTTTCTTTTATTTGTTCTTCTCAAATTTACAATCTATTTTGAGGTGTTCTAGTTACAACTTTTAAGTCTTGCAAATTAGCTGAGTTTGTATATTTCTGTTCCTCATCTCATGTGATGCAGTGGAGGAAGAAACAATGCTGCTGTTTTATATTTTATGTAAATGAACTATTTTAGATCAACACCTATAAAAGTGTATTGGTCTTATATCTCTTTCTCTGTGTGTTTGGGTGGAAATGGAGAGAGGCATAACAAAAGTAATTAGACAAAATCCATTTTTAAACAGGACTTATTAATCAATAATCAAGAATATTTTGCAATACAAATTAAAATTTGGTGGATTTGCCATGAGTTAACTTTACTCTTCCAGTCATAAATTTATCTGATTTGCTGTCTTTTCTTACAATAAAACATTAAGTACTGTATATACCTGTGTATAAGCTGACTTCATGTATACTGTAACCTCTGAACTTTTTGCATGAACTTTAACCCCTTCAGAAAAAATTTGCCTGTGTATAGTGAAACCACTCACTGAAAACATGATTTTTAATCACTTCAAAAAAAAAAAAATACTTGTGTATAGTTTGATCCCACCTTTTTCTGGGGGTAAAAAATTGATCATAAAACTCACACTATACTTAAGTATATATGGTAAACAAAGGTTTTTACTAAATATTTCTATTATTTTCAGTTTTAAAATGGCCAAGACATGTTCAGTAAGTGTAGTTAAAGAAGAAAAGAGAGAGAGGATTTTTTTTCATTGTTATACCGTACCTATGGACTATAATGGGTATGTCCCAATTTCTATAAATACATTGGTATATACTGTATGTTGTCTTCCACTTAGGATTCACTCTGATTCAATTCTGGTTCACCGCTAGCAGTTGGTTACTTACTACACGCTGCTGGTGAATTTTGTGTGTTGTTTCTGTTATAAATATTACCATTCATTTCAAACCTTCATTCTGGTTATTCTTATTCAGTAACCCTTTGCTAGGTTACAACATTTACTTAACCAAAGAAAAGAATAGAAAAGTGTTAACTGACGAAAGGAGGCATTACGTATTGTGTATAAGGAGGCAGTATAAAAATCCAGAAGTGAAGCAGGAGGGACGTTTTTTTGGATGTTCTGTTGCTTTGGGGTGGGGGGAAGGTGTCAGCTTATGAAACAGAATAGAGGCAAGTGGGAAGTTATAACGACAACTAATTGGACAAATTGACAAATTTAGTAAAAAGGTTTGGGAAAAAGTACATTACTTCTGTGTTTGTGTGTATATATATATATATATATATATATAAAAAAGAGAGTGTTTTTTTTTCATACATAGTGACAAACATGTATATATTAGGTGAAAGAAGTATGTCAGAATGTGAAAAGTTTTTATGTGATGCATTTTGTTCTTTTGGAATTCAGTGAACAAAGTCTCCAGATGAAACAGAAACACTAAGATTCTTACATTTAAACTAATTTTTTTTTAGATATGTGCTTTCATTTCATTTAGATATATCATTTTCCCATATATATATATATATATATATATATATATATATATATATATATATATATATATATATATATATATATATATATATATATATATATACACAGACACAGTAGAGTAGTGGATAGCAGCTCAGATTGAGGAAATGGAGAGCTGAGTTCAAATTGCAGTTGAATCCATTACATTCACTTTCATGGGAAAGTTCAAACTGGTCTAGAAGAAGGACAATTCTGAATTCAAAACCTGCTGGGGGTCATTTGGTGACCTTGTGGCATGTAGTGCACCAGGTCCCTATATTCAGCCCTTTAAAATTGTGGATGGTTCTGCACAAAGACTTCACCACTATAATCCAAAAAATATGTTCTGGTTTCTGGGTTGTTGGTTCCTAGGAACTTAGCTCATATGTTGAATACAATGGGAAAGTTCACCATACATACATACATACATACATACATACATACATACATATATATATATATATATATATATATATGGTTGGATTGATGTGAGTTTGTGACACTGGGTTTCATGCTTTTGCGATCGTCAGACAAACTGATTAATTTTTTTAAATTTTGAGTTTATGTAGATTGCGTGTATTGGTGTTATTATTGAAGTGGGGGGAAACGTCGTTGTGGTGTCATCATGCTAACTCAAACATCGATGTTTGTTCATACGCCCAATGACGTACGCTGACACACATACATAATTGGTCGTCCGTCGGGACTCATACATATATAAACATATGTGGGCAGTTTCGGATATGACATATGTGTGTATACGGTTGGTGTTGTGTCTATACATACGCATTTGTATGTTGAAATTCAAAGATTGGAAGTGTAGCGAAAATTTCTCGTGAATGTCTTGTGAATGTATACATGTCATTTTTCTATTTTTCCACTGAATAATATTTCCTCACATGTATGTATATACATGTGGTGGGGTTTGTGTAAAATTATGATAGGTTAAAATTATATATTATCTCTATCTCTGATATTGAGCGCTTTCTAAGTACCACACATATAATATATAAATAATTATATATATATATATATATATATATATATTTATATACACACACATTTCACATATATATATATATATATATATATATATTTAGAGAGAGAAAGCTATTCATGAAAATATATATAGGGATCTTCAGTTAGTTTAGCATAAACTAGTATAAGATCTGTTGGTCTGTAATTGAAAAATTAACTCACTCTTCTGAAAAGAATATGAGACTATTTTCTGATCATCATCTGTATGGAAGATACACTTATGTGTATATATATATATATATATATATGCACACATATGAAACATTCACCTGGAAACATGCCTTTATAGATACATCCCTCTATTCCCCATTTTCTTCTAGATCACTTATAATTATTTATTCTTTCACTATTCATTATAACATAATATCGATTTGAATGTTGTCATATATATATATATATATATTTATACACACATATATACATGGTCATAAATCTCATCTCTCAATGCTTGCATGCACAGCTGAATCTATATATCATTGCCTTTCTTTCCCCCTGTAACCTTCTTGTATAGACATAAATATAAATACATAATTGGGCACTGCATTCAAAAACTGACTACCGCAACGTTATGTAGTAATACCTCATTTTCCATCTGTGCATCTCATTAGCCTTTGTTGGCTAATGATGTTTTTTCAAAGACACGTGTAGAATGTTATTCAAATAATAAGTATTTTCATTCAAAACTTGAGTAATTTTCAGAGTTGCAGTTAGCATCACAACTCACAGCACGGAGAATGAAATTGAGGATCTGAGTTCAAATTCAGGCTAGAATAGTTTGCATTTACTTCACCATAATGTCTTTGAAATGGACATGAAATCTCTTATCTCCATTCAGTTATGTATTAAATAGAAGAACAAATATAGATTCCTGTTCTTGTTTGGCAACCAGTCTCACAGTAGAACTGAATTACAAACCATGTTGAAGGCAATAGTAAACCATTCCAATATCACCCCTAAGAAAAATGAAAGAAATGTACAGTTCACAGATATTAAAGAAAAGGAAGGTGTAGAAGGCTATGATCACTTAAATCTTGCAGACTTATGGCATTTTAAAAAGTACTTTTATTCAATAGGTATCTTTATTCAAGACATAGTCATGTTGTTCAAGATTTGTATATTTTTAACAGATTTTAAAAAGTAAATGTCTGGATTAAAATAGTGCAGAACAAACATATTAATTTGTATAATTCATACAAATTAAACAATTTGTAACATAAAAATATTTTTTTTTACCAGCATATACCCAGAGCAATTTTTTTATTAAATACCCACTCTGATTCTCACACTATTCCTGAATCTCTTTCTCCAATCCTGTTTAATTTCAAATAAATTTTTTGATAAATCGAGAATTTGCTGTATTTCTTTGTTTTTTCCTTGCTTCACATTTCATTCTACTTTTGTCCCATTTTACAAAAGATTAGTTATGCATATATATATATATATATATATATATATATATATATATATATATATATATATATATAAGCAAATATATGGATATAGATCCAACAGTATGAAGAAAAATATACAGAAAAAAAACAAACAAAAATCCTTATATGCAATTATGCTGTTTTAATGTTAATATGTCAACGTCGGACGTTTCATTCTAATAAACCATCTTCAGGACATATTCATAAAATATAATTAACATTATCAATTCAACATGACAAAGACGATGGACATAAGAACAAGACTTGTCCAAACAGATAACTGAAAGTTTTATAAGATCAGCTGATCCAAACAGATAACTGAAAGTTTTATCAGATCAGCTGATCTTATAAAACTTTCAGTTATCTGTTTGGATAAGTCTTGTTCTTATGTCCATCGTCTTTGTCATGTTGAATTGATAATGTTAATTATATTTTATGAATATGTCCTGAAGATGGTTTATTAGACCGAAACGTCCGATGTTGACATTATATTAACATTAAAACAGCATAATTGCATATAAAGATTTTTGTTTGTTTTTTTCCGTATATTTTTCTACATATATATGTATATATATATATATATATATATTGGTAACAGACAAAGAATCAAGGTTTGTTTTTTAATCAACTTTTCCTGGTTTTGAACCAAATCTTTCATATTAAATGTCAATTGATGAATAGAAATTCCATAGTTGAACTGAAAGAAAGAGTAAATCCTTGTACTTTTGACCATTCCATTGGTCACCAGCCACATGGAGGTATAGACAAATGTCATTTGCTGATTTTTATTTTCGTCTACTGAAAGATATTGTATAAATTAATGAGACAAGATTTTTTTTTTTTTAAGCATTCAACCCCAAGCACGGTAAGAAACCTTTAGCATGCAAGGGGTTACAGAGAGTTGGAGCAAGAGCAAAGAGGAGTGATAGAGGAAAGGATGAAGAGACGGTTAGGGGCTAGATCAGGGCATCTAGAGACGTCGAATGACGTTACATTTGAATAGTTGGAGATTTTAGCTATCAGGAAAACAAGAAATGGGGAGGGAGTTCCACAGGTGAGAAGTGGGACACATGAAGCTATTGGAGTTGAAGAGACGGCTACATTTAACAGTTTCGTCAGTGAAAGGGTGAGAGCGAAATGCCAACCTAGTTGAATGCTTAAATTCATGAAGTCTTGGAACCAGGGAAAGCAGTTCATCGGAGCAGTTACTGTGAAAGTATCTGTAAAAAAGACAGAGGGAGGCACAGCATGTCTGTGAGAAAGCAGCTGCAGACAAGATGCCAGATCAGAGTCAATTACATTGCATATCCGTTTGGATTTTATCAGTGACCTTGAGACAAATTACAATCTGTCATTGTTTATTGGAATGGTTGGCAAAATATCAGCTAATTTCCAAATAATTCAAACTTTATAAAATGGTAAATAATAAGGATTTCACAACTGTTTTAATCATTTCACCCCAATCAAGGCAGGAATGCCACTAGTATGCAGGGGTTTACAGCAAATGAAAGTGAGAGAAAAACTGAGTATAGGGAGATTGAGGAAAGGATAAAAGCTGAATGGGATTCAAGAAGGTAGAAGATGGCGATTGACATTGCATTTAAATTTTTTAAGAATTTAGCTATCAGGGAAGCAAGTAAACAGAAGGGAGTTTGACAGGCAAGTAGTGTGAGAAAAGAAACTGTTGGAGTAGAAGTGGCAGTTACATTTAACTATTTCAACAGCAAAAGGGTGGGACCTAGATGCCAATCTAGTAGCACACTTAAATTCATGTAGTCAGGGCACCAGGAAAAAAAGCTTGTCAGAGCAATTGCCCTGCATATTTTTGTAATTTAATAAATGTTTATAAATTCAGGAATAAAAAATTATTTTCATATTTATTTTTTCTAAATTGGTAAATGATAAATATTGCATTGCATTAGTTTTAATTGTATTAGTTTTTAGAATTTTATAAATATAAAGTTATACTTGCAAATAAGCATTCTAATGAATAAATAGTGTTTATTATTTTTGTTGTCAATTCCCAAGAACAAAGAAAATGTGTAAATTCACTTTCATCATGTGTTTAGATTTTAATAAAATTCTAATTATTGCTTTTTAAAACAATAAACATTGTCAAGGAGTGAAGGTAGTTAAAATAATAGCAGTGTCAAGGGAAAAACTCTCCCTTTGACACATCATTTTTTTGTGGGCAGAGAGGTTAAACATTGCTCTGTCATTTACATAATATAGCATGATATGATATTGAGATTATAAACACCTGTGCACAACGGAGTGTGATTTTCAAATGAAAAAGAATGTAAAATCTCTAGCTTTTGTTTATTGTTATGATGACAATAAAATTGACCAGGAAACCAAATTATGAAGCATCAAAAACAAAAGTAACTGAAGAAATTTGGCAGTTTTACCAAAGCCTAATTTATTCAGACATAAAAAAAATTCTATGTTAATGATATGTTACCAAAATAATTCAAATTTACATTACAGAAACATTTGGACTGTTGTCCTCATCTTGGTTATTATTATCAGAATGTTTCAGCCACTGTTCCCTCCAGTCTTCTTCCATTACTTCTTGATCCACGTAATCTTCAGGGAATTTCACAATGAACCATTTATTTAATCTATGAGGGTAGAGTGTTCTCATGCGACTAACTATATCTAGGGATATCTCATTTAGTTATTATTTGGTACAGCTCAGTTTATTCTTGCCTTGTTTTTTGTTTATGATGTTCACCCTGTACATGGCTTGAGAGCCACTTGGTGGATATGTGGGGAAGATAACAGTTAACCCCAGATTTGAACAGGTTAAGATTGTAGTGACTGGAGATGCATCCTCTTGGTAGTCGGTTCCACAGAGTAGCATTTCGTGAGAAGAAAATGCTCAAGTGGAACTTCCATCTCAATAATGGAATACAAAAGGAATAAAAGTGGGTTTGCTACAATGTTCATGGCAGGTCTTAGCTATGAAGGCAATAACTAGTGGAAGTGAGTTTAAGTCTGCACTACCTGACCAAGGGATTGAACTCAAAATTACTATACCAACAAATGCATGAACCAACACTTCAGTAACCCCCTTTAATTTATCCTAATTTAGGAATTAAGGAATTCAAAGTTATCATTTTAAAATTAGTAAATATCTAAAGGGTGGATATTGATCATCCTGGGTATGACAATAATCTACATCCAGTAGCAAGGCCTCTGATCAGGAGGTTTTGAGGAGTGTGGAACCACCTTTTAATTGCTGTTGTTAAACTGTCCACCCTGGTCCAGTGCTGTGGCACCTGTTAGGGTCCCAGCTATAGGCAAATAGTGAACTCTTAAACTGGGCTAAAAAACTGAAAGTATAAAAACACATTTTCAAAGTAAAAAAATAACAAACTACCAGCTGTAGATTTTTTTAAAAAATTAACTGCAAGTGATTTTTGTAAAAGAAAAAGAAAAATTACTATCAATAATTCTTGTAAAAAGAAAAAAATTACTCGAGCTGCCAAGAAAATTAAATTTCGGCATTAAATGACCCATAAGAATTTTTGTATGCTGTTAAAGAAACAATGGCTATTGGCACAGAAAGTGGAATTGGTGAGCAAATTTCAGATTTCAGGATAGTCTGTTGTGTTCACTTTCACACTAATACCCTTGGAAAAGGCATGACTCCATTTCTTCTATTCTCAACTCAAGATTAAAAAACATTGTAGACTCTGATAACTAGTCTAAGAGAAGAAAACTCTGAAATCAACTTGGAGAGAAGACAACAGGAAAACACTTCAGTATCTTTCCAAAGATTTACAGCAACTCACAGATAATAAAAAAAAATGGAATCTGTAGAGTGTCTTGAATGCCAATATTCTGGAAGGCATGGAATTTAAAAAATAAAAAAATATCTAAGACTGTTGTTTTGAATACAATAATTTTACCAAGGTCAACTTTATTCAGTCACAGGTATTGTGTGATTGCTTTTTATTAGCATTTATAATCAGTAAATATCTTCGGTTAACTCCATTGACACCTTATATTGACTTGGTCATGTTAGTGGAACCAAGAGAGAAATAGAGAGCAAGAGAGAATGTCACTGAATGAAGCCCAGGGCTGTATCTTTTATGGTCAACTCATCAATTTTGGAAAGTGGTCAATTTCAAAGTGTGCCAATGACTGAGTGCTAATCATGATGTGGTGAGAGAACAGTTTTAGTGAGATAACAGTCACCAACAGACTAACTGGTTAGTTCCTTTTCCTCTTCAAAGTGAGATATCTGTCCCTACAAGTCCATCCTATCTGAAGGCAAAATACTGGCTAAATTGCATCCTGTTTGACCAGTAAGAGTCCTGCTGTCAAAATGTCTGCCTCAAAGACATGTCAACCCAACCTATCCACACGTCTATCACATGCCAGACATCCTTCAGCCACTACAGATACTAACCCCTACCCCACCGATATCACATCCACAACTTAACAGCTTACTAAATTTGGACAAGGGACTATTCAAATGGTGATCACAGAGTGAAAATGAACGATGCCAAACATGGCTTCAAATAAATTTTCCACTTTTGATACTATTTTAGAGAATGCTCATTTAATCACTGATTAGATATCAGTCACTTGTTACAGTAAGTATATGTATCAGAAGACAGCTATAGTTCAATGTACCTATTTATCTATGTACATATGTGAGTATATCTATATACATATATATATATATATATATATAGAGAGAGAGAGGCATGGTGGAGTAGTGGATAGCAGCTTGGATTAAGGAATCAGAGAGCCATATTCAAATTCTAGTCAAATCCATTACATTCACTTACGTGCTAATACCTTTGAGAAAGGTATTAATCCTCTTCTTCCTCCTCCAGCTTTGGGTAAATAGCAGGACAGACTGGGTTCTATAGCCCTGGATGGCAACTGGTCTAGAATAAGGACAACTCTGAATTCAAAACCTGTGGAGGGTCTTTTAGGGACCTTGTGTATCAGGTCTCTGTATTCAGCCCTTCAGAAAATGTGGTTGGTTCTGCACAACACCTTCGCCACTATAATCAAATCATATGCTGGTGTCTGGCTGTCATTTCCTAGAAACTGAACTGCTTTGCTCTCATACGTCAAATATGATGGGAGAGTCCACCATATATATATATATATATATATATATATATATATATAGGCACCTTGAGATGGTGTAATGGTTAGCAAGCTTGTCTCACAAGAACAATTACGACTGAGTAGTGAGTTCGATCCTCACTGGGTGACCCTTCCTTTGGCCTTGTGCCACATCTAAGCTACACTTGGAAAATCACTATATATATATATATATATATATATATATATATGACTTTTTGCTAGCACTGTCATCAATGACCTCCAAAAGTTCTGTTTACCCACTTTCGTTCACAAAACTTGCATCAACCTGTGGGGTATAGTTTTTAGGCACTGTCCAATGGTGCCACATGCAGGGATCACCTCCCTTCAGACCAATAACATCAGGAAGTCACCTTTCTGGTAAGATTCAAACCCATGTCTCATGTTCAGGAAGAAAAAAGTTCTAAGCATTCGGCCAGGATTATGACAGCATTCACCAACTTAAACCAGGAGACCAACCAGAAGATTCCGAAGTCGTCTGGGTCTGTGGTTGAAGCTAGTGGTGATTTTATTGAATAAATTTACTCTTTAGTATTTCAAGATTTTTTTGTGTAATTTTGGTAAATACATCTGTTAAATGAGATGTCAGTGTTATTTTTGCTTAATTTGGATGGCAATTTATCCATCACTCCCTCTCTCTCTCTCTCTCTCTCTATATATATATATATCTATATATATATATATTATTTAATCCATGTATACTGTGCATTCTTTGTGCATATACTGTGTATGCTGATTTTTTATAATTTATATCATTGCACTAGGGCTTGGAGAATTTGACACTCACAAGAGGACATAGTATAGGCAAGATTGGCAGAGAGAAACATCAAGTAACCTACTTAACTAGCTTCTTTAAATGGCTGAAAAAACAAAGAGTGGGAAGGATAGTTAAAAAAAAAACATTAATTTTTAAGAGCTAGAAACGATAGGAAGTTGTGGAGAGCCATGATAGGCCATTTCTTTAAGGAACATGGCATATAAAAGATGTGTGTATGTGTGAAAAGTTATAGATAGTTTTGTTTCTCATGAGATTGTACTTCTATGTTTTATGTCCCTTCAGGATGTAGGTGATCATGGCTCTCCAGAATTCCCTATCATTTATAGCTCTCCCCATGTCTACCGCCCCATGTTTCCCCATAAATTCACACAAGCTTCTCAGGAATGTGATACACTACCTCCTCTTCTCTTTTTTGCTTTTGATACACCCTGTGAGAGTTACGTTTTCTATGCCCTCCTTCTTCTCTATGTGTCCAAAAAATTTCACCTGTCTCTTTCTGACTCAGTATAATTTTCTTTTTTGTTTCACTTCTTCTTCAGACTTCCTCATTGATTACATGCTTCATCCATCGTATTTTCTGTATCTTCTTATAGAACCACATTTCGGTTACCTCCAGTATTCTCTTCATCTGTGAGAAATTCATCCATCTTAAACAACCATATATTAAGATTGATATTACATAGCACTTCCTCATTTTTCTCCTGCTTCCTAATACTTTGTTTAACTTTTGGAAGGCATCGTTTGCTATTTCATTGCATGTTTGATTATTGGTTTCACATTTTCCATCTTGTGTTAAAATACTTCCCAGTTATTTAAACTTCTGTACTACTTGCTTGATATTAACATTTCCAGTTTGAAGTTCACATCTTGGAATTTTATTTATGCAAGTTGATATTTTCAAATGCTGGGAAAATAGTCAGGATATATGAGCAAATATTTTAGTTTCAATTTGTAATATTCTGTCCTTATTAAAAAAAATATTACTATTATTAACTTTTATCATGCATACAAACTCAATCTAACAAATTTTTATTTATGACTAAATCAAAAAATATATTTCATACAAACAGATTTTTTGATTAAACAATATCTAATATGTTTGAAGATATTATTTTTCAGCTTAATACCTCATTGTATAACTATCTTCAGTTTTTCAGCCGTTCATTATATTTTTGTTATACAAGGTGCAGCACAAAGTTTTATTTAAAAATAAATCTAAAAGGTATATCCATACAAACGACTTAAAGACAATATGCCATGTACTAAAATAAAGAATTTTATTATTTTTCATGTTAATATGGACTTCCTACCAATCTATGACCTTCACATTGAATTTTTTAAAACTTTTCTAATTTTTTGAATTTTAGATTACTTGCAGTAGGTTTTATTGTTTCCCAGTGACATTCATTATTTGAATTTTGTTTTCCTTACTTCTATAGATGTCTCTTTTTGTTGTAACCTAGGGAAGATTACTGAATAGAATAATCACACGAAGGTTAGTAATGAGCGATAATACTTAGAACAAGAACAACACATACAAGATTTTCCAGTGACGCATAGAAGTAGTCAACTGCTAGAAGTGAATCAAGTGAATTCCACAATGAATCTCCAACTGCAGACCAACATACAGTATTTACTACTGTATTTATGTGAATGAGGACATACCCATTATCATCCGTAGGTATGCTACAACACTTTTAATGATGGACCGCAAGTTTACTCGTGGGATTAAGATCTGATGGCTATTCCATTAATATGAAACCTCTTTTGGCAAGGTGGGCAATAGTCAGTTTTGCAGATGGTGAAAGAACATTTTCTTGTTTGAATATATTCTTTGGCTTGAAGCTTTTTGGTTGTGATTTGTATCACTCAAAAAATGTCTTCTCCAAGAACTTGTATTAATTCCCTACATTTATCTTGATACTGTCATCAACTTTAAAATGTCCTATTATTTTTCCTGCCTATAATATTGGCCCGAAATGTTACTCCACATTTTTCTCCGACGGCTTCAGAATTATCTTAGTTGATTATTTCAGTGAAATACTCATCCTCTAGGCCAGCATTTTCAATAATTTTTTCCTGTGATGCACAATAAGAACCATATTTTGCAGTGTGACCAATTATATGTATATGTGTAATAAATCAAAGACAAATTCTGTTCACTAGATTCATTTGTTTAGCATCAACAATTTATATGTATATTTCTTATGATCCACACATATTGGAATTGCATGTATCTATTTGTATTATCTATTTGTATGAATATAAAATTATTACTTTTAGAAAAACAAATTTAAAGGCAATTCTGACACAAAAGTAAAGTAAATAATATTCAAAAAAAAATATTTAATGAGATGTAATTTTTTCTTCATAAGCAGCTGATTCCAATTGGGAACACAGGAAGACAATGCTATACACATATCAGGTGTAGTGTAGGGCCGGTTTCTGTCTTTCATCTTAAATTGAGTTAATATAGAAAATCTCAGTTCCCACAAGTAAGTAGTTGTAAAAGCAATAGTAATAAAATAGTCTTTTTACTCAGTAGTGGAAATTCCCCTTTGTTCTTAACTCAAAACAAGATACATAAACTCAATTAGAACAGACTATATATATATATATATATATATATATATATATATATATATATATATATAGGTAAAAGACAATAGGAAAACTGTATTAATAGCCAACGCATTTCATCCAATGTGGACTTTTTCAAGGCAAAAACGAAATAAATTTATTGTAAACAAAGTAACTATTAACAACAAACAAAATGTCCTTAGCAACTGGAAAATTTTCGAAAATGCTATTGTATTCATATTGTCAACTGAAAATTATGTCAAGTTGACAATATGAATAAAATAGCATTTTCTAAATTCCTCTAGTTGCTAAGGACATTTTGTTTGTTGTTAATAGTTACTTTGTTTTCAATAAATTAATTTTGTCTTTGCCTTGAAAAGGTCCACACTGGATGAAATGTGTCAGCTAATAATACAGTTTTCCTATTGTCTTTTACCTTAATACATATTCTCTTTATCTGCAGTTTAAGTCTGAGAAAATTTTCATATATATATTTATAATATAATACAGGCTTAACTCGGTGAAAAACTAGTGATGATTTATGAGGGCTGTGCAACATCTAGAGTTGTTTATATTCTGCACATTGCTCTCACTTATGTATTTTTTCTTTTTTCTTTCTTTTTTTTTTGTCACAACCCATTTTATTTATCTTGTGACCCACTGAAATATCAAGACCCACAGTTTGAAAAACCCTGCTCTAGCCTACCCATCAAACCCATCCAATGTAACTCTGTAGCCATTTTCAAATATAGCTTGTTCTGGTAGAAGGTCACAGTCTTAGAGTACCAGTCAGAATTAAACTCTAATTTTTCTGCAAGTTTGTTAACCAATTATAATATCATATGCTTTTAAATATTTGCTCAGCTTAGTTTAGACTGGTACAAGGCCATAACTCTGTGTCACCCCATGCATATTAATCTCACTGATATACATGTAATGATCTTCAAGAGTAGGTTGCTTACCATAATTCTGCAATAGGTGTCCTATTCTTTCACATATACATACATAGACAGATGTATGTTTGAGCTAACTTATATATAAATACAGATGCATTAATGGATGTAAATTTAACAAGTGTGCAAGTCAGAGTACCTAATTAAATGAAAAATTAGGATAAAAGAGCATCCAGGGGGTACATTTTCAATAATTCTAGCAATTTTCTTATCTCCTCTAATATATTCATCACAAATATCTCCTTAGGCTATATTCTTCACACAGCTACAAACGAATCAGTAAGACATAAAGTTTACCAACATACTAATTCCTTGCAGGAACTTCACAGAAGCCAGAAAGGACGTTATTTGTACAGGGACAAGTGTTATTCTATTCCCATTGCAAGGATTTCACAAGTATCTTGATAAAGGCTCATTAGACAGTAGTTCTTTTTCTGCTCAATGAATTTATTGAAACATAAATCTTTTTGTAAAGTCAGTACAGTTTCTTCTCTAAGGCAAAGTTTCTGTTAATTTCAAGTTAAGATGAGTTTTTACATCTAGGTTCAAAACCTCAAATTACTTTCATAAAAAATAAAAAGTGTATACATTTTAAAACGACAGTATCTTCACACAAAATTTTTTAAAGAATAATACTGAACAGTACTTATGACTTTTCATTGTGAAGGGACTACTCTGGCAGTTTTCTGGTTGTTGCATCCTGACTGGTAGCAAGGAGCCTAAACTCTTTGATAGCACTCAGAGAGTCTTCTCTTGTCAACAGTCACATAATGTAGAAGAATTTGCATTGACATGGATAGGTGTCATTGCTTGTACTTCTGCTAGACAACCCCACTTCCTAGCCAGTTTCAATTGCCATAGACATTAGACAGTGATAATTATTTTGGCCATTTTCTCTTAAAAAAATAATCTTCTTCTTTCATTGTTCTCTCTTTTTAACAATCTTTTTTTCTCTCATATTCTCTCACACTCAGTAACCTCTTGCATCTTAGTGGCTTTTTTGCCTTGCTTGAGGTGAAATAATTAAAAAAAACATTAAAGATTTACCATCATCAACAGAAACTGTTTCATATATAAAGTGCTATTAGACCACAAACTTAGAAATGGATTCCCTGATTAAGTGCTATCCAAATATTACAGGGGATGTGTAACTAAAAAAGAATGCTGATTATTGCCTAGTCTATGTTACTCCATTTGAAGTAAATCTTTTGAGTGTCTATAAAATTATCTCACAAAGGTCAATGTTCAAATGTTTCTGTGATATTCAGTTCTCAGGTGCATACTGTTCAAATTTCCTCTCATTTTAGATAGCACCAAATACACACATATACAACTATAAAATTTAGTTTTATTTGTGCTTAAACATTTTTAAGGAAAAGACATTTTTTTATATACTGTATTTTTATATAATTACATAAAAGATTTTTAAATAATGTAGATATGGAGATTGTGAAAACAGTTTCATCAAGTCTTTTTTTTTTTTTGTTACTAATTTTTCACCCAATAAAAGGCTCAAGCACCACTCACTGAGATTGTGATATGAAAGTAAGAAGAGGTAAGAAGTGCACTTTATGAGTATATGCAGGAAAGATAACTGTTAACCCTAGACTTGTAGGGTTTAAGATTGTAATAATCAAAGAAGTATCCCCTCGGGGATCTGTTCCACAAAATAAGAGTTCTTAGAAAGAAACTGTCCAAATGAAAATGCCTTCTTACTAATGAAATAGAATGGGAATGAGGATAATTCAACCCAGAGTCCATGGTATAGTGAGTCTTAAATACTAAGTTCTGAACTGGTGACACAAAGGAATATAGCTTGTCAGAATATTTCTGCAATGTTTGACCTAAATCTTGCTTTTACTTTTGAATTGAGTTATTAATCAGAACATATACCATATTTAGCAGGACACACCACTCACACACATACATATAATTTTTTGGAGTGGAATACAATCTTTGGAATAACACTTTTCTGAGAATAAATAAAGCTATCTGGGAGATTATTGATGTGATTTTTTTCTTTGATCTCAGGTTTCCAGAATTTATCTATTTTATAGCAGATTGCATTTATTGTGCTTTGAAATTGTGTGTCGTCTGGTGCATCATCATGTTTAATTATCACTTCCTGCCCTGACTTCATTTTATGAATATTAGAGTCAGCACACAGATGCAAAGTGCTTACAAAACACACTTTGAAGCTGGTTATGTTGTGTTTGCGTAATTTCAAACTGTGTCACCAATAGCAAAATAAGCAGCAACATGTTCATTTATTCATATTTTTAATATCAGACCAAGTACACTATCATTGAAAAACTTAAAATCACTTAATATTTGTGAACAGGAGGAAAAGAGAAGAATAATTTCTCTCTGCGATCTGAAGTGAACTATCCTACCCATGAACCTTGATTCATAATATCTTTAATGTTAAAGAATTATACTAGCAGCATGTGATAAATCAGAATAATATTTTCTGTTTTTATTTATTATTCTTATACATGGAACCAGTTTCATTGATAATTAAAGATATTATTGTAGCAAAAAACAGCCTCCACTATATATCCTTACTATGTACATAGAGAGATAACACTATGTATTGCTTTTTTGAATTAAAGGTTTTTTTATTCAGCCTTGAATAATTATGAAGGATAAATAATAAATTCTATGCTGTAATTACTTATAAGTGGTTAAATTTAAAAAAAAAAGAATCCATATTAACTGTCATATCATGTATATACTGTAACTAGTAATTAGTTCAGTTATGGTGGGGGCACAGTGGAGTAATAGAGAGCTGAGTTTGAATTCCAGTCAAATCCATTACATTCACTTACATGTTAATACTCTTGGGAAAAGTATGAATCCTCTTCTTCTTCCCCCAGATATGGGTAAATAGCAGGACAGACCGGGTTCTATAGCCTTGGATAGCAACTAGTCTACCAGAAAGAAATGGCAACCTGCTGTGGGAAAAAATCTGCCTCGTCAGTCATGTATCAAAAGATACATAAATGCCTAATCATGCATGGCACATAACGGACTGATGGTTCACTTATCTTTTGAGTTAAATCCAGTCCTTTATAAATTGGCTAACAATTTCACGTCTAATCCACTTTGTTTTAGTACCATTTAATTTTGCTAAGTTTGTGTTTTCTATATGTTATGTGTTGCATATCTCTCTGCATAGTAGTAGTTTTAGTACAGTTCTCCATGTCCTGAATACCAACCGGGTTTGCTAGGTATAACTGTCCCATGTTCACCAGTTGTTCTCTATTTATACTTGTCTATCTAATTTGCATACAATACTACACTATCTTTAATTAAAATGGAGTAAAATTAAGTCCTTTTTAATTATCTCCCTTGCTTGTTTATTTTACTGAATTCACTTCTTATGGTCATTTTATTTATTTAACCTGAATTTTAAAACTTTAATTCATTTCAATGATAATATTGTGACAAAGCAACTTCTAGAAGCAGAGATAAAATAAATTGAAACAATTACTTTTGTATTTCATAGGTGACTAAATTTACAATGTATATGTGTTGTAGCATACCTACGGACAATAATGGGTATGTTCCTATTCACATAAATACAGTAGTAAATACTGTATGTTGTTCTGCAGTTGGAGATTCATTGTGGAATTCACTTGATTCACTTCTAGCAGTTGACTACTTCTACACACCACTGGCAAATCTTATATGTGTTGTTCTTGTCCTAAGTATTATCGTTCATTACCAACTTTCATATGATTATTCTATTCAGTAACCTTCCCTAGGTTACAACAATATTTAAGGAATTTTTCAGCTTATCATTGGTTTTACTCCTACATCCCTACTATTAGACATTGCTTTGGCTATTTTCTTCCAAAAAAAATTCTGACCAGAAAATATCTGCTATTTTTCTATAATTTTTTTTACCTAACATTTGTTTGAACACTCTGTATATGGTGCACTGAAAATCAAGAAAAATAGTTTGCTACTGATAAGGAATTAAAGCATTCTTTGAGTGAAGCCTGTGCGTCTTGGCAAAGATCATCTTTATTTGAACCTTGTGGACTGGCAATAAAGAATCACAAAGAACTGTACCAAACTGTAGAAACGATATCGCTTGAGGATTTTCAACAGCAGCAATTAAAATTGATATCACATGTAATTCAAAGAGGAAATAATAACATAGCCAAAATATTGATTTTCCACACTACTTCAAACAAAAGGTTAGGAAGGAAAACCCATCAAAACTTGAAAAAAGTGCTAACAGCTACTGGAGTTGAGGAACATATTTCCTGAAAAATTGTTTTAAGAGAAAGATTTTATAAATTTCCACCAAAAGCAGTACTGGCTGCTTGATCAATGAATGATAAATGTTTCCTTATAAAGAAATGGTTAATATTACCATTATGGAACCAATTTATACTATGTTCCTTTTTTTTCTTTGATATCTTATCAACACATGACATCTTTTACTAATGATTCAATTAAATATTTTGGATCAGTAGAATGTTCCAGTCTTTGAATTATTTTTTATTCGAATGAAGTTAGTCTGGCAATACTTTATATTTTATTGTATTAATAAAGGGATGATCTGTCATCAAGAGTTAAAGCAAAAGATTATTGATATAATCCCTTTTTCTTTAATTCTGTATTTTTTCAGGATGTACGTAGGCAATTATGCCTCTCCAGGATTTCATTACTATATGTAATGTTTTTAGTCATTTCACCCCAAGCAAGTCAACTAAGCCACTAAGATGCAAAGTGTTACTGAGTGAGAAAATATGAGAAAAAGAAAAAATTTAATAATTTTTTCTTTTTCTTATATTCTCTCACATTCAGTAACCCTTCACCGAGGAGAGAAAACAGTAAAAGAACTGGGATTAAGAAGACAGAAGAGAATGATTGACATTGCATTCAAATTTTTCAAGATCAAAATTGACTGGAAAGCAAGAAGCTGGAAGAGAGTTTCACAAGCAACAAGTGTAAGAGAAGAAACTTTTAGCATAGAACTTAAGTTACATCCAACTATTTCAACTGTAAAATAATGACACCTTTCCACCAATCTAGTAGCATGCTTGAACTTATAAAGTCTCTGGTACCAAAGAAGAAAGCTCATTAGAACAATTACCATGAAAATATTTATAGAAAAAGAGCAGGGAAGCAACACTATGATGGTGGGAAAGTGACTGAAGGCAAGATGCCAGGTCTGGACCAATAACAATGCAGATTATTCTTTGTATTGGATAAAGAGTCATTAAATACATAGCAAGTGCAACTAACCAGATGTAGCAGCAGTATTCAAAGCAAGGATGAATGGGAGACTGATATAAATGTAAGCTAGCTATTGTCAAGAAAAACTGTCTAGAACAGCAGAGTGAACAAATTTTCCTCCCATGGATTTTGGGAAAATATGTTGAAGTCATTTCTTGTTGCCTTCTCCACAGTTTTGAATTTAGAATACACTTTTTTTCTTTTTTGGGCATCAGGTAATTTTAGCTGAGCCTGGTCCATTATTTATCTGAGGTAATGGCAAGTTGGAACAAATGTGCTAATTAACTTACTAACTAAAGGAGAAACAAACAGAATTATCATTTGATACTGAAGGCACAAAGTTTACTTAGTACCCCAAAGGTACTAAATTAATGACATGAAGCAGCTGATAAGAAACTTTCTTCTTTTTTAGTTCTTGAACAGCTTTTTCCAGGTTATACAATGACCTGAAGTTCTTATTTAGCTAGGCCCTTCTCAGCCAACCATTTCATCATAAACATTGGTTTCCTTTGAAAACTTTGCTTGGAACTGTGATTTGTTTAATTAATCCTATAAATCTTCATCTGATCCTATAGATTGCTACTGCAAAAACACAAAAAGCTTTACCAAATAACAAAAACTTCATTACTTAAACATTCTCAACAAAAATGATTTGCACATTTAACTAAGTAGGAGAAGAAGAAGAATGACATAATGAAGCTTGTTAACGTTCCCTACAACCAAAAGTGAAAGGTTTCAAAGGTAACTATCATCATTGTTAGAAAGAGTTATAGTCTTTAGTAAACTAGTTACAGTATATACATGATATGACAGTTAATATGGATTCTTTTTTTTTTTAAATTTAACCACTTATAAGTAATTACAGGATAGAATTTATTATTTATCCTTCATAATTATTCAAGGCTGAATAAAAAAACCTTTAATTCAAAAAAGCAATACATAGTGTTATCTCTCTATGTACATAGTAAGGATATATAGTGGAGGCTGTTTTTTGCTACAATACTATCTTTAATTATCAATGAAACTGGTTCCATGTATAAGAATAATAAATAAAAACAGAAAATATTATTCTGATTTATCACATGCTGCTAGTATAATTCTTTAACATTAAAGATATTAAGAATCAAGGTTCATGGATAGGATAGTTCACTTCAGATCGCAGAGAGAAATTATTCTTCTCTTTTCCTCCTGTTCACAAATATTAAGTGATTTTAAGTTTTTTGAAAATCTGTTTTAATATAAGATTTTATAAATTCCAGCCAAGCTGTTTGGTCGATTAATGCCAAGTGTTTTCTGTATGCAAATGGATAATTTTACCATTACTGTTAATAACCAATCTGTCTCATTTGACTTAGGAAACATGAAAGATGAGATGAAAGAGTAAAAGTTACTAGAAAGTGAAGATGCCACTTACAGTCTGCAAATAACTTTTCATTGAAATATCTCATTCTAATTTGATTAAAATATTTATTTTAATCATGCAATAATCCAGTTAGCAGAAATATACTTTTTTTTTTTTTTTCTGTTGGTCACCCAATATAAAACCCAAGAGCCACTCAAGGTAGAGGACTGTTTTATCTAGATAATGGTTGATTCTAGACTTGAAGAGGTTAAGATTGCAGTGATTGGGGGAAAGTATCCTCTCAGGAGTCTGTTCCACAAAGTATTTGTTCTTGGGAAGAATGGAACTTCTTTCTCACTAATGCAATACAAAGGTAATCAGGATGATCGAAACCTGCGTACATGGTGTGCCTTAGCTGTAAAGGTCTGAACTGGTACAACTAAGGAATATATGTCACGTTATTTTCTATGGAAATAACAATAGAGTAGAGAGAGGTTTGCAACATGGAAAATAATTCATCACCCACAAGGACACTTTTGAACTCTGTCAAGGTTGAAAATGAGGATCGAGCAGCTCTAGCCTAGGTATGGCAGCAATACACCATTTTAGTCTGATCTGACTGCATTGTGATATATTGATTTAATTTTTTAATTATCTGATTGATACCTCTGATTATGAATAAACTTGAATAATCATGATCTTAAAACTGCTCATGAAATTTAAACTAGATTGCTTAGGGGTCTGTGCTGAACTTCAGCTGGCAGGCATTGTGGCTTTGTCATGACCAATTATTTCCCTTATTTATAAGTTTCATTCAGTTGATAGGGAATTTAAATTCTAAATGATAATTTTCTAACTCATTAAATAAATGCCTGCCAACAAATTTGAACAGAATCAATACAATCAAATTTTATTTCATACCTTTACATTGTAATGAACTGATCAACTTTTAGACTGTTGCCCATTAGCAGGCATCTGCACCCAGTCTTCTTCTTTACCTTCACTGTAACATACTTAGATCGATATATATATATATATATATATATATATATATATATATATATATATATATATATATACATAATTTGAAAGAATTTGTCTGTTCACTATATACAAACAATTAATTTCATGTACAGTCCTCAAATTTACTGTTTACTGGGGTCTAATGAAGATTTTAACATAAAAGTTTTGTTCCTTATGAAAAAAGAGGAGATATACTTTTTTTCTGTTAAAATTGTTTTGGGGAGGAACGAGAAGACTTACCTCCTGCAAAGCGAATTTGCATGGCGTATCAGGTCTTGTTGAAAGATCGTGACCAGCGTTAAAAGTAAAAATGTTTTATTCTGAAACTTTTATATCACAGGCAGGCGTACAATGAAAAATAAAAATAAAAAAGACTAAAAATTCAACCCAGTGTAAATTTATAAGATCTGAATTCTCGGACAAACAAGAAGTCACCTATACAAATGTTAGTTGCCCCCAACACAGGCATAAATATTGAGTCTGTGAGGAAGACGAAAGAGAACAGAACACATTGTTGGCATGGAGGCGTACGTACTAACGAGAACGAGAGAATAGGAGGTCACTAGCAACAGCTCAGTTGGTAGACCAGAAAATTGGACGAAAGCAAGCACTTTAATCTATTTCAGTCATTGCAAAAAATGGGCAAACTGAATTACCCACAGTTTTATTTTTAACAGTAACAATTACTGCTTTTAACCATTCCATGTAAGACTATAATTTCTCATTTTTTACATGAATAATAATTGTGTACTTTGATAATAAGGAATTTCGCAGAAAAATATATTTTCTATTTTTCCTGATATTTTTCATTGAAAACCTACCAAGAACAAATAGACTATATTTTGTTTTTCTTTTAGCTGACTGTTCTATATATCTTTAAGCAGTGACTGAAAATAAAATAAAGTATTCATCCTCAGCTGTATACCTGATTGGATATAGGAGGTCTTACTTTGATAAATGGTAGTTTGGTATTATTGGTGATGTTTTTATGACACATATTAGTCAATGTAGTGATCTGGGATGGCTAGTTCTACTTACTTGTGCTTTATATATATACCAGTTTTTCTCAGTAGTGGTTATGGCAGCTGCTAGTCCCTGAAGTAGGAGGTTAGTAAAAAAGGACAAACACATTTGAAAGGAAATGAAAACATTTATTTGGGGCCTCTAGACACAGAGTAATAAGTAATTTAGTTTTATTCATCTCCTGAAAGATGTATGTGAAACTTTAGTCTATTTTACTAACATGTCAGCCACCTATACCCTCAATGGTCTGCTCTGTGTCAGTTTATAGCAGCTGCTGATGGACTTAAGGCCTAGTATGACCTTCTTTAAGAGTGGGCATATGCAGTTAGTTACTGTTTGTTTTAATCATTTCACCCTAAGAAAGGCAATAAAGCTACTAAGATGCGAGGGGGCTACTAAGAGTGAGAAGGTATGAGAATGATTATTAATTAGAGAGAACAATAAAAGTTCAGGAATTAAGAAAACAGAAGATAACGATTGAAATTGCATTAAAATTTTTGAAGATCAAAGTTGACTGAAAAGAAACTAAAATTAGTGCTGTTTCTTGATTGGCTGATTTTAATGTCATCCAATTTTGGGTCCTTTTCTTTTCTGATGTGTATTTCTTGACAATTTTTACATGTTTATTCATAAAAATTATGTTTTGGTAATATACAAACTAATAATAATTTTAATAATATTTATAATATAATTTGTAAAAATGATAGTTTGGTAATATATTTCATATTCATAAAATTAGTGCTGTTTCTTGATTGGTTGATTTTAATGTCATCCAATTTTGGATCCCTTTCTTTTCTGATGTGTATTTCATGACAATACATGGTTATTTTCTTATTATAGAGTGATTTTGTATTTGGGAGAATATTTGTCTTTTTTTGTGTTCACAACAGGTGGTAAACAAAAATGAATAATGACAGTAGCTAATTTTTAATTGACAACAAAGATTGCAAAATCAACATATCCTAGTGATACTTTTCACTTGATTTGCCTTTATGTAAGGAGCTATGTATAATGGCATTTCAGGACTTAGGAATTGTTTTGTTGCCATGATAACCAGCTACAAACCAAGCCTTGATTTCATATTTAGCTAGAAGTTGAATAATTTTATAGCTTCACCCTTCCTGAAATGAAAATGTAAATAAACTAACAAATTAGCACCAAGAGCTGAAATTATATCACATGAAATATCCTCCTCCTCCAACGAACATTAGATTCAGTTATCGTAATTTTCCCAAGTGATTTGATACAATTAGTGGTTGCAACTCTTACTAAAGTTTTTAATGTCTAATTTTTTAGAGACAGTAACTTCTTTCTGTTTACAGTGACATTCCTTTACTAAGCAGGTGTAAGATGTGATCAGAAACAACAGTTTGTCATATGCACCATTATCTTTTGCCACCTACTCATTCTGCAAAAATGGATTTTTTTTACAGTACCCAGTGTTTGCAAATGGTTCCCCTTCTAAGTACTGACCAAGCTTGATGCTGCTTAACTTCTGTGATTGAAAGAGAACTGTTGTTTTCAGCATGATTTTTTACTTTAAACTGGAATATAAAATCTTCAGTAATTTAAAACTAATTTTAATTAATTTAAATTAATTTTTTTAATTTTAATTTTTTGCTTAAGTTGATATCCCAGAGCTCATCAAAGTTTACTTTTGTAACATCCAAGTTTACATTGTTTGAATTAATTTATTAAATGATTTGGTATTGAACTTTCTATCTTGCTTATCATTTTCTAACAAATCATCTTTTCAAAAGTGATTCTAGACTGTCTTCTTAAATATTTCATTTGAAGTTATAATATTTCAAACCTTTTATGAAATTTCGTGTTAGTTCCATTGCAGGAACAGAAAGAGAATGTTGAAGATGCTCTCTACATTGAATTCTTGTTCATGTTGAATCATTCTTGGATAAAAGAGTTTGTGAAATAGTTAAAGCTGTAGATTAAAATTTACAAAGTGTGTACATCTAGGAAGAGAATGGTATGTCAATAAAGGTGCACATAAAACATAACGGTAGATGTTCTTGTAGAGCCATTGTTAAATGCAATTGACAGAAATGCCCATCAAACAGAATTGACAAAGTTTCCATTAAATAATAAGAGAAAGAAAAGAACAGGGCAAAAATAATATTAATCAAGTAAACAATAGATGCAATACAAAATAGGCAAATACAAAATAAATAATAAAGCAAGGAGTTTACCAACTAAGAATGGTGTGAAGACATGAAAGGGATACAGACAAGTGGTTGTGGCATTCTGACTTCAAGACAAGAAAGAATTGAGCTAAGTCAGATGAGACTGACAAGTGACCTATCTTATTGGCTACAAAAAAATCCCAGCATAAATCTGTATGTTTTGTCTATAAATTAGAGGAGGTGGGTGTTATTGTGGTCATTTCACCAATGATGGGAACAAACAGTTCTTTTGCTTTTACTACAACATAATCTAACTGGTGAACCTATATTATTATATTAGCATGAGTACAGCTAGGGTTATTTGTTCTTGATGTAAAAGATGCCAAGCTATCAAGGACACTATTCTGCAGATTGAATATCCTATAGATTGTGCCAGTATAATTCGGTAGATAGGAAAATTGGCATAAAAATAAAAGCAAATTCCATTTGTAGAATTTATGAAAATTTATTTCAGTCTTCAAAGAAAAAACTTCATAAATACCTAAAGATTATTTTCTTTTCTGTGAAACATGGTTACTTATGAGGAATTAACTTATATTTGAAGACAACAAACTCAGCTGGAATCTGAACCTAGCTCTCTGGTTCAGAATGATAAATCACAATGCTGAGTTCAAATTCCAGTCAAGTTCCTTATATTCACTGGCATACAAATATCCTTGGGAAAGATATGAATCCATCTCTTCTTCCTCCCCCAGCTATGGGTTGAATAACAGAACAGACTTGATTCTTTAGCCTCAGTTGGCAACCAGTTTACTGCAGAATGAAAATGGCAGCCTACTGCAGAAAAAATCTTCTGCTTAGTCAGTATAAAAAGATACCTGATCGCTCAAACATGTACCACACTTAACTGACTGAACATATATTTCAAAATCTGAAGAGCAAATTTAGCTAAGAAATGACCTTCAAAATTTCCAACACACTTATGCTTAATAGAAAATAATATGCTAAATACTTCTGAAATTATATCACTTTTTTTCCAGGTGTGCAAATGTCTGTCTGTATCACTGCCTGAACAAATAATTGGTCATTCATTTTCTCTCGGACTTATCTTTTCTGCTTGCATCTATGAAAAATCTTTTACCATATCATGGGTATGGTAATATTTATATTCAAGGGTTAAATTTATCATCTCCAATCATTTGCAATACTACCAATGTCCTCGAAATTTGTCAAGCCTTTGGCAGCATTCTTTAGGACGAGCACAAAATTTTAAGTGGACCATGTGTTTCAAGATCACTCCTGTAGTAGGAAGGTAATTATTCAAGATGGCCAAATACAAGTAAAATGTACAAAGAATTAATAATCCCTTTTATAAGGACTACTTCTGAATGATCAATTAGCTCTTTCACATGATTGTAATCAGTTATGGAATCTTACAGAAGATTCTGACAGAAAAATTGAACATGTTGTAAAGTATATTTCTCAGCTCTTGACAGACAATCAAATCAGCAGCATCTTGATCACTGTATGCATTCTCAAAGAAACTATTCCAAAAGGAATGGTAATGGTAATATTAACTGTTTCCTTATCAGGAAACATTTGACATTTATTAACTTAGCAACCGTTGTTATATTTGATTGGAATTTATAAAATCTTTCTATTAAAAAATTTTTTTAGGAAAATAGATTTCTCAATCCAGTAATTGGCTCTTTCCAGGAATCCTTTCTAACCTTCTGTTTGAATTAGTGGGCAACACCAACACTTTGATTATATCATTATTTTCTATTCAAGTTCCATGTGCTATCCATCTTAGCTGTTGCTGCTGTTGAAAGTCTTCAGGTGACGTTGGTCAAAGTTAAATAATATACAGTTTATACTATTTACTGCATTAATAGTTTACTTTATTGATTTATTCTGTGCATTTAGTAAGAAGATATGTCAAGAACAAACAATATTCTTGAACCTTCCTCTTCAGTATCATTCAGGTGCAAAATGTCCATGTGTTATGAAAATGAAGAAACAGTAACTCTGTCGATTAAAAGCCATAAATCCAAATCACTTGTTATAATTCTTTCCTTGTATTGAATCCATATTATAAGTTTGTCAAAACAAAGAAGAAACCTCCACTTGTATATTTTGTCTTCTGACAGGAATTAATACAAACATATGCACTGATCATCTTTCTCTATGTACATCATAAGCCACAAAATGCCAGATTTTGTTGACAAATATGCCTTGGTGATTCTTTCTGCTTGCATCTGCTTGTGCAGTTGGTTTGGCTATGGATTATTCTGCACAATGAGCTTATAAGGTGTTATATGCAGAATTCCCACTAATCTCATGACTAGAGTCCATCCAAATGTACAAAGGGTTTTTTGATTAATTATTGATTCTTGAATAGAAAATATCTCACCTTATTTCTGTTACTTTTTATGAGGAGATGCTGAAAAGTTCTAAACTTGAACGACTTTCCAAACTCTTACCAGACCTCAGAATTTTGAGATATGGTTTCTTGATCATGTGATTAGATGCTTGAATGTGGGTTGGACTGAGAAATTCTTCGTCATTTTTCTCTCTTATTCAGAATTTCTGATACAAAATATGATAATAGGTATGAAAATATTACCTATAGGATCTATGTGACATGTTCCTTTAGGTGTAAGCGATCATGACTCTCTACAATTTTGTGTCCTTTATAACTCTTAGTAAAGCTTTTCTTTTTGCTATCCCTCCTCATCTTTTTGTCTTTTTGTAATCTCAACTAATCCCTGTTCTACCAACCATTTACACAACCTCATTATGTACGTTATTCACTGCTTTCTTCTGTCCCTCTTGCCTTCAATATATCCTGTGAGTGTTAAATTATCTAGGCCTTCTTTCCTAATGTTTCATTTGCAGAAAGCATTATACAATATATCTACTTATAATCTAATTTATACTGGTTTCAAGTAGCCAAAGAATTTTGCATGGAAATATATATATATATATATATATATATATATATATAAGATCGTTTTTGTGTTCACAGATACGTTTTTCCTGTAAGTTTCCCTAGCATATTGTGAGGAGCATTTGTGACAGTTTATTTTATACATAGCAGCTTTAGAATTGAAATAAAAATTGACATATAATACCACCTACTAACTCCTTGACATCTACTATCCAAAACAATTTATCCAATATTGACAATATCAAAATAATTACAACCACATACAAAACAATTATGGATATGATCAGAACCAAGAAAAATGATTGTAAATCAGATATATATATATATATTAATGCATGTTTCATTAAATAATATAGACAAGTTTTGTCTATTTATTTTAAGTAAGTTCCTTTCATATTGTCTGATAAGCTTAATAACATTATCATTGAAGGACATAAGGAAATCACCATGTTGATACATGTTTAAATTCAATCTAAGCTTTCGGCTTACATAAGCCATTATCAAAGATGCCAATTACTTTTCAATATATCAACCAATACACAGAACAATAATTTCAAAGCAACAACTATCTAGCATATATATATATATAAAATGAACATTATGGAAAGGAGTCCACTTCCAAATCATAGTTTTTAAAAGTTAAAATCAATAATAAAAGCAAAAACAATTATATTTTTAAACCTCTACAAAAAGTATGGTACCTGAGCTTTATTCTACATTGGTCAGACTTTGAAGGAGCATTCAAAAACTGTGCAGACAGCTTGATCATCTCTGTTAAAGAAGAAATCTCAAAGAGAAAACCTGCAACCTCAAGATCTTAATCACATCATTTCAAGTCATTGAATGTAAATCCTTATCTTAAGGGGAAAGTCAACACGTCTATACATACTACATTTCACCATGATCTAAGGGCTATCATACACAACTGTGACAGATATGAGATGTCCTCTTAAGTTTTCATTCACAAAACCAAGTTATAATATAAATCATAGGTTATTTAGTAACCATTCTTCCAATACATCATAGGTAAGAATATTTTCTCAGTTTTGTAAAGATTAGCATTCACTTTGCATTGTTATAGTTGGCCATTCAAATCTGTCAAGCCTTCCAGATTTAAAATTTATTGTGTTCCAGTCTGTCAAGTTCTTATTTGTGTAAATAATTATAGTAATGTTTAATGTCTTAAAAAGTGAAATAGATAATATATTTATTTCTTGTTTTATTGTTCATTGATATTTTAATAATATTATGAATAAAAAATACTTGTTTCCATAGTGATGTATAAAATGGTAAATAATAATAAAGATTGTAATGTCGTTGGTTTTATATATTTTATTAATTTTGTAATTTTTTAATAAATTTTTGAATAAAAAGATTTCTTTTCAAATTTATTTCCTTTTATAAAATGGTAAATGAAAAATCTTTATAAAAAGTAAATAATAAGCATCGCATTGTATTTGGTTCACAAATTTTTATAAACAAATATTGCTGAGGGATTCAAAAGTGTATACAGTAATAGTGAGGTCAAGGAATAATCATCATTTTGACCCACTGTTTTTTTGCAGGTATGAAAGTTAAAAATTGGTGTTTTTCTATTTTCTACAAATAACTGAAGTTATTCTGAAACAAACATAACTAAGAAAACCTACAGAAGTACAAGAATCCCTCAACTAGTGTGTTTAACATGTACATTGGTAACTATAAAAAAAATCAATTTTCAATTACTATGGTTAAACTGAAGAATTTTTTACAACACTAATCAAATTTTGACATATAAAAAGTTTAGCACACTAATCAAAAACACATTAATTGAGAGATGCCTATATATATATATATATATATATATATATATATATATATATATATATAGTTATCTTAATGTTTCAGTGTTTACAAGACATCCTGGAAAGTCAGAAAATATGGTTCCAAGAGAATTATTTCCAGATGCAAGTATCTATCTTGTCTAGTACAGAGTTTATGAATCCTTAAACAAATCTTCATGTTGTCTCCAAGGAGCAATTGTGAGTCTCTTACATAATTCCATTTAGCTAATCAATTCAGATGATATAACACCTTATTCTCTAAGGTGATCAGAACAGAGTTCACAGAAACTGAAATTGCTCTCTGAAGACTTAACCCCTGAGCCAAAGTGTTGGCACACATGACATAACACTTCTCAAAACTGCACCTTATTTCAAAACAATAACTTCTTTTGCAAAAACAAAAATGGTTGGTCAGTTGATATCTTTGTTGAAGAGTTCTTCAGAAAATAATGTGTCAGTTTTTTTATTATTTCATTTCTTTTAGCATATTTTTATGTGTGTGACTAAGTTGTTTTATTTGTTTTGTCTTCATGTTCTTTCTTTCTGTTGTCTGATTCCTCTCCTCCTGTGCATCATGTCCATCTGTATAACCCTTTCACTTTTTCTTCTTTATTACATATCTTTCTATGTGCACCCACTTAGTCGTCTACTTAATTTTGCTACCATCTTTCCTCTTGTGCAATGATTGTATATGGACAGAAGTAAAGTTCTTCATGGGAAACAGAAGTTTTATTAATTTCTTCTTTCTGTTTGGACCTGTTTTATTTTTTTCTTTCACTTTCAACTCTAGTTATTAAATTTTTACCCTGAAAAGTAATCAGTTTCCTTTTTAGGATCCAAAACTTTTATAATACTTTCTTCTTGCGAGTATCTTTTTTAAATCCTCAAATGCTAAGGTGTCTTTGAGTCCATTTGAATTCACTATTCTTTTTACAAAGTTCAGCAAATGGTTCTATTAAGTTGTTGCATTTCGGTAGGTATCCATTATAAAAATTAATCAATTCTAAAAAAGATTCTAATTCTTTTTTATTAGAAAATAGAGATACCTCTGAAATTTTCTTTATTAATTTTGGATCTGGTGCAATACCATCTTTTGAAATCTGGCACCTTAAATATATTGAACCCTGTCCTAAAATAAGCTCAATAAACTTTTTTGGAAAAAAGGCAAATCAAGTTTGCTTTCTGCATATTGTCAAAATGTCTTCTAACTTGGTTTATATTTGTTTATCAATATTTCTCTTAATTTTTTGTCTTCCCCATCCTCTGCATTAGGTTTTCATTTTCCTTTTAATTTTGTTCCAATTTTTTTGGCCTTTTCTTTCCTTTTTTTTTTTTTTTTTAACACCTTAATCTTACCATTTTAATTATCACTCATTTCCTTTTATCATTGTCAAATATTGTCAACATCTCATTCCATTTTTTAAAAAATTCCATTCATCCCAAACAAGGCAATAATATCAATAAAACACAAGTGGCTGCTGGGCATGAAAGAGAATGTGAAGACTTTAGAAGGAACTGGAAACCCACTCCTAAACAGGAGACTAGGAATAAACATCTACTCATATTCAAAAGATTGGGAAGAAGTGTGATCTGGTCAAACCTATCTACTCCTATTATCTGTGTCTGTTTTTATTTCTTCCTACTGTTTTTTTATTCTCCTCTCTGGCTGTTTTCATTAATCAATAAAGGTTTTTTTTAACGTTTGTGATTGTAATATAGAGTAATAAAATTGTGTCATTCCAGTTTTTTAAGGCTACCTTGAAAATCATCATTGGTGTTGAACACTAATCACGGAAATTAATGGAAGTTGCATATCTACAAAACTGACAAAAATGGGTATTTACTAAGCACAGTCTGGCACAAGACCATCATTTTTGGACACACAACTAGGATCGGTTTCATTATACAGAAGTAATAGTTTACAAAATAAGCTTGTTAAGTATTGCTCTATCATGAGGCTTCCTTTTATCAGAATTTGTCATATGGACACTCAGTGAGGATCAGTCTCACTATAAAAGTGCATGGGTCTGCAAGATGGCTATTTATTAAACTTAAGCTTAGTCTAGCACAAGGCCACAACTGTAGAGCACTCAGTAAAGGTCAAACTCACTATGTAGTAGTAATGGTGTGTAAAACTAACTTGCTAATTATTTTATTGTGATAAACCCACTGAGTTATTTACAAAATGTAGCTAAGTTCGGCACAAGACCAGGATAATGGGAGCAGTTAGTAAATATAGAATTACTATAACAGGAAAGTGTTCTTTAAAACAAGCTTGCTAACATTTCTGCTCTCACAGATGTCCTCATTTATTGCTTTCAATTATCTTGTTTCCATTCCTTTTTTCTTCCCTCCATGACCATTTGCTGTGCCATATTTGTAACATGAGTACAAGTATTGTTATGCAGGAAAAAATGTGTTAACTTCCATACTCAGGAATCTTCTTTTCTTTTTTCTGTTCCAATGTGTCATTCAAACAACCCCATTGTGCACTGGCACATTGTTGCAGTAATAGTTTATACTGGTTCCAGCAGTTGGTCATGAAGAATTCTTTTTGAATCTCAGCCAAACACAGAAAATCTTTCTTGAAGAAGATTATGCTTTGGCTAAAATGAAGGAGGTTATTTTGGATCTAGATGTAATTTTCTTCATTTTCAAATTTTTGTCTGGGATTTTCTTTTTTTCCATGAAAATCAAAAAGACAAAGACAATTCTTCATTTCATAAATTCATATGGAACCAATTTTCCAAGCTTCTGAAATATTCCTTAAGAGTGAAACCAATCCATTACAAGTGACTAATTCAGCTCTAATTTTTCTGCAAGTTTCCATGTCTCTGTTGTATGTTCCTTCAACCGTTTAGCTTTCAAATTTCTGAGATATTCTTGAGAAATCTTTTACCTTCAACTCAAAATCCCCATTTTAAGATATTGCAAAACTTTCCAGATACATGCTTGCACCATTACTATAAACTTCAATAACTTATTGAAACACTATGAGTTTCAACAAGGTCAAATATACATTTTATATTTGCCTGTGATTTTGCATCAAAATAAAATTATCACATTTCTACAAACAATCCTTAAATTGTACACTCAAGCAATAATAAACCAAGTCAGTGGTTCCCAAACTCCTTCTCTTGGCTGCATTTTCAGAATAAAAATTTGCTTACACCTCACTAAATTTTATGTGATAACAGGTACATTTAAAAAAAAAAAACAGTGAGTTAAAGGGAGATAACCACAAAATCAAAGTCAGAATATTATCATTGATAACTCTCTCCACCAATTTGCAGACACTGGTTACGCTATTCTCAATACTTGTTATAAAAATATCACAATGATAAAATTGGTCAATAATTATTTATAACTATTTATAATGAGACTCTCATGCATGCAATTACAAGTAATCCATAATAATATTTTAAATTTTGAAATCATATTTATTTTTGGCATATAAATCTTTTGAAACTATTTCTAAATCTGGGATTTTCTTTTTTTTTCTATGAAAATCAAAAAGAGAAAGACAATTCTTCATTCCATAAATTCATATGGAACTAATTTTCCAAGCTTCTGAAATATTCCTTAGAACTGAAAGCAATTGATTACAAGTGACTGATTCAGTTTTAATTTTTCTGCAAGTTTCCATGTCTGTATTGTATGTTCCTCCAACTGTTTAGCCTTCAAATTTCTGAGACCTTCCAGAGAAATCTTTCACCTTCAACTCTATGGCATGAAAGAGAATGTGAAGACTTTAGAAGAAATTGGAAAGCCACTCCTAAACAGGAGACAAGGAATAAACCTCTACTCATGTGCAAAAAACTGGGAAGAAGTGTGATCTGGACAATAGGCAAACCTATCTACTCCTATTATCTGTGTCTGTTTTTATTTCTTCCTCCTTCTGTTTTTTTATTCTCCTCTCTGGCTGTTTTTATTAATCAATAAAGGTTTTTTTAACGTTTGTGATTGTAATATAGAGTAAGAAAATAAAATTGTGTCATTCCAGTTTTTCAAGGATGTCTACCTTGAAAATCATCATTTGTCTTTCAATCAATCCATCTCACTTGCTATCCTCTTCTGTCACACCTATGAGGCATGCTGCACCATTTTGGAACTAATGATCTAAGTAAGCATTAAAAACATTTCTAAGCTTTCTCTAATACTGAGCAGAAGTTAGTGCTGGGAACTTTTGCATTACCCTAATGCCTATAGGTACAGATTAAATATATGTACTGAATTTAGTATCTGTCTATATTTTTGAGATGAGGTATTATGTACACTATTTGCATTATTCAAACTATTGTCCTCATCTTTGTCGCCATGTTTATCACAACGTTTCGGCCATTGTACGCTCCGGCCTTCTTCAGGTGGTTGGAATGTCAAATTGAACCCTTAGTTTCACTCACTGGGATAGACAAGGACACATGGCACAGTGGATAAAGGCATAAATCTTTTGAAACTATTTCTAAATCTATGATTGTCTGGGATTTTTTTTTTTTTCCATGAAAATCAAAAAGAGAAAGACAATTCTTCAAAGTGTTAGTTAGATCCAGTGACAGGAGTGTGAGTTGAATACCTGGTTAAGGCAGTGGAGAACTTTCAGAGGGTAATTAACAGGAGATAGCTGACATCCATTAGACACGGCATGTGGAACTAGAACAGTCTACCCCAGTGAGCGAAATAAAGGGTTCAGTTTGACATTTCAACCGCCTGAAGAAGGCCAGAGCGTACAACAGCCAAAACATTGTGATAAAGATGAGGACAATAGTCCAAATAATGTAAATAGTGTACTGAATTTAATTTCACCTAAGCCCTTTATCATGAAGATCAAATTCACAGTGGCTTGCAATACATACTTACTAAGAACTTATCTATAGCTGTTTCCTGATAAATACTTGAGATAATAACAGTTTTGATTTTTGCTGAGAGCATAAGTTGTGAATTTGTAAGTCCTGGAAAATAAAGATCTCATGTTTTTATTCTAAGCAATGAGGCCTTGAATGTTTGTAAGTTTGGAAATATGCAATCTTTCTGCTGCTGAATATGTTGTTAATTTTGTCAACATTTTTTTTAATTATAACACCCTATGCAAAGGGTTACATGAAAAATATATTATTTAAATAGCATCAGTTTCCTAGTAAAGAGATTGCGATATTTCCATTTTGAATATGTCTTTACTTTTATACTTAAACAGTTTCATTTTTTACCAAGCCCTGCATAATAAGCATTATTGGTCCTGTAACTTTTCTATAAATATTTTCATGGTGATTGTTCTGATAAGCTTTCTTCTTTAGTACTTTACTTTACCAATTTAAGTGCAGTACTAGATTAGCAGCAAGATCTTATCATTTTACATTTGAAATGGCTAGATCTAACAATAAGTTCTATGCTAACAGTTCTCTCATACGTCTCACTTGTGGAACTCTCTTTCTGGATTCTTGCTTTCCTGTCAACTTTGATCCTCAAAAATTTAAATGCAATATCAATCATTATCTTGTCTTGATTCCTGTTCATTTGTAGTTCTCGTTCCTGAATAATGTTTTCATTTTCTCATATTCTTTCACATTCAGTAACCACTTCCATCTTAGTGGCTTTATTGCCTTGCTTGGCATGAAATAATTTTTAAAAATGTCTAACACTTTTTGGTTGTTAGTTACATTGCAAAAAAGGAATACTGAACGAACAATAATTTTTTTATATTTATCTTGACACTATCATCAACTTTGAAGGAACCTATAATTTTACTATCTACATTATAACATTTACTTGGCATGCTCTCTTGTTTTTTGTTGGTTATTTCCATAAAGGATCCAAATTCTAGCCCAGTCATCAGCTTTACATACATCAGGAAAATTTACTATAGAAAAATCAGTTTTCATGTACTTCTTCATTCAACATACATGTTTCTGTTTGTGATGTTTGCTTAAAAAATTAGGTAATTTGGTTACATTCATGTCTTTAGCCAATATTCTTAACTTTCTGCACCTTTTTCTCTTTGAATACATTTAGACTAGCTTCTTTAACTGCCGTATATACTCATGTATAATGTGAATTTTTTTGCTTGAATTTTATTCCCTCTGGAAAAAATTAACTTTCTATGATGCAGCTGGTGGAAACATGATGGAGTAATGGATTGCAACTTGGATTGAGAAATTAAAGAGCCAAGTTCAAATTCCAGTTGAATTCATTATATTCACTTACGTGCTAATACCCTTAGGAAAGGTACGAATGCATCTCTTCTCCCCGACCCCAGTTATGGGTAAATAGCAGGACATGCTGGGTTCTATAGTCTTGGGTAGCAACCAGTCTGGGAGAAGGAAAACTCTGAATTCAAACCAGCTTGGAGAGGGTTGAGCTTCATCAGGCTATCTTGCCAAAGACACACCACTTCTACTATGGCTGCAGTATATCTGGTGCATCTACAACTCTAATTATGTACTAGACTCATGATCATGATTGCAACTGATCATCAATAATGCATGAGTCTTAACATCTTCAAAAATATTACCTGTGTTGAGTGCAAACTCCTATTTTCTGCATCAAATCTGATCATAAAAACTTGCACTATACTCGAGTATATAGTATTTTCTTACTGGTAAATCCATTTTTCTTTTTTATTATCCTTTTCATTTTGCTCAATTTTATATTTTTTGCCACAGTTTAAATCCAGTTTTTTCTTGTAATTTCCAATGTTTTCAGTTTCCAGCACCTTTCTCAGTATCTTTATAGACCTAAGTACCACCATATCTCAATTAATATTTTAATTTGTAACTCATCCAGTTTTGATTCTAGTATAATCAGAGAGAGAGAGAGAACCTGGAGAATCTAGCACTCACAGGATTAGAGCAAGAGAAGCAAGAGCAAAACAGTGAGTATCTTACTTAACAGGTCTGTGTGAATGAATAGCAAAAGAGGTACATAACATGATGTTACAAATGTTGCGTAGATCAGCAAAAGACAGGAAGTTGTGGAGAGCCTTAATTCTTCACATCTGGAAGCGACATGGTAAATAAAAGAAAATGATTTGTGGAGTCAAGGATCCATGTGTTCCTACATGTATTAACACAACCCTAACTTTCCTGCTAGAAAGCTTTTCTTGGTACTATTATCTATAGAAACTCTGTTTTGTTTTTATTATAACATTTTTCTTTTGTGTTTGTTTTTTTTTCTATGAACACTTTATGCAGTTTTGTTTTATTCTTTTTCCAAAAAACCAAAAACAAAACCAGCAATGTACAAATTGCTTGCATTCAGTTAGCCTCTCTTTCTATTCCTTCCCATTTTTCTGTCTCAAGCATTCACACTTTTTTTTCTTTTTTTTAACCACATGAAGATATTATCAGACTCTCTGGATGATGTCGTAAATTGAAACTGTCTTGTATTATTGGCCGGATCATTTGTGTTTTATATACCTCACTCTAGAGTAGGGCAATTCAAATATCTTTGGTTCATCTTTGCATTCGATCCAATGTGGACAATTGGGACCATTAGGCATGATTGATTGTGTCTTATCTGTAGTGTGCGGTCAGAGTCCAGACTTTCTGCTTGTTCCCTAAGTGATGGCTACCATCATGGTAGGAATAAGTTCTATACTGAAGACAGTGAAGTGTGTGTGTGTGTGTGTGTGTGTGTGTTTTCATTGCTTTTATATGCTTGCTGCTGATGCTTGTCAACTATATTCTGTAGAAGTATGTTGACAGTGAAAGTAATGATTGTGATAAAATAATAGTAGCCATCCCTCAGTATTGTCATCAGAGCAGGTACCAAAATGAATGGCTCTTAATATAACTCGCTGGTTATGTAATATGTGATACCCTAGGTAGGAGTTATTGAACAAACATCAGGAAATGTTCATTTACTTTAAACACTGTATATATATAGTGAAACAGAAAATTCTGATCATAGCTGGATTTATTGATTCATTTTTTTAATGGCTTTTCAACACCTATGTGGGTCATTGAACCTGAAACATATTTTGAATTATAAGAATAATTCTCTTTTGTGAGTGGATACTACATTAACAATTTTTGACAATAACAATGACTTTTCCAAGTACAAGTTCTGCTATTTAACCCATAGCTGGGGAGAGGAGATAAATTCATATCTTTCCCATGGGTATTTGTGTCTAAGTGAGTGTAACAAATGCAACTGGAATTTGAAACATTTTATCTTCTGATAGATTTGAAATTGTAAGGAAAGTTTTGACTTTTATTTTTTTTTTTTAATCAGTACCCAATATCTTTACCTAAACTCTCTTTTTTCACTTATTTTTAGTCATAATTGTAATAATAAATGAAATATTTCTGGTAAAGAGAGGAAAAAAAAAATTAAGTTTTGCAATTTTTAGCCAAACATCATTTGAGTAAGTTTCAATACTCTGTATGTTTTTGCTTTGAAAATCAAACAAAAATAGATGATCTGCAGTCAAGAGTTAAAACTAATTTTAATGAAATTTTGAGAATATCACTTGCTTTCCTTTAAAAAAAAATTCTGATCTCTTTATTCTCTGGTCAATATGCAAGTTCATATTCAGGGTTCATTCAATGCATGATGTCCCGCTTTTCTGCCAAAGTTCTATTCCCTCCAAGAATAGATAATCTTTCTTTTAATCTGAATTCCTACTATTACCCTCTATCTTTACAAGAGTTAGATCAAACCAAAAACTTAGTATTGCTGCTATATATGGGGTGGTGCTACCTCAGTGTCCATCCTTGACACAGTTCAAAAATAATTATGCCGCCTTATGGGTGATGAATCATTTTCTACTCTGCAACCTCTTTCAATATTCTATCACTACCATCTATGGCAATTTTTCAAATAAACTACATTCCTTAGTTCCACCAGTTGAGACCTTCTCATCTAGGACACCCCACCATGCTACAAACATGGTGTCAATCATCCTCATTCCTTTTATATTCCTTTGGTAAGCAGGAAGTTCCACTTGGGCAGCTTCTACCTTAGAGCTGTCACTTTGTGGAACAGAGCCCCAAAAAGATGCTTCCCCAAACACTACAATCTTAACCTCTTCAAGTCTAGAGTCAACTATTATCTATCTTATATACCCACATAATATATATTATACCTCTTCCTCCTCCCTTGTGACAACAATAGCATTAAAAATTGTTTTTCAATATTAGTGTATATTTTACATTGAATAAAGAAAAGGATTGTCATTGGTCAGGAATTAACGAAAGTTTTACTGGCTAAATAAAGTTATTATGTGTATAAGATAAATGCATTGCACATAAATTTTGCTATAGAAATGCACTAAAAATCAAGAAATTGTCAAGAATTAATGCCAATATTGCTGACAGGATAGGACTATTATATGTATAATATAAAATGCATTGCATATGATTTTACTATAGAAATGCACCTGAAACCAGAAAGGGTGGGATGGTCAATGATCAGGAATTAATGTAAATATGGCCGACAAAATATTGTTGATTTATTTATTTTCGACAACTTATCAACCCTTTGCAGGTTATTTAAAGCCAGAAAATATTTTTAGATTGTAAGAATCTTTGTTTTTTGGTTCTTTTTAGATAATAATGGTTTATTGATACACGTCTTACTAATTAACCCATAGCTTGAATGAAAAGAGGTGGATTCATCCCTTTCCCAAAGGTATTTGCACACAAAAAAATATAAAAAACCAACAGGAATTGGAAATCAGTGCACCAGTTAACAATTCCAAGCTTTAATCCATTAATTCATCTGCAAATTAATGCTTACAGCACCTGGTATTCCCAAATGGTGAACCATCCAGGTCAAAACAAGGCTCAATGTTGCTTAACTTCAGTGATCACATGGGAACCAATGTTTCAATATGATGTGGCTACATATTGGCAGAATAGGGTTATTATATTAATAATTATTATGAAGAATATTATTAATTATTATTAATAATAATAAAAATTATCTATAAATTACCAATTTAATATATAAATTTAAAAAAATTACTTTTAAATAATTATTAATTATATTATCAATATATTTTAAATTTACTTTTAAAAAATTATCAATAAATTTATCAAACTTTTATAATTTTTTAATTTTTCAACATACAAAAAATATTATATCAGTATAATCCAATATTATTAATTATTATTAATAGGGTTATTATATGGATAATTATTATTTTTAATTATTATGAGGGTATAACTTTGTACTTTGCTTTTTTTTTCCTTTGAATGATTTCTATAATAGTTTTTTTTAAATTTACTAACCCATACTTTCTACTCTTGTGTTAGAAGTAATGTTATAGATTATATTATAGATTTGATTTTTAATTTTATTACACATTTATTTGTTCAATTAATAATATAAATGAGACAGCCAAAAAAAATAAAGCATCAGGTTAAATCTAGTTTGGAGATATGAAAATCAAACAAGTTCAAATATTTAAATATCTGGGGAGCATTTTAACAGAGGATGGAAAGTGCAGCACTAAAATCCAAAGGTACATTTGGATAGCAAAAGATGCATTTCAAAAGCTACGCAGAGTATTAAGAAACAGAAAAGATTTGATAGAAACAAAGGAAAGAGTACTGAACTGTTATGTGATATCAGTTCTCCTATATGGCAGTGAATGCTGGACAATCTCTGCAAAGATGAAGAGACTTGAAGCAGCAGAAATGTGGTTCTACAGAGGATACCTTGGGCTGAACATGTGAGCAACAATGAAGTTTTAGAGAAAATGGAAACAAAAAGAAAACTTAACATCAGGAAGATGCAGCTGAAATTTCTAGGACCCATAATGAGAAAAAAAGGCTAGGAAAATTTGATACTGTCTATATTTCTGAGATGAGGTATTATGTACACTATTTACATTATTCGGACAATTGTCCTCAACTTTGTCGCAATATTTATTACAATGTTTCGTCTATTGTATGCTCCGGCCTTCTTCAGGTGGTTGGAATGTCGAACTGAACCCTTTATTTCGCTCACTGGGGTAGACTGTTCTAGTTCCATGTGCCATGTTTAATGGATGTCAGTTATCAGTTATCTCTTGTTAGTTCACCTCTCCAAGTTCTCCACCACCTTAACCAGGTATTGAACTCACAATCTTTGGTACTCACAGGTGATATTGAAGGCAAGAGGGATAGACAAAAACAACGCACAACCTACTAAATGAGCTTGTGTAAATGGAACATGGAACAGGGCTTAGGAGACATAACAAAAAGACAAAATTTATTAAGAGCTACAAAAGACGGGAAATTGTGGAGAGCCATGATTGACTACATCATGAAGAAACATGGTGCATAGAGAGAGAGAGAGAGTATTAGAGATGTACAAAATCTTCCTTAATAATTATTAAGTAAATCCTATATATAATACCAAAAAAGATTTGTATATCAACAAAAAGGTTTTATGATATTGAAAATCCAAATCAGTGCCAGGATAATAATATGAAATAATCAAAACACAAGTGTATGACCTCAGCCTCTGCAAAAAAAAATCCTCTAAGTAATTTTCTCTGTAAGAAATGAAGGAGACAGGATCATTGAAAGGACCTAATAATAATAATGTAAAAACTTACCACAAGGGTAACCTGTACAGAATTAGCTAGGACAAGATTACTTAGCAGTATGTTTTCAGCTTAGCACCATTTGCAAAGCTCATAAAAGCCTTGGACCCTATCACAGGTCAAGTGATTTCTGACATCAGAAAAGCAAGAGAAAAAGAAAATTTTAGGACCAGAAGTTGTTATAGATTTCCCAAAGGTTTCTATTGATTGTTCTTTTGCCTATAAACCTGGAACCAAATTTCATCATGCCATATCTCAGACTCTGTTGCAATTTGTAGTTTGATGTGACCCCAGCTGTGGACCAAATTTAATGAACTACTAACAGGTCAAAACTTCTTGGGGAGTTTTTATGTCATGCACTTAAATGTGGTTGTGCATGGAAACAAACTCTCGTACATTCTATTTGTAAAAAATATCAACTAGTAAATATCAGGAAATGGCAGAAAGTTTTCAGCCTTACCAACAATGATTAAAAATAATGTTTGGCCAGATTTTAGAATCTGGGTTGAGCAAAGAACTTATCAGCACTTCCTCATATTAGTGTGTATTAAATATATTTTCATTTTTTTAATCAATATAAGCCATTGTTGGAAACAAAAAAATGTACTAAACTGTTAAGTGATATCTGTCCTCCTATATGGAGACTTCAAGCAAAAAAAATGTTGTTCTACAGAAAGATGCTGAGGATACCATGGACTGAACATGTGAGCAACAGCAAGGTTTTAGCGAGAATGGAAATAAAAAGGAAACTTATACTTAATATCAGGAAGAAGCAGTTGAAATTTCTGAGGCATATAATGAGGAAGAAGGACTTGGAAAATCTAATACCCACAGGACAGATTGAGGGAAAGAGGGACAGGAAAGCAGCACATAACATATGTGATGGGCTTGAGCAAATGGATGGCAGAACAGAGTCCAGGTGAAATAACAAAAAGACAAAACTTATTAAGAACTGCAAGGGACAGGAAGATGTGGAAGTCGGTGATTGCCTACGTCCTGAAAAGATGCAACACATGCCCTGTTGGCAGCACCTAAAATATACCAAATGCATCTCATGCAGAGGAGTAAGACATCCCACACCTACTGAGTGGATGCTTGAAGGCTCTGGCATGAGCAACCCATGTTTACGTATTGATTCAAGTGTTTGCCTGTAGACTGAAGTATAAACACAACTAATGTTTATCTGTTGACTCAAGTATAAATATGACCAATGTTTACCTATAGACTCAAGTATAAAGATGACCATTGTTTACCTATAGACTCAAGTATAATCATGACTTATGTTTACTTGTAGCCTCAAGTATAAACAAGTCCAGTATTTACCTATAGACTCAAGTATAAACATAGTTAATGCTTACCTGTAGCTACAAATATAAACATGACCAATGTTTCCCTATAGATTCAAGTATAACCACCATCAATGTTTACCTATAGACACAAGTATAATTAAAAGCAGATTTCTACATTAGCAATAAAATTCTAACTCAACCCATCCTAACTAAGCACTATTGAATGTAGCAGTTATCACATTAACTCAAGTAGACTAATTTCAACCTCCTCTCCATTCCACAAATTACATTATAATTATCATTCTAACATAAGTAACATCTATTTTGTACTCAGCTTAGGGAAATAATTTAAAACTTTATAACTGTTTCTGAAAGTCTTGCTTTCATGAGTTAAATTTAACAAAGATTCAAGTAACATTATTATCCAATCAATTTAATTTATTTATAATTCATTGAATGTGCTTAAATATTCTTAATATTATCCAATCAATTTAATTTATTTATAATTCATTGAATGTGCTTAAATATTCTTAATATTATCCAATCAATTTATTTATAATTCATTGAATGTACTTAAATATTCTTAATATTATCAAATCAATTTAATTTATAATTCATTGAACATGCTTAAATATTCTTAATTAATAATGAAAAAATCAATTAGTTCGCAGTTTCATATTCCATACATAAATATTTTTAACTAAACTCCAATGGAACTAAATCAGCATTGGTTGGTTAAAATTAGTCAACAAGTTTTAGTAAAATAGAAAATTAGATTTGAATTACTTTTATACAGGATCTCATGGTGATAAGAATATAAGGATCAATGGTTTTCAGTTATGAGTTGTCCTTTTTCCTGACTGGTGGCCAACCAAGGCTAAAGAGCCCAGTGTGCACTGCTATCTAATCTATAGTACAGCATTACTCAACCGGTGCACCTGGATGCACTAATGTTTCCTGAAAGGTAACCAGGTGTGCTCCAAGTTAATAGAAGAGTAACTTATGAATTATTTTTATATTTAAAACAAATATTTTTAAAAAGCTAGAGACAGCAAGTACCTGGCTTTCATGTTTGAGTCAAATCTTTATCATTTAATATTTTAAACTGGATGCTAAATTTCTTAATCTTCAAGGAATGGATAATCCTTTCCCTTTTGCCTTCCTCAAGGTATTTTAATCAGTCATTATTGGCCTCTTTAAAAAACAAAATAGCAGATTCTTTATAAGTCATTTTAAATGAAAACTGTACCATTAATCTTCTTTGAGAATGCTAAACCAAAAATTCATATTTTCCAATTTCATGACTAATTTTTCCTTATTAAAATTTAAAGTGCACCCCAGAGCTTTAGTTATTCTACAAGTGTGCCCTGAAGTAAAAATGATTGAGAAATACTGCCATAGTGGATTAGAATGTTCTTTTACTGAGCTAAAATGTAGAGTGAGTATGAATTCCATAATTCTTTTCAGATTATGTACAATAACATCTTTAAAACCATAATAGATAGAAACATAAATTTTGTGACATGAACCATATAACAGAATCTGTTTTTTTTTTGTTTTTTTTTTGTTTTTTTTTTGTTTTTAATGATGGTGGGTATATGACTTTGCAATCACCAGTATCAAAATGTTATCTCTACATTCAAAATCAGGGAAAGATTTTCAACTCATCCTGTCTAACAATTGTTTTCTTATGTTTATGTAAATTCTTTCCTATGGAAACAGCCTCAAGTTTCTGTTATACAACATTTAAAACTTGTCTTGTTGGAATGTGGCTTGCTCAAAGCAGTGAACGGAACTTGGTGGGACAGAGGCAGAGAACAGTGCAAGTAATTTTGTCAAAGTGTGTAAACAAAGAATTTAATATTGAATCAAAGGAACAAGGAAATCACACAGCTTTCATTCACAATCTACCCTACCGATCCATCAACCTCACCCCGAAGCGATTTAACTCAATTAAGGCATGGTTCATAAGTCAGCTAATTAGCTAAAAGCCATTGTGTTGAGTGGAATATACAAATTGGGAAACACTCAATAAAAGCATAATGTCAGCAGGATGGTGTGTCCACTCGACTGATCAGTCTGTGATAGCATGCAAATTTAAATTTTCTATGTTGGACAAACTGTGTATACTTCCGCAGTTGATCACTTTGTGATGTGGAAATAGTGGACAGGCTTGGTCTGGATCTACATTACCCATCACCTCACCAAAGTTGGCATTATCCACTGATCATTATTATACAAAGTGATTGCCGGATGCTCAAAGAAAGAAGGCAAGAATAAGATATGGGAAAGAAAGGCATGCGTGTTTGTCAAGTATTGACCAACCACTTCTTAGTACATGACTTTGTACAACAAGGGAAAAGTTATCGTTACCATTTTCCTTATCCCTTGACCAGTACTAGTAGTTGATTAGTTCCTAGGGTGAACAAGCTGAACCAAACAGGATACAATTCAGTTGCTTATTTTGCCAATGGACATAACATCACAAGCATAATACATCTGAAGACTCAGTGCCACCCAAGCCAACCATTGTTTGTAGAGGTAGTGGTTGTCGATGGTATCACCTGGTAATGAATATAGGCTATTGACACTATCTCAAATTGACTGGTTCCCTTACAAAAATTGAGGGTTGACAATGCTTTCTCAGTACAGGTCAGGAGTAGCTGTAGGGTTCACTAAGTCCTTTGTTTTATGGTGACTCACAACAACATGATGGGCAAGAAAAGCCCTTAAGAAAAAGAATACTTTTACCTGCTACAGCTGATGTCTGGGCAAAGGGTCGGTACTAATGCCTATTGTACTAAATCAGTCAACTAAACAATTATCTAATGCCAGTTATCAAATTACATGATGTGACTTGATGCATATGCCTTACAGAAATTAGATAGGGTTAGTCTGAGATAGAGATAAATGTTGATCAAGGTTGCTCATTTTTATCTTGATTCTTCTTTATTTCACAGTTAATAACTGCAACCAAACAGATATTTATTTTCCTTGGGTATTTTCTTCGAAGCTGTCAGAATCAAAATTTATTCTCTTTCATTTAAGAAAGTAATATTTATAATTATTTCCAGTGACAACATTATAATATGAAGACTCTCTCTCTCTCTCTCTCTACATGGATAGTGAGAGAGAGGGTATTAAGATAGGAATCAACACGGCATGGTGACTGTCACTTGCACACTTTTTAGTGACAATATTATAATATGAACACTCTCTCTCTATATATATATATAGAGAGAGAGAGTATGAGAGAGAGAGACACTTTTTGAGAGTCACTCAGTTTGAAAAGTAACTTTGTTTTAAAAGTCATTCATTTTCTTCCTTTTTTTAGTCACGAGAAACACCAGCTTGGGGAAAAATAATAAGATTTCATTATTTTAAATATACACATTCACACATTTCATTCTTTCATTTTCACTTTTGGGATCTGGTGAAGCCTTAAATGGAAAATTGCACCATTGAATATATTTCTAAACATTTTTAATTTCATGAACATTTCCAATTGTTAAAATTTTTTAAAACTTTGTTGGGATTATATATCCTAATTTTAAAACATATATCTCCTTCTAATTAGTGTAATTAAGACTCAACACCTTGTTCAAAAATTGGAATAATAATATAAAAAGTCAAACAGACCATGTTGGTTCTTATTAATCAAACTTGTTTGCATGAATACTTGCTGCCTAAATATGCCCTAATCATATATATATATATATATATATATATATATAAGTAACAAAAATCTTGGTAATCCATATGGGTAATCCCAAGGAGGATGAAATCCTGAGAGCTCAATGTTAAGTCAGAGTGAATAATTTAATTTAAAGAAAAACAGACCACTTTAAGGCTCCATTAGTTATAATTTATTTCACCAGAGAATTTTATTTTTCTCTGGATCTTCAGACTTCACTTTCAAAGGTGAAATGAAAAATGAATTTAAAATTTACACTTTTGACAAGCAGTATTAAGCTTATATAAGTTGACATAGAGGGTGGTGAGGAACAGTGTGTGAGACATATATATATAAATGTATGTATGTGTGTGTGTGAGAGTGTGTGTGTGTCTGAATATTTCTAAGCTGGAATCATGAATGTATTACATGGGAAGGAATTGGGGAAGATGAGAGAGTAGAGCAACTGTTGTGTAAAACCAGGTTTGGCAAAGCAAAAGAAATGCAGCTTCAAACTTCACTGAGAGTTTAGTCTTTATTTTCACCCAGTACCTGTTTACTCATCAAGAAATAATAATAGTTCAAGAACAAATATTCTCTCAAGTTCTAAGTTCATGCATTGTCCATAAATTCTTCAGACTAATCTTTTTTTAATCCAAATATTTTGACTGATGTTTTTCTGCTTTTGCTGTGCTGTGTATTGAATGTAGTTGCCCTTCAGCATCAGATGTTTCTGTATTTTTCTTCTTTTTTGTCTCTTTGAGAGTTCACAGATTTGATCATCAGAGTATGTGAGAAAATCTTCAGAGCAGTCATAAAATAAGTCGGATTACAAAGAATTATTAAATTTTGGATATGCTGAAATTTGGTAGGAAAACATAATAGTCTTACACACCAATCTCTACCATTATTCTTGTTTGTATGTATAACAGATATACCATTTTTATATAGGATCAGTGTGTAATAACTGCCCAGCTTCTGGTGGTTCTGAGCTGGAAGCAATTACGCTTTCTAACTGACAAACCTACATAATAATAGGAAAGAAATGATGAGAAGCAATGGGAAGTAGGAAAAGAAGAAGGTGAAAAACAGAAAACAAAAAGGAAACCAGATGAAAGGAAAAAATAAATTATAATTAGAGAGGCAAAAAGAGAGAAAGAAAAGGTTTGCTGAGTGGATATCAGGAGACAATGAGGGATGGAAAAACAAAGATTGCAGTAAATTAAAAATCATTATAGAGGGATGTAGGGCAAAAGAAAGATAAAAGAGAGTATGCAGTAGAAAATATTATTTCTAATTTCTTTTTCACATCTGAAACTAATCAATGTATTCTATTTATATTAAAAACATAATGAGAAAATTTGGACAGAAGGCAAGAAAAGAGCAAAAGAACGTAATATATAATATTAGTTGTCAACATTTGTGGAATCACCTTGTGTCCAGCAGGACATTTGTCAGCAAAGTTAATATATAAACTTTGGTATGGTAAAATAAATAGTTTAAATTATTATACATTTAATAACTTGCCCTGATTCCCAACCATTAGCAATCCATTTCTTCTTGATTTCCAATTCCTTTCTGCCATCAATCCTTTACAATATATTCCTCTAAACTTATTTGCTATATATTTTTATTTGGCATCATTAGCAATACATTTATATTAAGTATATCATAGCCATATTGTGTTAGTAACAATTTCATTAACCTTTATCACCCTGCATGTGACTTCATTTACTGTGCAAAATATTTATCCTGCCACTGAAGGCAACTCTGATCCCTGAATTTAAATTTGTTTGAATTTCATAGGTGTGTTGTCATGTCCTGCTATGGCAACAAAAAACACCTTTGAGTGAAATTAACAATAAGGTTACTGCAATTGCGAGCCCTTGAGAAAATATGCAGTGGGAAGTAATATAAATAATGCTGAGTGCTAAAGGTTAATTAAATGACTGAAAGGTATTCTAATTTAAATTATCTGAAGAATGGAGATGATAGTATCTGCGAGAAAATCGTCAATATTTAGTTTGTGTAACTATTAGGTTGGTGCAAAAATAACGTCGTTTTCTCACATAGTAAAGAAAACGACATTATTTTCGCACCAACCTAATAGTTATTGACTGTTATGATAAATTACTTGTTTTTAAGAAAGCTGAATGCTTTGATAGCTTTTTTTTTTTTTTGTTTTTAATCAGTATCATATTAAAAATTTTCTGTCAAGCTAAATGTATGCAGAAAATAGATTTTTTATATAAATGAAGGAATTTAAGTCTTCTTAGAGACTTTCTTCAACTATAAAAATGAAAATGAAAGCAAATGAAAAGAAATTATTACTATACTTTTATAGACTTATCTAATGTCAAGTGACTGTTTGTAAAGAAACATTATTATTATTATTATTATACTTCACCTCCAACATAGCCTGGCTAAATGGAGAAATATATACACTCAAAAACTTAAAAAGATGAAAATAGCTACCAATTAGAAAACGTTTGGAAAATACAAGAGTGGTCTGGTTTTCAGTCTATCACTCACTGACATTTGACACAGATGCACTTGACTGAAGAGTCTCTTACTGAAGAATGAACAAGAAGAAAAAGATGAAGCATAATTGATAAGTACTTTTTGTCTGGTTTTTATCATTTGTCTACATTTGCCAAGTCCTTTAAACTTGGATTCATTCATCTTTCTTACCTATATATATATATAACAAATCAGCACAGACATATGTACCCACACACGTGTGTCTGTATGTATGTGTAAGTTTTATCAACATGGAAAGTGGAATAAAATTTCAGCTGAGTCTATTTCATTCACTTTTGCACAAATACCCTTGCAAAATTATATCTTCCCCTAGCTCTGAGTCAAATAGCAACATAGAGTCGGTTGGCAGACTGTTCAGAAGTATGACAGCACTAAATTCAAAATCAGTTAGGTGTGGGGTTAGCATCTCCACCCCATAAAAACTAGTTGCCACAGAAACTGCAGTGGTAATATCTAGTATGGTATGGCTTTGGCTGTAGGCTCTACAGGGAGTCAGCATGATCAAGAATATATATATGTGTGTGTGTGTGTGTGTGTGTGTGTGTGTGTGTGTGTGTGTGTGTGACATTTTATTATTAGAGTCAATGTTTTTGGCAAAGAAATTGGCATTAAACAGCCAAAGTTGCTAAAAAATTTCCAAATATATTTATATGATAACTTGAAATATACATAGTATATTGATCTCTTTTTATTAGTAATATTTGCTATAACATTTTTTATTATGTATATAAGGGGTTGTTCATTATATGGTAAATAATATAAAAATATAGTTATTGATATCTATTTTTTAGTTTCAGATATATAAACTAAAACTTACAACCTCAGCAGAGAAACACGATAAATATTTTCACAAATAATTTTGTAGTAATCAACTAATGTTAGGCAAATTTTCAAGATATACTTACAATTTATATAATAAATATACCATGTGAATTTTATTTCATAATATCTATTTTTATTAGAAATATTTACAATAACTTATTTCATGATTTGAGATTATCTTATACTACTTTATGGCTGTTCTGATATAATATATATATATATATATATATATATATATATATATATATATATATATATATATATATATATATATAATGAAATATAGTTTTAAGGTATGCAATATTTATGGATAAAAGTGCTCAATATTCAGGACAGAGCTTGTGTAAATATAAATGTGGACAATGAGATCAACAGGGAGCATGAAACAGATTCTCACCACTTGGTGCTGACCTCAATGCCCACACAAGATATTTGAAATGACAGAAAGAAAAGTTGAACAGAGATGAAAGAACAATCAAAAATAATCATTGGCAAGATAAGAAGAAAAGAAAACTGGCTTTCAGAGTGTCTCAAAAAGCAATTTGAAAAAACAGGTTACTAAACAAAATAAGTGAATTGAATAGCAAAAAAATATTTGAAGAAATTGATATTCTGAATGGAAACAGAAAGAAGAAAATGGGCAGAATATTAAGAACATTGGCTAAAGACATGAAAGAAACCAAGTTATCACCTTTAAACACTGCAAAAAGAATTTCTCTCTGAATTTCTGGGATGAAGAATCATTACTTAGACTATTAACAATGCAGACTAATGTGCTCATCTTTGTTTTTGTTGTTATCATGTTTCAGTTTTTGTGCTCTCTAGCCTTCATCAGGTGTACATCAGTCAGGGTAACCTATGGATAAAAATAAGAACTAGATAAGATATCCCTAAATATGGGCTGTGAAATGTGAACAGCCTACCCCCCATAAGTTAAATAAAGTGTTCAGTTCAGAATTCACTTTAGAGTACCTGGATTGATGATGAGAGCTGAAGAGCACAATGAGCAAAACATTGTGATAATAAATAGCAAAAATGATGACAATAGTCCATAAGTAATCAATATAAATAACCACAAAGAGAAATATGTAAGTGTGTTGGAGATGTATGTGAAAATATTTTTCTCAGCATTAACTTTTCAGAATGAATGTAGAGCTAATGATGGCTGGGCAAAAGATTTGAACTTTCATGGAAATAGTCAACCAACACTAACTTAGAAATCAAGACAATGGATGAAGTAATGTTTTCAGTTGGTGTTGTAGCCAATGAAAATTATCACTCATTTCAAAGTTGTTGATAATGTCAATATAAAGGTAAAAAATTATTCTAAGCACTTGGACAAGAATTTTTTTTTTTTTTTTTGAATGGTACAAATCATAGCCAAGAAGCTTTAAGACAAATGGAAGACAATACTAATTGACAATCTGTATAGCCAACTATTACCATCCCTGCCAAAAAATGGTTTTAAAGATACCCGATTAATGAAATAACCACCCCCAGTCTTTTCCAGATTGAAATCTAACAGAAATCTTGTAATCCATTATTAAAATGGATCTCTGTAAGAATGGAAAATGATATTCCTGCAAAGATCTCTAGGATGCAATAAAAAATGTTGCAAGTACTGTTATGGTTGAAATAGTAGGAAAGTTAGCAAAATCATTGAAATAAAGATAGAAGAAAGTTAATATGAAAATATAATAATAATAATAATAATAATAATAATAATAATAATGTATTCCTGTAGGGCTGGGGCAAGGGTCTCGATTTACAGAAGGTAGTATCCATATATGATACAAATTTTATTGCAGCCTAATTATGTACAATAACAGATCATCTTCAATATAGGTGAACAATTCAACTAGAAAAATTGAAAATAAATACTATGTATCTAAATACAAATTAGAGACATGTCATAATAGACCATTCCATCTTAAATAAATCAAGTATACACCTGCATTGATAAGTAGTTTGAAAATTTTAACCTAATTATGTGCAATAATGAATCATATGCAATATAGGTGAACAATTCAACAAGAAAAATTGAAAATAAATTCAATGTATCTAAATACAAATTAGAAACATGTCATAATAGATCATTCCATCTTAAATAAATCAACAATTTTTTGCAACATTTTTTAACAACTTGAGTGAGGGTCACAAAGCACTGTTCAGGGACCCAAATCAGGTTTGAACCTCTCCCCCAACTCATTGTTTTGGGAGTAGTATACACCATCTTTGTCATGTATTGGATATTTTGTTAATCGAATATATGTTTTGACAGCTTGTATCTTTTGGATGTAATTATAAATAAAAAATATATTTAGTTTATCTGCATAAAACCTGACATTCCTAATACAACTTATTCTCAGTAATTTTAATGAAGATTCTTTTTTTTTAAGTTTAAACCTGCATGATAGATAAATGTAAGTATATCCTAAGTCAGTACCAGTCTTATTGTGAAAACGTTAACTTACATAATAAAATATGACATCTGATGTCAAAGAATATGATATATAAATTTCTGTATATCAGAAAAATATTAAATAAATAAATGAAAAAGTGGAAAAATTCTGTGAACAAACTTAACAAAATGAGATAAATCATACTGCCTACCAACTGTAACACGACTACAACCGAAAAGCATTTATCTGAACTTGACATAAAATGTGTTACAATTACTTCCAAATAGTGAAAAAAGTAATTGTTAGAAAGCAAAATAATAACCTAAAAATATGAAACAGGAATTTACAGTATAGACTATAATGATCTCCCTCCCCACAAAAAATACATCGGAAAGACTTCAAGGAATTTAAATAAGAATTTATATGAATACAAAAAAGATCCTTTACAAAACAATTAACTCAGTGCATTGCTCATTCATCATAATGAGTCTGACCATTATTTTGATTTTAAAAAAATCTGTTTTAATTAATACAGAAAGTAATTTAATAAAGCAAAATGTATAGAAAGTGCACTGATTGATGAATCATCCACAGTAAAATTGCATTCTGATTCATCCATTTTTTATTGATAAAACCTGTTGTCACAGTGTAGGATATCTAAAACCAACATCAATAGAAGCAAACATGAAAGCATTATCAAGGCATATGAAATTGGATGAGCTATGCATCTAGACTCATTGGAAGCCAGAAATTTTAAAATTGAAATTCCTCCGTTCTTAGCATTTCCTCTCAGTACATAATTATAACTGATGTTTACATTTATATCTCTCCCCTATATATATATATATATATATATATATATATATATATATATATATAATTCCATCAGTAAGAACATTATTACAGCTTAAGTCACTTTTGAAGATTAAAGACATTACACAGAATTTTTCCCACTTTGTCATTCAATTACCTTATATATGTAAGTGCATACATGCACAAAAATGATTTAATTTGATCTGAAAATGTGTATAACATCACAAATCAATTTTATTTGATACAATATATAGCAGCGTTAATCATATTCACAATTAATATCATGAATAAACTCTCTAATATTTGGGCTAAAATTTAAAACAGCAATATAATTTATATATTTATAAGAAACGTTTTTACAAATATGTATAATTTAATTTTTGCAGATGTATCTTATTCTTATAGTACGAAGATTTAGCTGATGTAGGAATGGACATGTTATCTGACAGAAATGTTTGTACAAATTGAAATGTATTTGATATAGAAATAATTTCTTTTTTTCTCATTGATGAACCCACATAAGGTGCAAACATACGTTGTCTTAGCAGCTGAAACATTAACAACAGCAAATATATATTGTGTTAGCAGCCAATCCATTGTTAACAGCTGCAAATACTTGTATTAGCAGTCCAAAAATTGTGTTAACAGGTATTATCAGCCGAAGCGTTTTATTAACAACAGAAAATATACGTTGTGTTAACAGGCGAAAGGTTGTTAACAACGGAAATATGTTTTGCTCGAAACCGAAATGTTGAACGTAGGTAGGTAATAAAAAAAAAACAATAGCTTAGTTTTCAAATGAATTTTTAAAAAAATGAAAAATCTTTCTTGAAGTTTTTATTTTAGTTTTAATTTCAAACTAATAAATTAAGTTTAATATTTATGTAGAGGACTGGGTGGGTTTGAGCGTTGTTGCATTAGAAACACGTGCTGTTTATTTCCTGCTAGAAAGTCCAACTACAAGAAAATGGTGAACTAAAATTGAGTCCAACCGAAGATGTAAATAAAAACAAACAAGACCGATATATATATATATATATATATATATATATATATATATATATATATATATATATATATATATATATATGTCAACAAATATATGTATTAAACAACAAATTGACAAGTGACAAAGACATTTTGTGTTTTGTGTGTGAACGTAAAAGTGTCTGTTCTTTGGTGAATGTTCGTACGTGCATGTATGTTTCATGGCGTTTTCCCACAAGTGGGCGAAACACTGATTTCTACGAGAGATTACATTTTTAATTCATTTTTTAAAAGTGAGAAAGAGAACAAGGCAATAAATTGTTATTAGGTGGGTGCAAAAATAATGTCGTTTTCTCACATAGTAACATATGTGAGAAAACGACATTATTTTTGCACCAACCTAATATAGTGAGAACGACCCCCTAGTAAACAATTAGGGAATTATGGAGGAGCTAGCTTCGACATTTCCAATAAGCAAAATACTTTTCTGTATTTCAAAAACTAATTTAAAACTAAATTAGGAAGGATGTTTTTGTTTGTGCTAAAAAAAAAATAGCTGACTAGCGCCCTTTTTAGCCGTCTTTCATCGCAGTGTAATTCTCTTTATTAAAAAAAATCTTCCAAAATTAAAATATACTTTTCTGAAACTTTATTTGAAGAACATTAGCTGATTTAAGGTCTGAAACAAACTTGAAGTTTATATCGAAGAAATGCATTTTTTTAACCCGGGGGTAGCTGTGTTGACAGTCCGATGACAGTCTGTAGAACAACATTTATGTTGTTCTACAGAGACTTTCAGCAAATATAGAGAGAAAATTGCCTGCGTCTAAAGTACTTTTGATCCAAAATAAATAAATGTTCTTTTCGATACGGCGATCTATTACAAATTAATGATGAAGCTGTTGAATATCGCTATTGTTTGTTTGGTTTTTTAAACTCTTGAAATTTGGTCGATATTCAGTGCATTCTTGTGTAAGTAGTATTATAAAAGTTCTTCAATTTACTAAATCAGTTTCAATGTCAATAATCCTTTTGTTTCTTTCTTGTCACCTAAGAGTACTCATAACCCTGTTTTGATTGTGCAAATTCCTGCATTAATTCCTGATCAATGACAATCATATTTATATTGAATACGCAACATTCAGTGCTGAATCTTGCAGAAGAAATGTCAAAAACCCTCTGACATTGAATATAGAAAAGAACAATCACGTTGCTGATGTCCTTCGGAACAGTGGCGTAGTGGATACAGGATTTGGTTATGTATGCTCATGCATTTACTGTCATTTAGTTCAATCCTTAGATCAGGTAGTGAAGTAATAATTCAGTAGGAACGAACAATAAGTGACACCAGAAAACAACAAAAAACTATCACAATAATCAATGGATACCTGATAATGACCAGAGAGTACTTCGTTGAAACGTTGTGTCTAACATCTATATCAGACGTTCACAACATTTTCTGCGTCATCGACCGCTTTCACGTGGAAAAATTTTCCATCACCTACCTGTATCGTAAATATTTAAAAGCATAGCAAAAACTGTTTGGTAAAAGTTTATTGCTAGTTCATCAGGTGCCTTTACAATGTAGTAAAACAATTCCAGGGGGAGGTAACAAATAATGTTGACTTACGCAGCTGCTGCTGCTAATTGAAATAAAGATATTACAAATGGAGTTTTCTCCAAAAATGATTAACAGTCTCAATTCGTCTAATTTAACACTCAAAGATGTACATGTGTGTGTGTGTGTGTGTGTGTGCTTTGATTGAGTTGTTTTTTACGGTTTGTCAACCTTTTTCAGGTTATTTCAAGCCAGAAAATATTTTTAAATTGTAATTTTTTTAGATAATAATTATTTAAGTATACAAGTCCTACTAATTAAACCATGGCTGGGAGAGTAGTGGTGGATTAATGGATTATGATTAATACCTTCTTACTCCAAGGGTATTTGCGCGTAAGTGAATATAACGAACCTGACTGGAATTTGAACGCGACTTTCCTATTTCCAATTCCCGGCCATCATCCATTACACCTACCGCACACCCAGCAACCTGGTAGTCTCGAGCGGTAATCCGTTCAAGTACTGACCAGATTCAACGTTTCTTAACTGTAATGATCGTATATTATGAGAACTGGTGTTTCAACGAGATGTAGCCGTAAGCCATGCGTGTAACAGATATATATTATTCCGTTTGCATCCATGAAGCTGTGTAGGTGGGAGATGAAGTCCCCCCCCACCTCCACTTTTTACTGGCACTAAGAACTATACAGAAGATTTTTTTAAATTTTCGATTTTTCACACATCTTTATTTTATATCTACTTTATCAGCAACCATCAAGATCAGAAAGTTTTTAAATTGTACTATTTTAAAAATCCATGTCAATTTGTCACAGATATCGATCAGAGACATTTTTTTCCTATAGAAACAAAAAAAGATAATTTATTAAAATTAAGTAAGTATCACTAACTTTCCCCCGAAAATATCTTTTTAGTTTTCTTTCTTTTCTTAAGATTTCGGACTCACTATATTTTCGATATTAACTTTCTTTAATGATACAACTTCTTTAGTTTTCCTTTATACAATTTAGGAATATCCAAAATTCAATTAGTTAAATGGCCATGTAACTAACTTTTTAAAATAAAAATGAATAGATTCATCAGGGTACTTCCACGAAATCTCTAAAAAATCAGTATATGAAAAAAACTAAACACTAAACACTAAACAGGCTCCAACGTAATGAAAACAGTTTTATTGTCAAAATCTTTATGTTAAGAGGAAAGGTCAGGGTATTTTTGAATATTTAATACAAATTTTTTACTTCTTTTTTAAAACATTGGAAATTTTGATTAAAAAATCTAGTTTTTCTTGTGTCAATTATTTTAGTAATTTTTTTCGTCTTTTTTCGGAGACAGATACATTAATTTAGAAATTCTTGCAAAAATCAAATAATTGTCGGATTTAAAAATTTTCAGGACTTATTCACAAATGAGTGAAATTATTGTAGAAATTCTTGGTAAAAATATTTTTTGTTTTTACATGTGTTTCATACCCCCTCCTTTAATTTCAGCATTTATTTATTCATTAATGAATGAACTTTATAAAGTTCATACGTTCTGAAAATTTCAATGAAATCCGATACGGTAATTTAAAGAAAAGGTGGTATCGTTTTTTGTTTTCTTTTTTTGTTTTCTTTTTTGTTTGTTTGTTTTTTTAGGGATTTTGGGGTTTTTTTTTTTTAGTTTTGCTTTTTTTCACGCATCGAAAGTGCGCATGATTTTTGCGGGGAGTACCTTATTTATTTATTCGTCAGTCTGTCTGCATATTCATTTCTTTTGTTCTTTCTATTATTATTATTCTTTGAATTTTGAACTTTTTCAATTTTCCCTGTTTATTATCATCTTGTATGTAAATACTTCCTGACTCTGTGCCTTTCCTACCCAGCCCCCACATATAAAAATCAGCCATTTTCTTCGCAGAACCTTCAAACTCGAAGTGGACCACTTTCTTTATTTGAATTGTCGTAACCCTGGAATTATAAACTAATCCGCTGTAATTTGTAGGAAAAAGGAAATCCATTTTGCAATTTATTAGTCTTAAGCAGAGTAGATATTCATCACTGATATCTGGTCACTGATGATTGTCAAGCAATCAGAAAAGATTTTACTCATTAATGCAAATAATATAGAAATAAGTTCTAAGACTCGGAGCTGCCTGATCAAAAGATGTAAACAGGGAGATTAAAAACAGATACGTGTCTATCTTATCGTAACTCACATCCAAGTCTAATGTAAATAATATTGCTTCCTACTGAATAGGGAAAAGGATAGGGCATGCGATATGGGTGGGAGGAGTATCGAATGATGGATGAATGAGGGGTACAGGTGATATTCTGTTTCTTTCTATCTCTATCCCTATCTACCTAGGACTAAAATCACTGTTTATTCCAAAAGGATTGCAATTTATTTATTTCAAGGTATAATTAATTTTTCCGTCAAAGAAACTTGCCTGACTCTAAAGGACTGTTCGATCCGAAATAAAGATCTTCTTGTTGAATATTCTTTTCGATACAGAGATCAATTACAAATTAATGAAGAAGCTGATGGCTACAAGACTCACCAGAGCTCATCTACATGCATATTATACAGCATCAATACATACATGTTGCCAAAAAAATATTATATATATACAGTGGCGTAGCTAGGGGGTGCGAGGGGGCGGACCGCCCCGGGTGCCAGCACAGGAGGGGTGACACAATGTCACCCACAACAAAATTTTTCAACCAGGCTAAGGTGCCAAAAATAGTCTGAAAACAGTGGTGGAGACACAGGGTTTCGCAGGCGGGCATACGACCCCCCTCCCCGAAATAATTTATGACCCCCCAGTTTTGTCCCCCCGTCAGAAATTTTCTAATAAATTGTCGGGAAATTTGTGAGTAGGAAAAATAGCAATGTTTTCAGCTTTCATGTGTTTCAGTTGCTACAATCTTGGTTACTAACAAGAGATATTGTTGTAACATTTTATTTGAAGGCAGATAGTCTATAGTGATGACGACGGTACGGCAGCTCGGAAAACTCGTTCTGATAAGAAAAGAACTCCCAAATTTGTTGGTGGGGGCCTCAGACTAAACAAGGAGGTCTACATCAAGTGGCTGGAGGAGGTAATGCTGTCCTAGGTCAAGAGGGTGGCTGCTGGAAAACCCTGTGTGTAGCAAAAGGACACTGCACTATGTTACACAAGCAGTAGAACCCAGTCATGGTTGCCAGACAATTTCTGTGACTACATCACCCCTTACATCTGGCCATCTAACTCCCTAGACTGCAAGCTCTTTGATTATTATGTGTGGGGCGCAGATGAGTAAGAGACCAACAAAACTCCTTGTAACACCAAAGATGAACTAAAGGAAAGGATTATGGCAACATTCACCAACTCACTCAAGAAGGCTGCCCAGAAGACATGCAGGTCATTCCAAAGTCTTCTAGAGGCTGTGGTCGAAACCAATGGCGATTTTAGTGAATAAGTTTATTCTTTATTATTTCAAGATATTTCTGTGTACTTTTGTTAAAATGAGATGTCACTATTATTTTTCATTTTTGCCTAATTTAAACGGTAATTTATCCATCGCGCCCTGTACACACACACACACACATATATATATATATATATATATATTTGTGTGTGTGCGTGTGAAGTTTGGTTAACGACCAACATTATTTTTTATGATTTAAAAAAATATATTTTGAAACATTTTCTTGGTCTCTGTTAAAAGTTTAAATATAAACTGTTTGAGAAATCTTATTAAACAAAGGTTTGTTGGTCTCGGGTAGCAAATCAATCTGCATCGTTCAGGTCACAGGAGCTACCGTTTCGCCCAACACGCCTTCACCGACTTGGCAATATCATTTTTTTTTTTTTTTTTTGAAACGGCGTGTCTTCACGTGTCGTGTCAGTTTCTATTAAAGAATCGTGTTTATTTCAATTAACACAACAACAAATCCTGCAAGAAATCTAACAGATCCTCACCAATAGCACAAAAATAATCTATAGCATAAACTAAAAAAAACTATAAATATGAGAAAACGAAACATGGATAAAATATAATCAAATATACTACATATATTTCATGAATAAATAAAATACAAACGACAAAACGCTGTTTCATGAGAACGAGATCCCTAAAGAAAAAATCAACACGATGTCAAATGCAGATCGAGAGTATGATTAAGTCTGAATTTTCCCTGCTGGTAGATCGCCACAGTCTAAGTGTTAAAATAAAAACGAAGGTGCCACCTCTACTAAACAGACATTTTGGAAACAATTTTATTTTTCAATCTATTCTGTTCTCTTAACTTTCAGTGAATGCGAAAACATTGTGACAAAAAGCAACAGAAATATGATGAAAGAAAAGTAGGCAAGGTGAATTATAACTCTAAATGTTTTCAGCTATACAGATAACAGTATTATCTTTTACAATTTTGGTTATATCAGGTTGTATTTCAATAGACTTACGACAGCATCTTCTCATATTAGAGTGTAGCAAGACTACTTTTGTTTTGTTAATCATTGGAAAATCTCCAGATTTTTTACATTGTTTACATTATTAGGAATCTTATCCTCATCTTCATTGCCATATTCACAACGCTTCGGCCGTTGTATGCTCTGGCCATCTTCAGGTGATGGAACCCTTTATTTCGTCCACCGGGGTAGATTGTTCTAGTTCTACGAGCCATAATGTCAGGACACAGGGCCCAGTGGATAAAGACGTTGGTTAGATCCAGTGACAAGACTCAAAGAGTTGTGAGTTCAATACCAGGCCACAGCAGTGGTGAACCAAAAACTTGGAGAGCTGAGTTAAAGGGAAATAACTGAGACATCCGAAAGAGGCATGGTACGTTTAACTAGAACGATCTACCCCAATAGAAGGCCGGAGTGCACAATGGCTGAAACGTTGTGAATATGGTAATGAAGATGAGGATAATAGTTCGAATAAGGTAAATAATGATAATAACTCATTTTAGGGATATAGACTCTCCAAATTTCTTATCTTTTTTTGAAGACTTATTTAATACTCTCAATCTAATACCTCTCGCTGAACGTAGCTCTTCTGAAGGTTTTGAGTGCTAGCAGTTTGATTATTCTCTGTATAGTGTTTTAAAGTACCATAATTTACATTACAGACTAATTTTCCTAATCTTTGTTGTTGTTATTATCAGAACGTTTCGACCTTCTTCAGTTGCTTTTCGATCTGGATTATGGAACTTCGAACTGAAACTTTTATTTAATCTAAGTAGGCAGATTGTTTTCTATCTGCTGTTCATGTAGAGAGATGTGTAGTCTTGTTCTTATTTATTGCTTGTTTTGTTTCCAGTGAATTTGTTTGCACTACCCGGTCCAGGGATTGAACTCACAGACAACGGAAAATGGGAAACAGACATTCGAAGGCGGATAGAAATAAGAAATGATTCTTCAGAAATTTAGCAAAGCATTAAGAAATCGGAAAATATTATTAGAAAGAAAGAAAAGAGTGTCGAATTGCTGTCATATCTAATCTCCTATTTGAAAGTGAATGCTGGACAATCTCTTCACAGATGAAAGAGGGACTTCAAGCAATAATAACGAATACTGAGGATACCCATGGTAGATCCTTGAAGCATTGGGGAAAGTCTTGGAAAATAGGAGCTACACGGAAACTTATAATCAGAAAGAGACTGTTGAAATTTCTGGGGCATGTAATGAAGAAAAAAAAGTTTGGTGAATTTAACATTCACAGAACAAAGGGAAGACAAAAGAAATAGGCGGAATCAGATGTTTAAGGAATTTGTGCGAATCGGGTGGTAGAATCTACGAACAGAAAAGGATGGTAAAGGGTCAAAAGTTACTTAGAGCAACAAAAGACAAAGTTGTGGAGAGTCATCATCGCTCACGCCCCGAAAAGATATGGCAGATAAGAGAACAATAATAAATAACTAATGGTCCTCCATTTTTAGGCTTTATTTCAAGGACACGTCATTATAAATTAAAAGTTTGGTGCACTATGGTCAGATATTGTTTCATTTCCTCCCACTTCCCAAATTCTGCAAGCAGATTTGAAATCCAGTTTAAAATTACCAAGAATCTCAGTATTTTCATCTATTATGATAGAGATGGCCAAACCGTGACTCGTCAGCCACAAGCGGCTCTTCAATATGCGGCTCGTGGAAATATATTGGCCGAGCTGCTTTTTCATCACAGTTAATATAAAAGGTAAAGAAGAAAAAATTCAACCTTTATAATTATTTGCTGGGTATGAATTGAGACCCCGTTGAATTAAAACGTAAGTTTAATGTTAACGTGTATGTAATAAAAACCTGTGTAAATTTTGTTCATGTCTTGCGGCTCATAAACATCTGAACTTTATCGTATGTGGCTCTTACAATAAGCAAGTTTGGTTACCCCTGTATTATGATGACGTGTGAAACAAACGGTACAACTAAATTCTCCTTCTGCTACTACTACTAATAATAATAATTCTTATCCTTCCTCCCCCTCCTCTCTTCTTTATTTGTGCATATGAAATAAGCTCTGAAAAGGTATTTATCCACTCAAAATATATACACAGGGCCGTCAAGTACTACCCTCGAACACCCCCGACCTTGGTTAAGGGAAAAGATCGATTGTGCCCTCCGCCATTTTATCAATATTTACTTTTTTCTACGTTACATTGTCAATCATCAACAATAATAATATATTTAACCTCGATTTCATGAACATTAAAAACAAACAACGCGAACTTTTCTTTTTCAGGCGATTTTAAAATTCACAAAAAAAAAATCGTCTAATTATTGGATTTTAATAACGTTTTCGGCACTTATATAATAAAATACCAGGATTCTCTTAAGATAAATTTCAAGTCACAATTTTCAAGTCACAATTTTCAAGGTAACATGTTTTTGTTGCTTTTTATTCATCTTTTAACTACCACCTCAAGGAACGTTTTTATGTTAATAGGTAACAACATTTTTTTTATTCATTTTTCGACTAACATCATTCTTTCTTTTTATGTGCTATGTCCTTTCAGGACGTAGTTGATCATGGCTCTCCACCTCCCTCTATCCCTTGCAGCTTTCAACAAGTTCCTTCCTTCTGCTTCCTCCCCCGGACCACGCTCTGTCATCCACTTGCTTAAGCCCGCTAGGTATGTCATGTGTTGTTTTCCCTTGTATCTCTTTCCCTTTATTTGACCCGTGATTATCAGATTCTCCGGGCCCTCCTTCCTCATTATGTGTTCCAGAAACTTCAGCTTCATCTTCCTGATAAGCCTCCTCCTTGTTTGCACCCTCTCTAAGATCTCATCGTTGCTCAAACACTAGTTCCATGATATCCTTAAGGGACGTTTTTATATTATAATAGGTAACATTTTTTTTCGCCTAACATCTTAAGGAACGTTTTTAAGTTATAATAGGTAGGGCCGGTGCTTTGATGCCCTCCCCCACTACATCTTGTTTACATAATTTCCCAAGCTGGGGGCCACGAACCCTCGAAGGAAAATTGGTGAGAGAGGGTAGCGCTTTTTTTTAATTATCAAAAATCGGGGAATTGTCCAATTTAAATGAAAATTTCAATTTATATTCATTATTTGCGTTTAGAATGAATAGTTTTTTTTTTTTATTTTTAAAAAAATCTCTGAGAAAATGTTATTCTTTTTTTAATAACCACCAATATTTTCATGACTAAATTTTACTCGAAAAAGAATATTTCAGTCGCAAACTTCTACATTTCCATAAAGATTAATTGCCGACGCATCTCCGCTGAAAAGAAAAAAAAGTTTTACAAAGATTCCAACACAACACAAACTGGATTATCTTAAAATTTTGTTTTAAAAACAGTATTTCAGTTTTCGGAAAAAAAGTTTTATATGTTGAAATCTTTAAATATTTTTATTTTTTAAGCGATCATTTTCTCGGTTTTATCTTTCTAGAAATGTAAAAAAAAAATAAGGACTAGAAATTTTATTTTAATTACTAACCGTGGCCGTCTGATTAGTTTACTATTAGTTTAAAGAAAAAAGAAGAAATATCAGAGATCCTCCTTAGTGCATGATCTCAGAATAAAATAAAAAAAATGAATTTAACGAGATATACAGTGTAACCCGGATATAAGAGAGTTGTCGGGACCGGAGAAGAAGTCTCTTATATCCGGGTTACACTGTATTACTCTTAATTTAAAAGAACAGTTCAGAAACAAAATTATAATTTAAAAAAAAATAAGCGCTTACCACTTAAACACCCACATCACCAGTAAGCATAGGGGGTCCTACACAGTTGAGAGGTTCGGGGTAATAAGCACTGACCATGTCGATTATTATAGTTGATTATTGATAATATATTAGGTTTGTACAAAAATAATGTCGTTTTTTTGACGTTCAACTTCAAAAGAAAAACGATATTATTTTTGCACCAACCTAATAACTTAGGTATTAAAAAGTACAAAAAGCAAAAAAAAAACCAAAAAAAACGCTGCTGAAACTAACCCTTTTGGGGCTTCAACCTCGTCCAGTGGCGTAGCTAGGGCGGAGGGGGGGTCAAACCGTCCCGGGTGCAATCTCTATCCCTATCTACCTAGGACTAAAATCACTGTTTATTCCAAAAGGATTGCAATTTATTTATTTCAAGGTATAATTAACTTTTCCGTCAAAGAAACTTGTCTGACTCTAAAGGACTGTTCGATCCGAAATAAAGATCTTCTTGTTGAATATTCTTTTCGATACAGAGATCAATTACAAATTAATGAAGCTGATGGCTACAAGATTCACTAGAGCTCATCTACATGCATATTATACAGCATCAATACATACATGTTGCCAAAAAAGATATTATATATATATGTATGTATATATATATATATATATATATATATATATATATATATATATACAGTGGCGTAGCTAGGGGGGCGGACCGCCCCGGGTGCCAGCACACGAGGGGTGACAATGTCACCCCCAACAAAATTTTTCAACCAGGCTAAGGTGCCAAAAATAGTCTGAAAACAGTGGTGAGGACACAGGGTTTCGCAGGCGGGCATAACACCCCCCAGAAATAATTTATGACCCCCCAGTTTTGTCCCCCCGTCAGAAATTTTCTAATAAATTGTCGGGAAATTTGTGAGTAGGAAAAATAGCAATGTTTTCAGCTTTCATGTGTTTCAGTTGCTACAATCTTGGTTATTAACAAGAGACATTGTTGTAACATTTTATCGGATGATATGGTGTTTTAACTCTGCATCATTAATAACAACAAAGCGAAATACGAAGCCAAAAGTGCAACAATTTCAGTCTTGCCTCTGTATCAATTCGCTGAGATACAATTTTCCATTGAGTGAGCGATATACTTTTGAATATATCTACTAGTGTTGGGACGATTAATCGGAATTGGAATCGAGAATCGGAAAAATCGGAACTTTTTGGGGGTATCGGAAAAATTTGTGCCTATTTTCCGATTCCAAAAATGATTCTTTTGAATTTTTAACTTAATTTTTCATTATTGGTACTAATGATAAATATTTATTGTTTTTAAATTATCACTAAAACTAAAATCATAATAACATCAAAATAAACTTTGCATAAATTCTTTAGGTAACCTTTAAAAGAATGCAGTTGATGTTCCGAAAAATGCTTAAAAATTAAATAGAACATTTTTGTCAAGAAAAATACTTTCAAACATCATTGATAATTAAATGGTACCCAGAAAATGATGCAACGGAAAATTGGACACCGGAAAATTAGCAACAGAAAATTACGTTAACCATGAGCCAGTCGAGACTGTCGGATCTGGCTGTGCTGTCCATTGAAAACGAGCTTACAAGACAAACAGATTTTGACGATGTCATTGACCAGTTTGCCACAATGAAAACAAGAAAACATTCATTCTAAGACCATAGTATCGAATGTCATTCTTTTGTGTATTGCCGTGTTTTGTATTTAGTTGTTCTGAAAGTGAACAGTTGTATTTTAAAAATCTTTTGATTTGAACTGATTATTTTGTGGTATTGGATTTTGTCTTGGATCATACATGTAAACAGTAACGTACTGGTCAGTAGAGTAAAGTAGAGGTAGAGCATGTATGAAAATTTAGCTACAGCTAACCATTCAGCATAGGGTGAATGGGGGTCATTGGGGTGACATTTGAGCGGACCGCTCCGGGTGACGTTTACTCTCGCTACGTAACTGACCTCGTCGGGAGTTCCTAAGTATTATAGTACGCACCGCACCGGACATGAAAATAATACACGATGGATATTATTAGTTGATGACTGATAATGTTACGTCAGTTTAAAAATAATTTTTAAAAATGGTGGATGGCCATAAAACAGTACTAAAAAAAAAAAACAGCGGAGTTCACATCGACCCCCTCCCTGGTTTTCGACGGTAAAACGCGGTGGCTCTGATAATAGTTTACACATTTTATTTTAAATTTTTTAAAAGATAATTTAATCGAGATTTACGTTTCGATTATCTTTTTTTCAAAAATGTCTTTTTGATTGTAAAATGGTAGACTTTAAAAATTAAATAAATTAAAAAAATTAAAGTAGATTTTGGTCTTGCTTGTTTAATGTTATGAATGCAAAACGGAGGAAACTATTCACTTTTAAAAAAAATTTTTAGAGATTTTTCAAATTGGTAATTTAAAAAATTTATTTCACTCTTTGAAAAAAAAAAATGGACTGACATTTTATAATTTTTAAATGTAACAACATATGTAAAATAGTAAAAAATATATATTCAATTAGGAATAGCTGAAAGTTTCTTTTTGGACAGAAATTAAGGATTATTCTTTCTGACAAAAAAAAAATTAGAAAAACATTTACTTTTTTAATTATTTATGTTTTAGTTTTAAATATCTGTCGGTGAAATTTACATAGAAAAAGTACGTTTTCAATCTACCTATTGTTATTTAAGATCAATTCAAAATACATGCTTCTAAAATAAACAGTTTTTATTTATCTATTTGTGTTTCGATAAAATATTAGTTTAATTATTGTGGTGTTAAAATAAAATTTAAAAAATATATTAATTTTTTTTTCATCAACGCAAAAATAGATAAGAGCAGCGGCGCCAAAAGAACCATAACAAAAACTGTCTTTGGATTGGTACGACAGAAGTTTCTTTCAGTTGTCCAACACAACGCAAAACGACCACAACATTCTTCTAAAAAACGTGTAGCTTCCTCACATGAAATTTATTCTTGCAATTAATGCTCATTCCAAACAGTCACTCATGTAAAATTTCTCCCCATAGTATGCAAAGAGCTTAACTTTTTTCTATCGTAACATTTTAAAAGTCATTTTTGATTTTGATAGTCCACAATCTGAATACCCTTTTCCATGGTATCCGTAAAAAATTAATCCATTTTGGCATGTCTCTACTAATTTGCATTTAGATATATTGTATATTTTTCTAGTTGAATTCTTAACATATAGGATGGTATGATCCGTTATTGTACATAATTCGATTACAATAAAATTTGCATTTTATTTTATGAATACTACTTTATGAAAAAACTGAGAAGTTTAAGGCCGGGTTTAAACTAAAGTCAAGATCCCACGTATAAGTTGGATAATAGTCCAGCACATCCATTTTGGGGACGCCTTAGACACCAGGTAATAACCCTAGAGAGTAGCTTGAATTCATTAAAGTCCGACTGGGCCAGGTAAATCACATTTGTTGATAAAAACCGAAAATACGGTAATAATATTTCTTTCTTTTGTCTAATTAATTTGATCTTTGGAGAAACTGTAGTTTTTTTTTCTTTGAAACTTGCATATTTTTTGTTTTTCTGTTAAAACGTCTTTTTCGAATATGCTATATTCAAATCATTTCTTTTGTAATTAATACATCTTTCTTTCTTTTGTTTTTCAGGTGAGTATATTTGTTATGAACTTTCTTAAAGAGGTCAGCAAAAGGCAAGTATATTTCATTAATCTTTCTTTATTCTTAATTTTGTTACCGCGTTGTGGGCACCAAACGTAGCGAGGGGGTTCATGTTGAAATCAGGTCGTGGTCGCCAACCTGTTGCGTCATTACCCGCTAGTTTGACTAAAAAGTCAGTAGCAACAATATTTTGCAGATGTTAAGGACGGGTGTAAGAAAATGGAATGAATTTCAACAAGTCAGTCTTAGTTTTTATGTAACTTATTAAAAGAAGAGGAAACACAGGAGTATGAATGTAAAATAAAACATTAATAATTAGAAATTGTGTAGGTTCAGTTGCTAAGAGGAAATATATCCCATGCCTGGGAGCACGGTCCCGGTGGTGCTGTCACTTAAGCATGCTAGGAAGAAAAGAGAGAGATGAAGATGATAGGAAGTTTCCCCGTTGACAGCGCCCTCTGACGACGTCTTGTCGAATCTGGCCAAGCTATGTGGAGATAACCCACAAGTAAAATTGACACGAGACTGACTAAATGGATGGCGGAACAGGGCTTCGAAGAAATAACAGAATGAAAAAAATTATTAAAGAGGTACAAGGGGCATGAAGTTGTGGAGAATCATAATCGATTATGTCTTGAGGGGGACACGACACATAAAGAAGAAGAAAATTGAGTAAACTTGAAGATTAGGACACAGAAACCAATTTAAAAAAAAGAAGAATCATTTCCGGTGTAAAAAAAAAAAAAAAAAAAAAAAAAGAAAATGCCTGGTTATTTCAAAAACAGCATTAAAAATTTGCGGAAACCTACTGTTTAGGAGATCTCGACAATCTTAGTTGGGTCTAGTGTCTCGGCTACTGCCCGACCGACATAATAACATAAACTTTAACATTTTGATTTTAGAACTTTGATTTTATTAAGTTTGGGGTCTTTTTCAGCGTAAACGAAAAAAAGTATGATTATTAGAAAAATTAAATAGCAAAAAAAATTGGGGAAAGTGGGAAAGAGCACCTTATAGGAGCGTATTGACAATCTTATTTGGATTCAGGGTACAGCTTGGCCCCCTCAGTCTGGAATCTGTGAAGGTACTCGGATGTTTCGTTTTTTTTTTTGTTTGTTTTTTTTTTGTTTTGTTTTAGGTTTGTTTGTTTTTTTTTAATTATCCAGTAGGTAAACTTTCGCGCAGTAATCTAGGTCCTGTAAGGGCGGCTGTGCTGCACCTGGGACCCAAATAAATTGCGGTAGATTTCCGCAAATTTTTAATGCTATTTTTGGAATAATGAGGCTTTTTTTAACACCAGGAATGATGTTTTTTTTATTTAAATTGGTCACTGGGACGTTTTCTGAAAATTTTTTGGCTCAGTTATCAAGCCCAGTAATGTCCGCCAGACTGTAACCGATGTGCAAATAGTTCTAGGAAAACTACCTTAAAGGATTAAGTTTGTTTCTTTTGTGGATTTCGAATCTGATCTGTGAATATCTTAATGACTGTTTTTCTGTTTTTTCTTTTCTTTTTTTCCCGCTCTTTTGTTGTTTTTTTGTTTTTTCCCTTTGTTTTTCTTTTTTCTTTCAGCTTCTTGGGATTATTATCCTGTCGTCTCAATATAGACCGACGTTATTTTTTGGTGTTTTTTTGTTAATTATCCTCGCTTGTGCGTGTATCACATGTATTTTCCAACCAATTCAATGGTTTCCACTCCGACGTCATTTCCCTTGGTTCTGTAAAAAGTTCCTTCTGTCTACTTTTAGTATGCTATTTCGCTGTCGAGCAGTAACTGTTTTTCAAGGGTTTTTTTTATAACTTTCATTTTTTCTGTTGTACTTTTTTGTATATTTCTTGGGAGCGTGCCTAATTTAGTATAGATTAAGTGATGGATGGATAGAGAAATCTTTAATATCAAATTCGGCGAATACATGTCATATTACGCAACCAGTCTATTACTGATCATATGTTTTCCCCATTGGTTTGCTCCAAAATTTGTTCTTAGTTCAAAGTTAATTTCTTCTCCTATAATTTATTTGTTTTTATTTATTTATTTATTTTGTTGTTGTTTTGTTGTTTTTTTTACCTAGTTTACTTTTTGTTGGGCTTATTAGTCTGCATGTTGGATTAGCACTGATGTTTTCTTTGTGGACTTTTTTTTTTTTTTAGGTTGAATCAGTGTGCTATTTCTTTAGCTTCGAAGTTAATTTTGCGTCTGTTGCTTCAGATGTTTTGGCTGTGTTTTTTTAAGTAACTTGTGTTATCGGGATTTTCGCTTGTATATGTTTCTTGTTTTATTGACAGGGATGGAGATGTTTCGTGAATCTTTTTATCTTATGTTTTCTTTGGAATTTATCTAGGCTGTTATGAAATTTAATATGTCGGATCATGTTCATTAGGTCATTTTCAAAATTATCTAGTCTGTTGCGTTGTATCGGGCAGTTTTTGTTTAGTTTTCTTTTGGGGGACTTTTGTAAAATTCCTAGTTTAACCTTTAGAGCTCATTGTTCCACTATTTGCGGAACAGACACTTTTTTATATACCAGACGAGAATTGATTTTGATTATTTTATTTTTATCGATAATATACTTGGAAAAGACTAAAAAAAATACAATATGAGCTTGCAAATCGTGTTAAAATATATGACTTATTGGTTATGGTTGTTAAAGAGGTTATAAGTTGTTTATTTTATGACAAAATCCATTTACAGTACACATTATCGATATATTTAATTTTGGTGCCTTGCGTGATGGCTAAAAGAAAATACAAAGAGTGTTGACAAATACAAAATAAATCTTTAACACAATACAGACGGATAAGGTGAAAGTTGAAGTTTCAAGTGTAAAACTCTTCATGCATAGCATACGAGAGATAGAGTCCGGGCGGGTATATATATATATATATATATATATGAAAAAATATAGTTTTAAGATGTGCTATAGTTATGGGATAAAGTGCTCAATATCAGAGACAGAGCATGTGTAAATATAAAAGTGAACATTGTAGTCAACACTTAGAGGTGACAGTCTGTTTCATGCTAGACGCAATCGTCGGGCCACCTGACGATTGCGTCTAGCATGAAACAGACTGTCGCCTCTAAGTGTTGACTTCAATGTTCACTTTTATATTTATTTATTTATTTATATATATAATTGCCGCCGCCTGACAATTTGGTGAAGGAAGGTATGTTTGTTTCCAATGTATCAAGGACTGTTTAAACTTCTAAGGTCGCCAGCTAATTGCAAATGTATTTCCTCTCTGGGTATGTTATAATGACCTCAGCATTGGAGAATGGACAAAATTAATTTATTAACTTTGATTTTCGTTGATTTTTTTTCCATTCGTTTATATACACGCATATAGGTCCACTTTGAAAAGGGCGCTTTGCTTATATCCTGATTGTGAAAGCTTTTTGATTGGTTAGTTGAACTGTTTATAAGACCATACTTTCATTTGTCCCCTTCACATACTGCTTACGTATATACATATATAATAAAATATAAGTTTAAGATGGAATAAAAGTGCTCAGTATATCCTGGATAGAGCGTGTAAAATATAAGTGTGGATTGCGATGTCAACACCGAGTGGTAACAGTCACTTTCATGCATGACCACAATCTTCAAGCCATATATATATATATATATATATATATATATATATGTGGAAAGGTAAGAATTTATCACTTTTCTCCAACCTCCAAGCTAGGGGTGAATAGAAGTCGACTGTCCCCTGTAGCCATCAGACTAACAAAAGATATACACTGAATTCAAAACCTGAGGTAGATTATTTGGATACCTTGTGCACCAGTTCTCTATATTCGATTCTTTCAAAAAATGTGGTTCGTTCTGGACAACTTTCACTACTATAATATGATCATATGTGCAAGAATTCTGACTGATTTCTCCCAAGAACTGTGCAATTTGACTCATATGTAAAAGAAAAACGATGGAAGAGTCCATTTTTCATACATATACATACATATATATATAATTGTGTAAGGTAATTTGTTACTATGATTAATTGTTCACTTACATATACTGTATTTTTAGTATATAGAATGTTTTTATATTTATTTAATTTCTGGTGTTTATTTCTATGTGTTTATCTAATCCTTGCGTGAGTATATCATGGATACACTAATACTTATGTTAGACTTTAGAGCTTATGGAATACTAATTTATTTTCTCTCTTTCTCCAAGCATCTGAATATAATGTTTAGGAAGCTGTACATTACAAGTAGTGTTATAGTGTGTTCATTTTTCATTCAATTCACTGCACTCGTTGCCTTTAGTATATAATACTAAGCTTACTAAATATAAATATAGAAAACTAAAAGCATTCAATGACTGTTTTCTTGTGTAAGACATAGATTAAAATACTTTTTGGATTTTGAAAAGATATTAATACTTTCAGAGCTTTAAATTTACTGGTTGAATGTTATTTTTCATAAGAATTTATAAAAATCCTTTCAATAATTTTAATTCAATAAATATTAGCAATCAGTATATACCTGAGGAAGTCTCTTGTAAAGGGCTAGATTAAAACTCGTTTATTTTCTGATATGGAGGTGTTTTTTTGTTTTTTTATTTCTGCAGAGTATGTAGATATCTGGATTAAGCCCAAGGCTGTCCAAATTCCAAGCAGGTCTTTCACAGTGCACAAATTCCGAGTTCTTTGTTTTAGCTCTCTATCAGCTAGCAGGTTCTTGGAACCGGCCCAATTGCTTCTAAATTCTAAGGAGTTGCTTTTGAATTCGAAATGAATTTCACTTTTGTTTCTTGGACATTTTCTTCAGAGGTATATGGAAGATTTTCATCAGTGTCCTTATTGTTGCACACTGAGCTTGGATTGCTCCCAATCATCAAACTAATTGCCAAATATTTTGGAGGGCAGCACCTGGGCGGCAATTTGAAAATGTGTATAAACACACATATCATCATGTCATAGAAGATACACTCGGGGATATTATTCAATTTCATTTTGAAAGATATCTATGCAGGCTAACTATTAATCAGTATACAAAGAGTATGCTGAAGTTTGGCATAGTGTGCAAGTATATATTTGTATGTGTGTTTTGTGTGCGTCTCTCTCTCTCTCTCTATATATATATATATATATATATATATATACACACATACACATATATATATGTGTGTGTGTGTGTGCCAGAGTAACACAAATAGTGAAATATTTGTTAAAACTGAATGTATTAAAAGTGCTCAATACAAAGCCGAAAGACCAGACTTGCAGATGTGTTTAACATCTAAAAATGATGAAAGCTGACCAGAGCACACTACCGCAGTTTCGACCTCTACGGTCTCCTCAGATGGTTTGTTCAGCAAATCAACTACACGAAGCTCTACGATTTAAGCACTTTCGGAAACGGAAGTAATAGAGAAAAAAATGGGGGAGAAAAAAATTCTAACATTAATCGAGTTCAAATAACTTCAAGCTGAATTTCTTAAAATGTCTGCATTTGGTCATGATTTCTGATCTCCCGTTCAGCAGTTCATTACTGTGTTTATATGCTGCAATAGCCAGTTTCTCTTGGCATAGCCCACACGTATTCTCGACTATTATGTTAGTCTTTAAATTTCTTAAAATACTTCATTTATTGATTGGACTTTTTGCTATGTTTCTCTCTAAACTTCCAATGGTAGCTTGTTAGTTTTGCACTGTCAAAATACGGTCAAATTAAGTTAAAGCTGCACAAGCAGTATGGACAACATCATAAAAAGAATGAATAGCGGAAATTTAAAGCTACAAAATGACGTGAAAGGCGAGAATACGACCTTATGCAATTGCAGAACAAAAGTAACTGTTCTTTAGATGGATTATGCTGTACTGAACGGGTTGTATATTGTGCCGAAGTAGAAGTTGAAAATAGTAGCACAAAAAATACATCAGGTGTACTGAAGGCCAGTTCAAGAGGAGGCGATACAATCACAACTCATCTTTTAGAATTCCGGAGCTACAATTGAAAGTTTAGAAAGAAACATAGCAAAAGTCCAAGCATTAAATGGAACATTTTAAGAAATTTAAAGACTAACATAATAGTCGAGAATACGTGTAGAAGCTGGCTATAAAAAATTATAAAGCATATAAAAACAACACTGAATTGCTGAATGGGAGGTCAGAGATCATGACCAAATGCAGGCACTTTAAGAAGTTCAATTTGGGGTTATTTGAACCCGGTTAAAGTTAGAAATTTTTTTCTCCACCCTTCCGGTTTCGAAAGTGCTTAAATTATCGAGCTCCGTGTAGTTGATGGGCTGAACAAAGACACCTGAGGAGACCTTAGAAGTCGAAACCACGTTAGTGTGCTCTGGTCAGTTTTCATCATATATATATATATATATATATATATATATATATATATATATATTCTTCTCTTTTGATACTGTTAAAGAAGATTTTGCCTCCATCAGCATGGTTGATGATGACATCTAAGAGAAAAACCTTTACAGGATAACATTTTCTGCAGATATGAAGTGGAAAAATTCATGCATTGAATATTGATGCCACATCTGGTTTGGTGCTTCTGCTATGTATTTATAGATTCTTGACAAAAAACAAAGATGAATCTGCAATGTTATTCATCCTGACCTGGCATCCTGGCTTCAGTCACTTTCCCACCACTGTAGCATAGTTTCCCTGTGCTTTTTCTATAAGTATTTTCATGATAATTGTTCTGATAATCTTTCCTCTATGGTACCTCAACTTTATGAATTTAAGCATAATACCAGATTGGTAGCTGGATCTCCTCATTTCCTAAATTGAAATTTCTAAATGTAACCATAAGTACTATGCTAACAGTTTCTTCTCTAGCACTTTTCAATTATGGAACTCTCTTCCATTTTCTTGATTTTCAAAAATTTAATGCATTGCCAGTCGTCATTGTCTGTTTTTCAATTTCATTTTTTTATTGACCTCTCACCTCAGATTTTTTTCATACTCAGTAACCTCTTGTTTTAGTGGCTTTATCACCTTACATGGGGTGAAATGATTAAGAAAAAGTCCAAAAGAGACTAGAATAGAAGTTTCATACAAGTCATCCTCTGGATAGTTTACGAGCAAGAAAGGGAAATACATTTGCCTTTGAATAAAAATGTTTTGAATATACAGATATTCAGATATTATGCTATAGATAGTAAAATAAAATCCTCCAAACAAGTTTTGTTAAATTCAACTGACAAGGTTCACCTGTTAAGTTTTTAAGATTTTTCCAATTTTCAAATAAGATGTTGTTCTTTGGGATCAAAATTCTGGATAAAATATCCAAAGTTCATGTTTTGTTCTTTTATTCAAGTTTCTGTAACTACCTCTGTCATTAAGAAATGGATGTGCTAAACAAGATTTTGTTGGCTACATCCTGGCCTTTCAGAGTTGCTAGAATTGGAATCAGTTTAAAGTGATGTCATTTGTAATGTTTAAACAGTATTGGATATTTATATGTGTTGTAGTTATTACATTAGTATTAAATATTTTCTACACACTTAAAGATACTGTCTCATGTTGAGAAGGATATTGCTGAAACCTACTGACGAGTGAATCAAACGATTATAAAAAAAAAAGATACTCTACAAAACTCTGAAGTCAGGGTGCTGAATATAACATCAATCAGCTAAATGATAAATTTTTTATTTGTATTAATCCTATATATATATATATATATATATATATATATATATATATATATATGTATATGTGTGTGTGTCTCCACATCCTTACTGGAATATTAGACAGGAAATTCCATTCATGGAATTTTACTGTCCTTCCTGACCACTTGAAGATTTTGTTTGGTGAAGCTCACTTCTCTGTATATTAAACTTTAAGTGGCTAATGCAGCTGAAAGGTCAAATTAAGTACCTTTTATCATCATATATATATATATATATATATATATATATATATATATATATATATATATATATACACGTCTTGTCAGATATTTCAAAATTATCATTATTATTGCTTATTAATTATTAACATGATTCAGTTTTTAATTTCTATCATTTCATATTTGTATTCAATTTGCATCATATTACAAAGAAAAACGTACTTACTAAAAGGGATTAATTTCTTCTTACAAAATTCTAATCTTCAAATAAATTTAAAAAGAATATGCTTTAAATTTATTTTCAAATTACAAAAAATGTGTTTTTCTCACAAAACAATACCACTCAATTTCATCTTTACTTGGAGAAAAATTTTTTTCTACAGAATCAATCAACTATTAATAAATTAAAAAGTTGTTGAACTCTTCTATCAGCTGATAATTTTCTTGACCATTGTAGCATAAATTGTATTCTCCTATTCTAAGAGAAATAGGAAAGAAACATTAGTGAAGTGGCACTAATATAGCCTGGGCAAGGTTACCACCAGCTGACCACTGGACACACATTTTGGCTTGTTTTCAAAAGTGTCCCTTTCGAATTCTTTTCCTCTTATCATTTTCAGCTTGTTTTCTTTTACACTTTCTTATTGCATTGATATATATATATATATATATATATATATATATATATATATACATATAAAATATAACCTTGCTTGCTGTGACATTTCTTTGTGGTCAAGCGGTAAAGCACACTGGATCAAATGGTGGTTTCCCCTATAGAAAAGGGACGCATGTTTGATGCCTGCTGAGGAATACACTTTCTTTACGAAGATTTCTCGAATGCAAAGGTCGATAGATGTAACACACAGTGTTTAATAAATAAAAAATGGAGCATCTATTTCAAATATGAACTACCCACTTTAGCAGCATTTGAAATAATATATATGTGTGTGTGTATATATATATATATATATATATATAAAAGTAGTTGATAATGCAACTGGAGTCTTTCAGGATATTTATTTAGGAAGATGCAACAGGAGTCTTTAAGAATATTTATATAGAAAAAATAAATTGAAAATGCAACTGGAGTTTTTAAGGATATTTATTTAGAGTAACTTTACCAGTTTCACAGCTGTATGATTTTCAGGAGTTAAATTGAGATGATGGAGAGACATGCCATGATATGTCTTGAATTTTGCCTCTCATATCTCTTACATTATACACACACAGACACACACACATCAATTCTTGATTTTCCTTCTCCTCCTTTTCCTCTTCTTTAATTCATGATATAACTACAACTCCGCATCTTAACACTTTCATCATTTCGTCTTAGTCTTTGCTTCCTATTTTTCTTCTTTTTAAATTTCCCATAGCAATACTTCATCAATCTTCACTTTTTCATCTTTTTTTATGTTCTTTTCTTCCCATTTTCTTTCATTTTACATATAAGAAGTTCACTTCTCATCACATTTTTCATCATTTGTTAAGCTCTTTTAACTTCTTGCCCTTTTTTCCCCATTTTCTTGATCTTCTTTCTTTCCACATATAACAGTTTCACATTTCATCTTCACATTTTCATTATGTTGCCTGTTTATTCTTAACCATTTTCTTCCTCCTCTTTCATTTCACATCTAACTCGTTCACATTCATTTTTAGTCAATTCACTCGAAGCAAGGTGTTAATATAACTAAGGCACAAGAGGCTACTGGGAATGAAAGAGAATGAAAAGACTTTAGAAAGCATTGGAAATCCAATCCTAAACAGGAAACAATTACTTTATTTATAAGCACTTTTATCTTGTCGTTCTTTTTTCTTCCTATTTTTCTTTCATTTCACATGGAACTAGTTCACTTCTCTTCTTTAGATTTTTCATAAGTTTTTAAGTTTTTTGCTCTTTTCTAATTCAATTTTCTTACCATTTTATTTTTCTTTCATTTCACATATAATTCGTTCCCATCTCTTCACATTTTTCATCATTTTTAAGCTCTTACTTTTTTACCGTTTTTTTTTTTCCTTTTCTTTTCACTTCCTATTTGACTGCTTCACCTGTCTTCACATTTTTATGCTTTTTTTCCCCAGGTCACCTTCTTCTCTTTTTCTATTGCTTTTCTTTTTTCTTTTTTTTTTATCCTTCCAACTTTTCTTCCTGCTCTCTTACTTTTCACTTTTTATATCCTTTAATTCTTTTCCATCTTCTTCCAATCCTTTTATTTCTATGTTCCTTCTTCATTTTTAAAATCATGTTACATATTTTCTTTTCTTCCTCTCTATCTTTTATTCTGTTTTGCTTTTCTCCTTTTCATTGCATATCTTCAGTTTCCCTCCCTTTCCCATTTTGTAATTAATTCTTTCTCCTTTCGTTATTTTACTCTCATTCATATCATGATTGTTATCATTTCTTTTTCACCTTTTTCTTTCATTCTCTTCATTTTTCTTTTCTTTATTCAGTGCTTCTTCCTCTTTTGCCTTTTGGATCTTTTATTTATTTTTTGCTTATCTTCTCAGTACCACCATTATCATCACCACGCTGACTAAATTTGTGAAGCTTTTCATATATATATATATAGGTTGGTGCAAAAATAATGTCGTTTTCTCACATAGTAACATATATGAGAAAACGACATTATTTTTGCACCAACCTAATAATAAAGCATTTTCTTTCATGTTTTCTTTTACTCTTTCATTTATTCATTCATTCTTTTTTTTTCTTTCTTTCTTTCTTTTTTCTTTCTACTGTTTTTCTCCAATCAAATAATTATCTCTACCTTTAATCTTTACTCTAGGCCCCCTCCCAAATTATCCTTCTCTTTCTCTTTTGTCTTTTTTTTTCTTAATTTTCTTTTCCTCAACTTTTTTCTTTTACTCTCTCTTTAAAACTCTTCACCCCTTACTAACTAAAAATCTTGTCTACCCACCCATCTACCCATTCAGTTTTCATCAACTCATCAAACTGGCACATCCGAAAGGGTGGATGATTCCCAGAGCAATCACTATCTCACAACAGAGTAAAATCTTGGATGGGACCAACTACTTGACAAGAGGTCGGGTAGGAAATGGAATTTCATACAAGCAGAGGCACACTAAATGCATTCTTCCAAATTATCAGGAGACACCATAGAGATTTGGAAGGTATTCCATATTGCAGCACTATTCCCTACCATTAAATTCTCTTTACCAATAGTGACTCACCAGCTAGTAGGACTTCCTTCAGGAGTCATTATCCTGTCCTGATGACATCTAAACTAAATGACCAACGGACAGTCAACTAAGTTGTAATCTTCTAGACTCATTTAACATCAATGTTTCATAGTATAATTTTTTTTTTTTTTTTTTTTTTTTTTTTGATTTTGGTGTTTGGTGGATGGTCACCCACCTGAGGTCTGTAATAACAGCCATTTTCTTAAATTTCCTTACTTTCACCTTTTATTCTCTCCTGACATGTTTATCTGTAATATTCTTTCAAAATTGATTTACAGTCAGTTTAGATAATCAGTTATGATAAAAATAATTTTCTATTTCATATAAACCATCATTCAAAGAAAAGTTACTATCACTTTTAAAGGATGATAGGCACACTGAAAAATTTGACTTAATAAAAGAAAAATTGATTGCTTCACACATTTAGCATAGATTGCTTATCATTATAATTGTGTGTGGTATGATCATGCTGGTGTGTAATTTTAAATGCCTATGTACCAAGTTCCCTCTGTGGTCCTATCAGTGAAAATGGCACTGTAACTAGGTATATTTGAAATGTTGTGTTTAGATTGACACGATTTTGTGGATGATGATCACAGTTCCGCACAAAGTAATTTTTTGTAAATCTGAAATGTTGACCTGTCCAGGAATTTTACTCCCATGATTTTCAGTACCCTTTTTTATCATACCCAATCACAACAGGGATAAAAAATAGTTTTAAGTTTTCAGATTTTAGTTACTTTTGTTGAGTGGGTAGCCATGGTCAAATGCAAAATAAGTAACAGAAATGTCCAACAAGCAGAACTGACAAAGTTTGCAATAAGCAATAAAGAACAGGGTAAAAAATAATATCAAGCAAGCAAACAAAATATGCAAAGCAAATTAACAGTAATAAGGTAAAAAATTCACAAACTAAGAATTGGCGTTTAAACATAAAAGTAAGTTTGGACAAGCAAATATAGCATTCTGATTTCAAGACAGACCAGGACTGCATCAAATCAAAATGAGAACCAGCCTAGTTTTGGGGGCTCAGATGAATTTGTGTGCTTTTGCCTATAAAAGGGAATTTGAAAATGTTTTGCAATTATTTCCCCAGTAAGATTGAAATCAATAACTTTGATTTGCACTTTACACGTATTTATAATTTAACAGTTTTTGAAATTCTTTTTTTAGAAAAATTCGAATTATGTGAGCAAGGCATATCAATTAATTAGCATGCTCTTTTATTATTATTGCTATATTTCAAGCACTGTACTCTGGGCCTCCTCAGGAGTCTGTGGTATTTGGTATCCTTCCAGGGAATCCTTTATTTGATCCAAGGGAGCATGTTATGCAAGTTCCATCACAAATGATAATAGCACTGGTATCAGTCTGCAATTCTGCTGAGCCAGTATATATTTCTACACTGTCTGACTCAAGAATTGAACTCACAGCTTCAAGAGAACCAGACGAGCATTATCAAGGCTATTACGCATTAGGGTCAATTAAATTCAATAATGTATACATAATGTTCTTATTTTTGATTCCACTATGATGATTTCTTTCAATCAATTCATCTCAAGCAAGGTGATAATGCCACTAAGATGCAAAGGGCTACTGGAAAAGAGAATGAGAATACTTTATAAGGAAATGGAAACCCAATCCTAAACAGGAAACAAGGGATATACCTCTATTCCTGTTCATTAAAGACCAGGAAAAATGAGATAGGCAAAATGTGTATGGCTTGCTGATGGAATGATTTGAGTATAGCTAGCTCAGATAATTAATTCAGTTATGAATATCAACTGAACATTTATATTATGAGAATTCCAGAACCCAGGAGAACCCAACCACTAGCACTCAAAGAAAGATTATCAAAAGTTATCATATGTAGATTAAAAAGCTGAAAAAATATGCAGGAATTCTTAAAAACGTTTTTGATTGACCCTGATAATTTTATATTTCCAAGATTATAAATATATATGAACTGTAGAATAAATATGAACCATAGAATGAACAGTACAATATTTATTAGGTTGGTGCAAAAATAATGACGTAATAATGTTTTTTGACGTATTTTTTAACGTCAAAAAACAACATTATTACGTCATTATTTTTGCACCAACCTAATATTATCTACCTTTCTATAAAGAAATAAATATGAAAACAATTTTTTTATTCATAAATTTATAAAAATGTCTGAACTATAGAATAAGAAAATTTTTAAATAAATACATGATGGTGAGTTACTGTAATTACAAATTTTAAAAAGAATGCATTTTCTAGACATTTTTTTTTTTCATTTCCCATTGAAATTGGTTCAGAGCATCTGAATTTATATCTTTTTTTTTTCTCAAGAATTGTCAGCAAAAATGTTAAACCATTTATTAGTTTATTTACTAGAATAGTTTGGCAAAGTTTAACACATGTACCTGCAAAATGAGGGAGTATACAGTAACAGTGGTGTGAAGAGAAAAACCATCCTTTTAAGAAACATTGCTCCCCAGGTCATATAGTTGAAACTGGGTCAAGCTAACAGTTTCCCCACATAGATTACCAATACTTGCATCTGGTCTAAATTCATGACACTGTAATATTAAATGTAACTGATATCATTTGATTCTTTTTGTTTCTTCTTTTTTTAACATTTTGCATATGGACTTGATTTTTATGGATGTGTGTTTAGTGGTGTGGTTATCATCACAGAAAGTAGAAGTAACATGTCAAATTCAAAATCTATGATATCATTAGATTCACTTTCACGTAAAAGATATGACTCCATCTCTTCTACCTCCTACTATCGATTAAATAACAAGGTAAACTGAGCACTTCAGTCTTGGTAAGCAGCCAGTCTAGGAGAAAATAATTCTGAATTCCTACTGACAGAAAAAGCAACAGAAAACCAATCCGCTATCTTACCCAAGAGGTTCTGAAAATAATAAAGAAATAGAACCTGGAATTGTTTAAAAAAATTATCACCTCCTCTTAAAAATTATATCTATCAGCTATTAATAAAGTCTATATGCATTTTTGAAAATCCATTGTGTATTTCTGTGTCACTGTGTACATCTATGTATAAAGCTAATGTTTTATTCTTGTGGTTTATTCTTGACCCATTTCAAACTCTGTTCTTGAATAACAATCTGACTCATCTCAGGTTTTATTCTTGAATAATAATCCAACCTATCTTGTGGTTTATTCTTGTGTAATGATCTGAGCCAGCTCAAAATTTTTTGAATAATAATCTGAGCTATCTTGTGATTTATCCTTGAGAAATAATCTGACCCATCTCCAGTTTTATTCTTGAATAATGATCCAAACCAGCTCATGTTTTATATATGAATAATGATCTGATGCATCTTGTGTTTTATTCTTGAGTAATGATCTGCCTCAGCTGATGTTTTACTGAGATGATTATATAATATGTTTAATCCAACAATCATCATCAATGAGTTACTTGTAAAATTTGAAATTAGATCATGACAGTCTAATTAGAAACTATTTTTTTTATTATAAAAAAAATACCAAATACTAATAAGAACCTAAAAAGAAATGACCAACAATCTTTTCTCTTCATCCTGTTGAGTTGAGTGGTTGAAAACTTGGACTGTGTGGTTTCATTATTTAATTCCCAGAAGCAAATTGATAAAATTCATTGATGGTAATTGATAGAGAAAAGTATCTTTCCAATCTGAAGTGTTGTGCTGAAGACAAATACTGCAGTCAGTCAAAGTTAACTGCAGCTCGAAAATCTCCAAAAATAACGTGCATTTGAAAAAGGGCTTCTTGAAGAGATTCTTATGACGAGGAAGTAAAATTTCATGATAAGGAGGCAATACTAATAAGAGTTCATTTGTAATGCTCTGTTTCACAGGATTCAGGATCATGAATTTTGACGTGAAAATATACTGGCCGACCTCAAACCCATCCACTCAAAGAACATAATCCCAGTGCTTTAGGAATTCTAAAAATGGTTGAGAAATCCCAGGAAGGCTTCTTTTCACTTTTCAACTCTCTTTAAAGGCACATTGTCAAAAGACATTAAGGATTTATTCTTCTTTGCTGCTATTTTGGCAGTTTCTCAAAACATTTTCTTCAAATAAGATCAGGTGATTTTACTGATGGATGGATGAATGGCTAGATAGACAGATAATGAAATGACTTAGCTAGCTAGCTAGCTAGATAGATAGATAGATCATTAAAAGACTTATCTATCTTAGATAGAAACATAATAAAAAAAAGACAGATCATGAAAATACTTAGATAGACAGATATGGAAAAGACTTAGATAAATGGGTAATGAAAAGACCTATCTAGTTAGCTAGAAATGCATTAAAAAGACTTATCAAGCTAGATAGATGATACAAACAGATAATGAAAAGACATGTTATAAAAAAACATAATGGTATAATGATATGAGCAGAGTGATATATATATATATATATATATAGAGAGAGAGAGAGAGAGAGATATTATCAAGAACACTTACTTTACATTTCTCAGACCATAGCTCCATCAGGACCCATTTAAACACACACAGAGACCTACCAACCTCTGTCTGGTTAAAAATAATGGAAGTATTAATAAAAAGCAAATTCTCAATAATATCAGTTATGAACACAGCCACAACAAGTATAAAAATTTTATTCTTACCAGATGCAAGTTCTTATGTAAAACACAAAAACTTAGTAGAAATATCAAGACACAATAAGTGTAAACTTATAAATCAAGACAACCACTGCATAAAATTTCAAACAATTAAACAATTATTTGCAGTTTACACAATTACAAAAAAAGATACAAGTTTGCACAAATATTTCCTTTTGTGCACCTATTAAGGCAGGATAACAATTTCAAGGATTATTAATGAAAAGTGGAAAATTACTACTGGGGAAAAATAAGGATTTTATAAATGACACAAAAAACAATACAAGAAGGCAATAAAAAAAAACATGGGTTCAAAATGAAACAATCTACTTTCACTTTCCTCACATGTGTTCCCCTTTTAGTTTTAACATCACACAGTTCATATTTGGGAAAATTTCTTCAAAATCTTTTCATTTTAGGCTGTTAAACCGCAGGAGAATTTTCACTTGAACTTTTGGTCTCTCTGCAGCTGGCTAGTAACTGGTGCCTTCTTTAATGTTGTCCTCTTTCATGTTGACAACCTTCCTTGTCACTTTGTTGTCCAAAAATCTTTTCCTTTTATTTACTGACCTGACCTCTATTTATTCTAAAATTTTGGCTCACCTCTGCAACACTATTTGGGATGTTATTAGAGCTTGAGACCATGTCGTTCATTGATCAATATATACAAAAAAATCATTTTCTATAAACTGGAAATGAATCCTTCACAAATTCTGGCAAGTTTTAACTTCTGAGTCAAAAAAAAAAGATGCACAATTGTAACAATTTTTACACAAACCGTCTGGCCTTCATAAAAATGCACTTCTCTGAAAAGAACATGCAATAAAGAAAAACAACCTAGACAATTTTACATTTAGACTATTATAATATTTTGTAAAATTATAAAAATAAAATTTTTATACATTCTGACCATGTTCAAAAATGTAAAAAGCATTCCCATCACTATATATATATATATATATATATATATATAATGATGTAATCACCATAAAACTTTTAATTCTATTTATTGTTCTCTTTCTCATTTCTTTCTCATATGTGCATGCACACACACACACACATATATGTATATGCAAAATACAGTTAACAATAATGGAAGTATTAATAATAATAATATTTTATTATTATTATTATTAATAAGAAGCCAAATTATAATATCAACTAACAACATGGCCACAACATTTTGACCATGTTCAAAAATTTTAAAAATATCCCCATATATATATATATATAAAACAGCCTTGTTAATCGATTAGTGGATCTGAGCACTTTCTTGGGCACAGTTTTTACACACTATGTCTGTAAAAGAAATCACTTGAAAAAGATAATAAAAATCTTAATCTCAATGTCTTTTGTCTTCAGTAAAAATTCTATAAAAAAGGAATTGCTACCCAAATACACAATTATATATAGATAGATAAGCACAGATAGATATGCAATGATATCTTACTGGTTAATGAAAACTTTAAACTTAATCTTTTATATGTATTTTATTCAACTCCAGACCTTGTCAATTCACATTGAGGTGTATGCATGTGTGAAGCCTTCATAACCCTTACATATCTCGTATCTCTTAGACCTTACATACTCATTTGTGATTTCCAAGTGAGTCTACCCACTTCCTCACTGGGATGGGTTCTTATATAAATACCTGTGCAACAATTTTACTCAGATGCATACATATCAGGTGCAGCTAGGTTAATATGTGTTCACCTGTTATAGTTGCCACTGACATCAACAGAATCATAGATTTCCATCCCCAGCTTGGAGGCCAACCCGGCACTTTGTTTCTCTAAGGACACTAAGTGCAACATCTATTCTATATGATCTGAAACAAACCACATATGACAGATATATAGATAATGAAAATGTTAGCTGGAGAGACAGATAATAAATTTTAAAAATTTAGTTAATGAAGAATTAGCTAACTCTTCATTTTTTAACTAGTTAAGTAGCTAGATAATGAAAAGATTTAGTGTGACAAATAATGAAAAGAGCTGCCTAGTTCAATAATCAAGATCTAACTAGATAATGAAAAGACTTAGCCTGACATATAGAAAATAGTGACCTAGTTAGATAATGAAAAGACTTAGCTGGACAGATAGAAAAATAGTTAGCTACTGCAATAATAAATAGATAGCTTACTAGATAGCTAGATAATAAAAAGACTTAGCTACACAAATAATGATAAAAGTTAGCTATCGAGTTAGGTAACGAAGCATTAGCTAGTTTGCGAGAAAATGAAAAGACTTAACTGGACAGATAGAAAATAGGTAGCTACCTAGTTAGATAATGAAAAAACTTAGCTAGACAGGTAATGAAAAGAGTTAACTGGACAGATAGAAAATAATTAGTAGCCTAATTAGATAATGAAAAAACTTAGCTGGACAGATAGAAATAGCTACCTACTTCAATAATGAAAGATAGATAGCTAGCTAGACAATGAAAAGACATAGCTACACAGATAATGATAAAAGTTAGCTACCAAGTTAGATAATGAAGAGTTAGCTAGCTTGCTAGAAAATGAAAAGATTTAACTGGACAGGTAGGAAATAGTTAACTAGTTAGATAATGAAAAGACAGACAGGTAATAAAAAGAGTTAGCTACCTAGTTCAATAATAAAAAGCTAGCTAGTTTGATAATGTAAAGACTTAGCTGGACAGATAGAAAATATTTAGCTACCTAGCATGATAATGAAACCTTAACTAGATAAATTGATAATGAAAATATATAATTAGCTAGCAACATAAGTTTGCTAGCTTGATAGATAATAAAAAGAGATGTAGACAGACATGAAGAAAGCAAGATAAAAAGACAAATGGTGAGACTTGTTTTCTCGTACAAATTAAGCATTTTTTATTTGATTTTTGTATAGAAACTAAATTAAAATCATTTGCTATGATTGACAGATGACTTAAAATGAAAAAGGTTCTTTTCTTCTTTGGCTTGAATCAGGGAAATAAGGTTCCCCAGCTTAGTCAACATCATGTTGCAATGATCTGTGTCACTTTAAGCAAATCCAGGAGGATCACACCTTTCCTATCACAAAAAGACAGTGCACTTCCCTTTGCTCACTGATGGCAACATTTTGAACTTTTCCTTTGATCAGGAATTCTTCATGTCACCACTCTATAGACTGTCATTTTGATTCCAGCTCTTAATAGTGACACCAGTGTCTTGTCAACAGCGATGACATTCCACGAAACTGTCACCTTCAGCTTGTTATTGGCACACCATGTCTTGACAGATTGACATTCATTGGTCTTTCTGTTCTCATGTGAGTATCTGAGAGGCCCAACTGGCACAAACTTTGATATCATAATTTTGTCACCATCATTTCCAATGCATTGGAATTGATATTCATTTACATACATTGATTTGCATAGATGAACTGATCAAGACACCCCTCATTTCATGGGTTGTTAACATTACCTAATGTCTAACTGAGCTCATATCAACTGTTTGGTTTCCATAAATGATCAGTAAGATACAATGAATGTCAGTGGATGCAATCACACACTTATGCTTTTTTGCACACTTTTGTATAAGATGTCATTTTGCTAGACTGATGCTGAATTGTTATTTGTAACTAAACATACAATATGGGTTATTAGTAGGATGTTTCAAGAGAGACACCACTTATATCTGTGCCTGATACTGCATACCAATATAACCACATTGGAAGTATTGTTTTCAGATTGCCACCTATGTAGATATATATATATATATATATAGTAAAGAAAAATACTTCACATATGCTTCTTATAATATGTAGATATAATAAGCCAGAAAAAGAAATTCGACAAATAAAAATAATAATATTGATAAGACTAATAATATTTATTTTATATTAGTAGTCTCTTTTTACAATTAATAAATATATATGTCATCTAAATTATGCAAAGAGGAAAATAACACTGACATCTCATTTTAACAGATATATTTACCAAAATGACACAAAAATATCTTGAAATACTAAAGTGTAAATTTATTCAATATAATCAACATTGGCTTCAATCATGGCAACCACATGAATACAGAATCTCCTGCAACTCTTCTGGATGGTCTTCTTGTTTAAGTTGGTGAATGCTGCCATAATCTTTACTTTCAGTTCATCTTAGATGTTACAAGGAGCTTTTTTGGTCTCTTGCTCAACTGCACCCCACAAGTAATAATCAAGGGGGTTGCAGTCTGGAGAATTAGGTGGCCAGATATAAGGGCTGATGTGGTTGCAGAAATTGTCTGACAGCCATGACTGGGTTCTCTTGCTTGTGTGGCATGTGCAGAGTCCTTTTGCCAGACACAAGGTCTTCCAGCAGCCACCCTCTTGACCCATAGCAGCACTACCTCCTCAGGGCACTTGATGTAGGCCTCTGTGTTGTCTGATTTCATGTGGGGAAATGAATGGGGGCATAACGTTGCTATCACTAGTGATCACTCCAAACACCATGATGTTGACTGGATATATTATCTAATTCTTTCTGAATCCTCTGCACTTTCCTCAGATTGATACCCAAAGACATCCACATTCCCTCTTTATTCCATTGGTGAGTAGTAAGTGAACCACTGCTCTGTGGAACAGACTCCCAAGTGGATGTTTCCCTGATCACTATAATTTTAACTTGTTCAAGTCTAAAGTTTACCATTATCTCTCCCATCCATATAAACTATCTCTTAACATAACCCTCTACTTTGAGTGACCCCCGTAATGTAAAAAGAAAAAATATGTATGTATGTATGTATGTATGTATGTATGGATGTATGTATGTGGGCATGTGACCAAGTAGTTAGAATGTTCACTTCCCAACTATAATACCTGGGCTTGAATCTCACCATGGTTGATTTACCATGATGTTTGCAGGAGCATGCAGCAACTTTGGAAAGTCCCTGAAAACCATACCACAGGTTGACCCAAGCTTTGGGAGGGAAATTAGGTAGATGGTGCTTATCTGATATCATTGATGGTTGTGTAAGCACAAAGTCACAAGTCATCATGACTGAGGGTTTGAGCGTACCGGCATTGATCAAATTGCTGACCATGACAGTGCTATTATTTATAATGTTTTTTTTTTTTGTTCTTAACCATTGAGGACTGCTGATGGCATTCTTCTACTACCTTCTTCTTTTATGTGTTATGTCACTTAAAGTCATGGGTGATCATGGCTCTCCACAATATCCTATTCTTTCTCAGCAATCTTTGCTTTTACTATCCCTGTTCAGATATCCATTTACACATATATGTTATGTACTTACTTGCTATTTCCCTGTCCTGTGAATGTCAAATTTTCTAATCAGCATTTCCTCATTATGTGTCCTAAAAATTTCCATGGCCTCTTTCTGACTCTAATTATAGATCTCCTTTTTGTTTTCCTTTTCCTTGAAACTTCCTCATTGCTTACATGCTCTTTCCATGGCATTCTCAGCATCCCTCTGTAGAATCACATCACTTTTGCTTCAAATGTCTGAGGAAATTGTCCAGTATTCACTGCCATATACAAGGGTTGACATTACATAGCAGTTCATTGCTCTTTTCTTTATTATTATTTTCTTGTTTAGTTTTTGGAAAGCATCTTTTGCTATTCCAGTGCATATCACATTTTCTCTTATTTGTTAAAACATTTACCAGATATTTAAACATCTGTACTTTTTGATTTGATTTTGACATCTCCAATTCGTATTATATCATTATGTTGATATTATCACGATATGCTATTCTTTTATCAAATACATGACAATATCTCAGCTATTGTTTATGACCATCAAGGATAACAATGGTTGTAACAGCCTTGCTGCAACTACCTGGGAAGGTCAAGTAGTTACCAGAGAATGGTCTACTAAAGCAATTTTTCATCGGTTTTCTTCATCGTCAATTCTAGTAAGCCAATGATGATTTTTTTTCTGCAATATCTGGTGATGAGGGTAACATCCAAGTAAATGTGGAGTCATGCCATTCTCATGAGGAAGCACTTATATCAGGCTTCATTTAAACTCAATTTGCAGATTCTATTTTCTTTACTGATAAATGCTGTGTAATCTGAAATCTTGAAATTAATACAAGTCCACCAATGAATTTCACAGCACTTATATTTCCAGAACTCTGCTGGATTATTCATTTTGCTGAACCAAGAGAAATCAACTAATAAAAGTTAATAATACACCTCTGACCTCTTAATTATGCATTTCTAATATCTCTGTAGCATCATTGACTGTTAGAAATGTATATTAAATCATTATTAAATATAACCACACCTGTAGCAACATTTGCATGAAATTCAAATGCTTGCTCTTAATTTTATTTGGAATAAAAGGAGGTACCAGATCATCAGTTGCCAGAAAATCAGTGGTGCATATATATTTATATTTTTATAATAATTTACTATTTTCTTTATTCAGTGACTCAAGTATTATTTCGACTTTTAGTAATTTTATTAATAAACTATTTGAATTATTAAACAGTGTCGACACTTACTGGTATTTTATTCATTATGATATAATTTTGACTCTTGGATTTGAGTGACAGGGAGGGAAACAAAGTGCATTAACTAAATGATTTGGTTTCCTCTATTTATAGGGTGAGTAGACAAATTAGTGATCAAAGTGGACAAAGTTCTATAAAAACGTCAACAAAGAAAGCAAAAAGTCTGCTTCTCTGTTTTTCTACTGACATAAGTGCAGGATTAAATCATTTTCACTTTGCCTGTGTCAGATTTATACATGCTTCAAATAACTTTTTGGATTCCATACTGTAAATGATTATCTTAATTTACCTTGTGTGTAGCTATATATTGCTCAAGCTATATATGTACATGTATGTATCAGTTTAGGGCAAATATAGGCATGTGGCCGAGTGGTTAGAACATTTGTATTTCATCCATGAGGCCCAGGTTTGAATCACATGATGATCAATTTGTCAGGAAGATTACTTTTTGGTGTTATAAGCCTGGGGAAGCAATCCTGTGAGGCATTTTTGGAAAGTGCCTGAGAAATGCACCATGGGTTGGCCTAAACCTTGTGAGCAAAATTGGGTAAACGGAACTATTCCAAAGTGGTCAATAGCTGTGCTAGCACAAAGTCGCAAGTCATCGTGAATGAGGGCTTGGGTGTATAAACCTTGTTCAAATTGTTAATCATCCCAGATTATGTGCTCTTTCACAGAATCTTCGAGAAAGTTCATTATGGTTAATTTAATCATCTGGGAGAACTCTTTTAACCTTCCATCAGCATGACTGATGATAATGTCCAGGAGTGAAACATTGAACCTTCTCAAACTATTTCAGCTGACATAAAGTGAAAAGAGTATGTTGCACCAATTGCTAAGTCTGCAGCTAAGAAAATTGGTTCACTGTGTCATACTAGACAATTTTTCTTGCCAAACTATAACTTACATACTTATAAATCTACCATTCATCTTTGCTTTAAACAATGCTGCCAGATCTGTTATGGTCCTCCTGCCATATGTTTAGAGAATCCAAAGAATAATCTGCAATGTTATTGGTCTTGACCTGGCATCTTGGCTTCAGTCCCACTATCATAATGTAGCTTCCCTGTGCCTTTTCTATGAATACTTTCATGGTAATTGTTTTGATGAGCTTTCCTCTATGGTATCTAGGCTTTATGAATTTAAACCAAATACTAGATTGGCAGCAAGGTCTCATCATTTTACAAATGAAATGGCTAGATGTAACCATAACTTGCTTGTGGAACTCTCTTCTAACTTCTTACTTCCCAGTCAACTTAACATTTAAATTTTTGATGATCAGTGTCAGTCGTTATCTTTTGTCTTCTTAATACTTGTTCTTTTATTGCCCTCTCTCCTTATTAGCAATTTTTTTATATTCTGAAACACTCAGTACCCTATTGCATTCTAGTGACTTTATTGTCTTGCTTGGAATGAAATGATTTTTTTAAAAAACATACCAATAGAAAGCTCATCAGAAAAATTACCATGAAAATATTTATAGAAAGGACACAGGAAAGCCATATTGCAGTAGTGGCAAAGTGACTGAAGCCGAGATGCTAGGTTAGGACTGGTAATGTTGCCAATTCTTCTTTGGATTTTATCAAGAATCTTTAGATATATAACAGATACACCATATCAGATGTGGCAGCAATATTCAATTCACAGATGAATAAATATGCAAGATAGATTCTGGTGAAGAAAATTGTCTAGTATGACATAGAGACCTGACTTTCCTAGCAGCAAACTTAGTAAATGATTCAATATAATCATTCCACTTCATATCAGGGGAAAATGTTTGGCCATAAAGGTGAAATAAGTTGCTCTTCTGTAGGTTAGCATCAGCCATGCTGATGGAAAGCAGGAAAGTTCTTTATGAGTATTAATAAATCACTGTTTAGTTTCAGAGGTATTAAAATTAACAAGGCATTTCTTGCCTCAGTTAACCACAGATTGTAGGTAAGTTTCAACATCAGCTGACAATTTGATTTTATTGAAGCTATCAGAATTACTATTTAGACTAGAGTAAACATTTGTGTCATCAGCATAGATACCAAGTTGGGAACTGATGACATTGGAGAAGGTCAGTGATGAATTAAGGGACAAAATAGGTCCAAAAATACAAACTTGGAGGACACCTGAATTAATGGAAAAAGATCAAGAAGTGTAGCTGTTCAAAACAAATTTCATTAATCAATTACATCAAAAGGTTGGCTAGAAACACCATAACCTTTCAACTTGTGAAGAAAACCAGCATGCCAAACCTTTCAACATATCTAATGCAACAGCCTGAGCTAGATATATAAAACTAGACAAACTCTTTCAGCAATAACCATCAACTCATTGCCAGTTGACCCAGAAAAGCGAAAGCTATATCGATTGTCTGAAAGAAGACCCTGTAAGGTGAGATGCTTAACCAATCTGGAGTTGATTAGAACATTTAGTACTTTGCCAAAAAAGTGGTAGAAGGCTAATGGGTCAATAGTTAGAAGGATCAGATGGTTTGCTATAGTTCTTAAAAACATGAATGATAGAATTTCTAACAATCTGGAAAGCAAGAAACAGCAAGGCATCTATTGTAGAACTTGGAGACAAGAGGAGCTAGTACAAGGGCACTTTTCTTAAGGATAATTGCAGGGATACTATTGAGTTCACATAATTTGTGGGGGTCAAGTTTGAAGATGATAGCAGAAAACAAGGATGGAGTTATGAGCATATCGCTCAGTAGAAAGTCATGCAAATGTACTCCTGTTGAGAATAGAATTGGAAGAGAATTTATGAGCAAAGCATTCTGCTTTACAAGTAGATGATAATACATCAGACTGATTGAAGAGAGGAGGAATTGAGAACTTATTCCTATTTGACATACTCTTGCAGAACCACTAATAGTCATGAAAAACAAATTTGTGAGAGAGTATATGGTGTCTCACTTAGAAAACAACTCATTGAGGATAAGTATGCAATTATCAGTGGACACAAAGAGGTGTCTTTTGTGATCTGAGCTATAATGTTGGCACAGCAAGAAAATGTGATGCCTGTGGGCTATAGAAGCTGAGCAGGAAGGTGTGAACTAAGAAGATTCTGATTTCACCTGATATTTATAATATGGCACAAAAGTCTTGATGCTGGCTTTCCTACAAGAAAAACCCCTGAGGCATAATTTCCAATAAGAAGATTAAAAATTTTACTCCAAGGAATATTGGAAAGAAAATCCTGAAAGGAATCCCAGTTTCTGAACACTGGTAACAGAAAGCAGTCTTATGAATAGGAGCTTTCATACTTCATAGATAAGTCAAAAGATATATCAACAGATACAGAGTAATCCAAATTTCCAAGAGGGCAGAGTTGCAATTCCTGACAAGAGTCAGGAGAAGAAATAATGAAAAAAATGAGTAAAGAGGTATATTGGGAAATTATTATGAAAACAAGTAGGAAAGTCTACTATTCAATTGCAAAACAGAGCAACTAAAAAATTGAAAGTCTTAATACCAGCAAGGTCAGTAGTATTAGAATGATTAAGCCACTTGACATGTGCATTTAAATCACTAGACACAAAGATATTTGTAAATGAATGTAGAGAGAAGGGCATTTGTCTAATATCAGATATTTTGACTAACATGCTACAGTCCTGAGAAGAAGGCAAGTGATAAAGGAAAAACAGATAAGCTAACAGAGTGCAATAATGAAAGTAGAAAGCACATGAAAGAATCATCTTGGGACTTGAGAGACAATTCCCATACCATTTGAAGATTTTCCCAAAAATAAACACCAAGACCACACATATGTACCTTAGAATACTTTTGACAAAGCGGAAGATATCTTGGAACAGAAAAATCATTAGTAGTGATAGAAGAGTTTAAATTAGTTTTGCTGAGGACTCAAATCATCAAATTTATATATTAATTCACTTGTTTGGACCCATCTTCATTGTTATATTAATTTAGAAAAAAAATCTGTATTTAAATGTACTTATTCTAGTCACTTAGTTTTTATACTCACAATGTTTCCTAACTTTAGAAGTATTTTCAATCTCAGTAAAATTCTTGGAATTTGTAACCAAACCTTCAATCCAAAAAGATTCAATCCAATTTCCATTATGATAATAATCACTTAATATTCAGCAGTCTTCAAGTTTTTGTCACTTGTCCGTTTCTTCCACCGAACCAAAACATGTGACTTTTCAGCATTACCAAACCGTAGGATTGAACTAAAAACTAGCAGGAAGCCAGGTATGTTTAAATCAATCCTTTAATCTACTAGACCATGTCTTTTGAATAATCCAGTGGTTTAATTCTGGAGCCCTAAACCTAATTTCTGTACAGGTAAAATTTTAAGACTGTCCTCACTCAGGTGATAGATTGTTATCCTTTATTTCTTAAACATAGGTTCCTATATGGTAGTCTTCTCTATGTTAAGACTACTAAAGATGTTGTCAGTGTCTAACATATGCACTGATTCACCCATGTTATCCTCCAGTAATCTTTGTCTATTATTTTGAATTTATTTCACATTGATTGATAACTACCCATTTATCTCCATATATAGTAAGCTATACCTGATTTCAGTGTCTCTCCTTTCAGTGCTCTTTCACCTTTACTTTTAGTAAGTTTATTTGAAAAATTTTAAATAAAATAATCATGAATTTTACTATTTTTTGTCCTGACTTTAGGAATATGAAAAATAATATTGTTTTTATAGGGGACAGATTTATGCTATTTTTACTTAAAGCAGAAATCTGCACAAAAAGTGGATTAGAGCTGATGGCCATAAATTCTTATACACATCTTTGCTAACCAATCAAAAAATAAATATCATTAGCCAATCAGTGAAGAGCCAAAATAACACATTTTTCAAGCTGATCTAGAAGACACGTAAATTGTATGATTAGATGGCTCTCAGATGATACACATGGCAGTGTAATGCATTATCTGAGTCATTCACAAACTGTGAATTATTTCATTGAGTTGTTTGCTCTCTACAATAGTCAATACAGAAGTTATATTAACCCATTTACCATATTTCACTTTGTCTGCTCTTTCATTAGTTTTGTCACCAAGATAAAATTCTATCCATATTTCATACATGAAAATCTTAAGTAAATCTTGTGTCTGATCACAAGAACTGTTGTTCAACTCATTTTACAATAACAAACTTCAAGCTAAATGCTATATTTCAACTAGTAATCAATTTCATACATGGTTAGTTAATAGGACTACTGCTATTACTTTATGGATACATACATAGATAATCACTTAAATATACACTAATATTTGTAACAAGTATTTTTTTCCTCTTGCAATCATAATGAAATTAGTATCTGGTTAACATTTTTAATACAAAATTAATTTTACTATTTCTAGGCATACTAAAAGAGAATCTTTTTCTTCTTTAGATCTCATCTAGTAAATTTTACATTATTCGTACAAATTCTTTATTAGTTTCATGAAAGATTATTTATTAGTATCTACACATGATTAAAACAAAATAAATTTAAGTTTCTTTATTATATACTTGAATAATATCATTTCTCATCTATTTGCTGAGTTCCAATTCCAAATGGGTTTGTTACATTCAGTTACATGCAAATACTCTTGGGAAAGATATGCATCCATCTCTTCCTCCTCTCCCAACTATGGGTTAAATAGTAGGACTTGTATCAGGGAAAATGATTGTTATCTTCCAAAAATTATTAATGAAATATTCACTTGCAAAAAGATAAAAAATAATTATTCTTACAATCCAAAATATGTTTTAACTTTAAATAACCCATAAGTGACAAAGGGTTGATAAGCCATAAAAAACAACAACAAAAAATCAACAAAATCTCATGAGTTGTTTAAACCAGGCTTTCTTTGTTTTTTTTTGTTTTTTTTAGGAGTTTTCTGTTTTATTTTCATTAATGTAGATAAAGTGAGAGTCTTTCATTTCCAGGTGTAACTAAATGGAAAATGTTGAACAGATGATGAATTTACATTTACAAGAAAAGATATTGACAATATACCTTTGTGTTTTCTACAAATATTTTCATGGCAATTGTTCTGATAAGTTTTCCTCATTGGTGCCTTGACTGCATGAATTTAAGCATGTTACTTGATTGGCAATTAGGTCTCACCGTTTTACTGTTGAAATAGCTAAACGCAACTGTATGTTCTATTCTAATAGTTTCTTTTCCCACACTTCTTGCCTATGGAACTCCCTTCCAATTTCTTGCTTCCGTAGCATCTACAATCTTTAAAAACGTAAATGCAATCTCAATCACCATCTTCTGCCTTCCAGTACCCTATTCTTTTATTGTCCTTTCTCCTCACTAAAGTCTTATTCTCTTTTATTCCCAGTCATCCCTTGAGTCCTAGTGGTATTATTGCCTTGCTTTGGGTGAAATGATTAAAATAAAAAAGAACTTAACAAAAGAAACTTTAACTCCGTATTCAATAATCAAGATGTAACAAGATTAGAATTTCAGCAATAGAGAAACAAGTGGCTTTGATTAAGCATTTTAAATTAAGATAACAAAGTTAATGAAGTCTGTTCTCATCTCATTTTGCAGTAGACTATTAACCAACAATTTTTAGAATGGAAAACGGGCACAAAATTAGTTGATGTTACTTTTTTTTTTTTTTTGGTCTATTCTTGAGGTTTAGACTCGCACTAATCAGGACAATATCAAATGGATGAGACAAGTTTAGTCAGTTTATTTTGCAACAGTGAAGTGGCCACATATGCAAATAAACTTTCAATCTGAAAATTTGATCCCTATTAATAAAAAGAGAAGAGAAACAAGAGAGTGAAAGATTTTTATTGGAACTCTTCTGTTGAAAGATGTTGGCATAATCCACAGTTTGTTGGAATCTATTATCATAACAGTCTTGTATTAAATCCTTTTTTTGGCTTTTTGCCCTCAATTAAAGTGTAGCACTTAATCTTCCTTTTTTTTTAGTTGGAGTTTTTCATTTTGTTAGAGGAAAAAGAAATCCCAAACTGATGAAAAAAGAATATTTAGCAAGGACAAAATGAAATAAAGTTAACCAACTTGTAATAAAATTATTTAATGGTTTCACTTATAACATATCAACATTTCTCTATATTGTTCTCAGTTCTTCCATTATTACTTGTAGAATTATAATAGAATATAAAACTGCCTTTCTTATGAGATTCTTAGAATCTGTTAAGGGCAATTAGACAATACAAAACACAGATTTTCTGGATTTTCCTTCCCCATTGTGTCATAGACAAATCTTGCTAACCCATTAAAACCGACCATCTTAGTTTTGGGAATAGTGAACATAAGGATGTTGGGAATACCTTGGACCAAACAGCAAAATTTTAGAGAAAATGGAAACAAAAAAGGCGCTTATACTGGAAAGAAAGAGAAATTTCTAAAGCACTTAATGAAGAAAGAAGGCTTAGAAAATTCAAAACTCAGAGCACATATTAAAGGCAGGAGGGACAGAGGAAAGCAACACATAACCTACCTAGAAAACTTGTGTAAATGGTTGGTAAAATAGGAATTAGGAGAAATAGTAAAAAGACAAAATTTGCTAAGAGCTAAGGGTAAGAAGTTGTGGAGAGCCATGATCGTCAACGTCATGAAGGGATACAGCACATAGGACATTAATAGCTTATAGGTAGAAATCTATAATTAATATATTTTTATTTTCACTTTATAATTAACAAGATTCTTTATATTAGACATTATTCAGTTTAAACAAATAAATCAAAACTTTCATCATTATACAATGAGTAGCAAACGTATTTAGCACATCATTTTTTTTTATAAATTTCACAATAAAAATTGATCAATCAGAATAATACTTACTTCAAATATTTTAATAAACATTGTCTGATTAAACATAAAGGAAAATTGAGAAACATTATTTTTATGTACGTTTATTGCCAATTTTTGAATTTGACTGTGTGCAAAAGTATTTAACACCTATACAAATAATACAGTAAAAAGGGTATTTTAAAACTATTTTCACTTATTTTGATATGGTTGTCTTCAATATATGTATTAACCAAGCATGTCACTCAATTGGAACATAGTGATAACATATCTGATACAGTACAGACTATCCCACTATCTAAACTTATAAAAATGGTTAAAACAAAAGAATTGACAAATGATATGTGATAGAAAATTATAAAGCTGCACAAAGATGGTAAGGAATACTGAAAAATTGCTCAAGATTTAAATTTACTTGTGTGTACAGTGGGTGCTGTTGTTTAAAAGTGGAAAAAAATACAATACTACTGAAAATATTCAAAGGAGTAGTCACCCACATAAATGAAACAAGGCTACTGAAGAATATATAGCCCCGATTGTAAAGAAATAACCATTTTTGACTCAAAGAGAAATTCAGAATGATCTGAAAAATGCTGAAATTGAAGTAAATAAAAATATATTTAAGATATCACTGAATTGCACAGGCCTGTATTTTAGATCACCAAGAAAGGCTTCACTGTTAAAATGTAAACATGTGTAAGACCATTTGAAATTTATTAAAAATTATAAACTTGAATCAGATGAATTCTGAAAGAAAGTTAATTGGTCAGATGAAACGAAAACTGAGCTTTTTAAGAGAAACATGTGCACCCAAGAATGGAGGGAAAAAGGAACAGAATACAACTCACTAAACACCATCCCAACAGTCAAATATGGGGGTGGGGAAGTGTAATGGTTTGGGGTTGTTTTTCATATAACAGAGTAGGAGAAATAAGGAAGAATGAATGCAGCAAAATACAAGCAAATCTTATCAACCCATCTATTAAAAAGTGCAACAGGTTTGGGGCTTGACCAAGATTTTGTATTCCAACAGGAAAAAGATCCAAAGCAAATGGCTAAAAACAACTCAACACTGGTTCAATGAAAATGGAATTGATATTCTGGAATGCTCTAGCCAGTCACCGGATCTTAATCCAATAGAAAATTTATGGAAAAAGTTGAAGTTGAGAGTACATGCAAGAGATCAAAAAAATATCAATGTACTGAAGTCTGTGAAGAAGAATGGGCGAATCTGCCAAAATCTTCATGCAAGATACTCGTTAAAAACTACAGAAAATGACTAGAGGCTGTAAGGCATAACAGAGGATATGCTACTAAATGTTAACAAATTGTGTTAAATAGTTTTGCACATAGTCAAATTTGAAAATTAGCAATAAAAGTACATAAAAACAATGTTCCTTGATTTTCCTTTATGTTTAGTTAGAAAATGTTCATTAAAATATTTGAAGTATCATTCAAATTGAACAATTTTTTATTGTGAAATTTATAAAAAATCAATGTATTAAATACTTTTGCTACCCACTGTATATGTCATTACATATTCTGGTGGTCACAAGAGAAATTAAGTAATAATCATTGTTCTATATTAGTACTGACTGAATTTGTACCTTGTGTATGGATTTAATGTCTCAGTTTCTTTATAAACTGTTTTCCACCATCTTGTTATTTTCTCTTAAGATTTTCATTTCTTTCTTTAAATCTTTTTCTTTTTCCTATTTTCATTTAAATATGTCATGTCCATTTTGTTCTTTTATCTTTGAATAATTCTTTTTGTTATTCCTCTTTCTTCTTCTCTTCAATTTTCATTTTTCTCATAACCTTTTCTTAATTTTTCTCATTTGTTTCTTTCTCTTTTATCATAAATCTTTCTGTATGCCTTTTAATACTTTCCTTTTCATCTGGCTAAATTTTCTTTCTGTTATATTAAGAGCAAAAAAGATAAGTGAAGGCAGAGAGACACTTACCTGATGAGCTTGTTTAAATCAGTGGTGGAACGGGGGGGGCCTTAGCAAAGAGAGAAAAACTGCTAAGAACCACACGAGAAAGTTGTGGAGAGCCATGATCATCTATGTCCTGAAGGGGCACAGCAAAAAGAGGATGTGTGAGTATAGAATGTGCAGTTAACATAATGGAATCAACCGCCCTACTTCACACTAATACCCATGGATTTGAATTTGCAATAGTTCTTCTCCTTGACTGGCAGGAACCCAGTCTAAATTTTAAAATATTCCATGAAAAATACAGAAGTTTTGTGACTGTTTATATTTTTTTCTCATTACTATAAATATTATTTTTAGTGGGTACATGTGCTTGGGTTGCTATTCCTTTATTTTATTTTCTTAAACAGTGAATTAGATTTTTCTGTTTCCACATGGTTTGTGTTGGGGCGCACCCACCTTCTCATCAGAATGGACTGATCTCTCTACTACCAATAGGACAGTTCTATAGAGTTCTCAGAGAGATCAGGTGACCATCACACTTCCGTCTCTCTACCGAGAGATACAGTTGGACTTTATATTCTTTCTTATTGTGACTGACTAACCTGCGTTCATTTGACTACTAATCTCTCTGTTGTAAATACTTCTTCGAATATACCAGTATTTTCCCCTGCGTATGTGTTTGTCCTTATTTCAATACATTCATGTGGAAACACTCAACATCTCAACAGTTTGCCTTTGAATATTTATGTTTATAACTCCCAGAAATTCACTTATGTTCCCAAGGACACATGGCCCAGTGGATAAAAGCTTTGGTAGAGTAATCAAAGAGTTGTAAGTTCAATATCTGGCTACAGTAGTGGTGAACAAATGCTTGGAGAGTTAAGTTACTAAAGGGAATTAACTGAAACTGAGATATGCAGGCATGAAATTAAAACAATCTACCCTTTGTACAATAGAGTAACGGATTGAGGAATCGGAGAGCTGAGTTCGAATTCCAGTCGAATCCATTACATTCACTTACATGCTAATACCCTTGGGAAAGGTATGAATTCCCTTCTTCTCCCCCCAGCTATGGGTAAATAGCAGGACAGACTGGGTTCCGTAGCCTTGGATGGCAACTGGTCTACTGCAGAAAGAAATGGCAACTTCCTGTGGGGAAAAATCTGCCTTGTCAGTCATGTATCGAAAGATACATGATCACCTATGCATGTATCACACATGGCACATGAATAACTAACCCCTGTGAATTATATAAAGGGTTTGGTTTAAAATTCCAAATGATATCACTTGAAGAAAGTTGGAACATCGCAATAAAGATGAGGTCAGCAGTTCAAACAATGTAAATAGTGTAAATAAATACAGAGGTTTTTCTTCTATGTATTTATTTCCAAGCAAAGATAATCACATGATATTGAAGTCCATATGAGCCCAACAGTAATGCTTTGTTAGCCATATGAGAAAAAGATCAGACAGTAGAGGAACCAATAATGGTTCCTCTTAAGTTTTTCTAGTGTCGAATAAAATGGAGTATCTTTGCCAGAAAACTATAAAAGAATTTCAAAGGTGAATAAAAGGTTACCAAATGTACATTTAGTTTGAATTTGAAAGTTGGTATGGCTGAAGCATGTCATGATGCATACGTGCAACATTGTTTTGTTGCATCAAGATACAAAATGGTATCCATGCTTTGATGAATACACTTGTCAGTTGCAAAATTTTTGGATACTTGATAAGCATAAGAAAGCATTTGGCAGTAAGTGACATATACACTTGCCTGCATGCATTCAGACCTGTGTATAAAGATATAGATATTTACACAAATTCTCTAAGTCACAGGTTAACACACACACACATATATATATATATATATATATATATATATATATATATATATATATATGTATATAATATCTGCAAATGATGTTAGTGAAGTAAAATTTTTATGCAAGTCTGTCAAAAATATTTGGCCGTTTAACCTATAAGTGGCATCTGAGCATACAGAGAAAAATTGGGAATCTATTTCAACATATGTATTCATGTGTGGCTATGTGTGGTAGTATGTATATCTTGGGTATTTTTCTGGCTTAATTTTAAGGATTGCACATATGAATATACTTTGTATATATTTGATTATAGAAATGTGTTTATATATGTGTTGATGTATGTTTGAACTTGTACATTAATAAGACTTTGTTATGACTTAACGAATAAGATGCCTTCAAGAGGAATAAACAAACAAGTTTTAATTCTGGTCCCCTGCCAATTTAAAACTTTTCAGAAAGGCATAAATCTCAATTTAAATATTCTTAATTTTAATTTTCTTTTATGTCTACATTGTGCCATGTCCCTCCAGGACGTGGGCGATCATGTTTCTCCAGAAATTCATATCATTTGTAGCTCTTAGTAAGGTTTGTTTTTTCACCACCCCCCCCAGTTCTTGTTCTGACACTCATTTACCCAAGTTTATTAGGGTGCTGCTTTCCTGTCCCTCTTGTCTTCAATATATCCTGTGGGTTTCAATTTTTCCAAGGCTTTTTCCCTAATTTTCCTAGAAATTTCAACTGACCCTTTCTGATTCTACAAATAAGCATTCTTTTTTCTTTCTATTTTCCTTAAAACTTTGTTGTTACTTACCTGTTCATTCCATGGTATTCTTAACATCTTTCAGTAGAACCACATTTCTCTTGCCTCAAGTCTCTTCATTTGTAAGGAGATTGTCCAGCATTCACTGGCATATAGGAGGACCAATATTCCAAAAATGTTCAGTACTCTTTCCTTTATTTCTAATTAATTTTTCTTGCTTTTTAATACACTGTATAGCTCTTGGAAGGCATCTTTTGCTATTCCAATCTGCCTTCAGATTTTGGCATCACATTTTCTGTCTTCTGTTAAAATACTTTCCAGTAATTTTGTACTTAATTGATTTTGCTTTCTCCAATTTCTAGTTTGCATCTTTGGCTGTTCGTCTTGTTGACACTAGTATATTTACTGTCTAAAAATGATAAAACTAACTTTAGATATAGAACTAACAGGCTTGTATGAAATCTTAGAAGATATGTTGTAATTATCCATGTTTATTTGAATATAATATAAACTGTTAAACCAAATGATCATCCAAAACTAGGAAAATATTCAAGGCAGACATTTGAAAATGTTCTATTTGAAGATATTGTTAACTGTTAAACTATTGCAAAACATAAATTGCCATGTTTGATGGTATTTAAGATCTCTAAGATTCACTCCCCTTTTTCCCAAAAAATAGATAAAATGATTTCTTCCATGCCTTCTACGCAAAATATAGGTTAGATGTTTTCCCTAATTTCTGAGTTTCATAACTGACAAGTTTGAGAATTGGCAAGTCAAATTTAAATTTCATTTATGTCCTTTTTCGGATTATTGTCCTCATGCAAGAGAAGAATCCATCTTTACTTCTCCCAGCTATAGATTAAACAGCAACACAGAATGGGCCACTTTAGACATTGGAGATAGTTTAAGAGAAGGACAACACTGAATTAAAAATAAAATGAAATGGCAACTGGAAACCACTCCACTATCTTAATCAAGAAGACATGGCATTTCACAGGTATTAAAAAGAAATAGTGTGGAGTCATAATTCCATATATTCTAAAGGGACATGGCATTTTAAAAAAGGTTTTCCTAGACCGTGCACACTAGATTAACTTCATGATACTGTAAATTAATGTAAAAAGAAATACAATCTTATAAGACATGAATATTAAATAGATGTAGGATCTTATATGCCATGAATATTAAATGTGAATTGTGGGGAGGGGTCTTATATGCCGTGAATTAAAAAAAAAAAAAATTTACTCCACTGGTTTCGGACTGTGCATCAACATAAGATGTTTTCTCATATTAATTTTATGAGCCTACTCTTCTATGCTAGCTCAAGTCATGTTGGAAGAGAGCATTTGAAGATTTTCTTACAGTAGCTTGCCAGTTGTTTCTACAGTAGACTGGTTGCTAACCAAGGCTATAGAGCCTGGTCTGTCTTGCCATGAATATTAAATGCAAATAGGGATAGGAACTTATATGCCATGAATATTAAATGCAAATAAGGATAGGAACTTATATGCCATGAATATTAAATGTAAATGGTATGGTCTTATATGACATGAGATCTGCTATAAAATCTCTAGGTAAATAAATATCTCTCTTGGTATTTGACATAAATTGTATATTTACATGAATAGATATATTTGTATTATAAAAGAGACTTCCTTTTATTGTACTTTTTTTCATATTTATGTATTTCTTTTTGTATATCAAATGATTTCTGCATGATGACTTCTTTTGGGGGTTTAATTTATTTTCAACTTTTGAGATAGTCTGTTATCTTTTCTTGAAACGCTATAAAGCAATGAATCTTATATCTTGTATTAGATTCTTTCTCACTCGATAACCTATTGTTTAAAATCAGTACAAGCCAAGTATAAGAATCTTCTGAAAACTAAAATGATGAGACACTTACTGTCCAAAGTGTTTTCCAAGAAGCAATTCTTTACCTCTAAATTCCCTTCTTTTTATCTTTCAACTTTAACTGTCAGTAAAAGAGTTGAGATTTGTGCTTGGCAGAATAAATCTATCAGTTCAGGTAAGTAAACAGCATCTTTGGACTTTAAATATTGCTGGCAGAGAGAGACTTAGCTCTGACACAGAAGGACAGCATCAGGCAGTCTCTTAAAAACTTGTCAAAAAGATCTGGTTCCTAGCCTGACGCTCAGCCGATATGCTTCTGAACTGGGTGCCTTAGGTGATCGGATTTCTTTGTCCCAAGAAACAAACGTGGGAACACTGTTTTGGAATCTGTGGCAGGCAGGTAGCGGGTTGGTTGGGAGCAGAAGGGGATGGATCAGTCGTGTAAGTTAATACCTTGTGGCAAGGTAACAAATGCAGAGACAGTTGTAGACTTGTGCATTAGGTCTTGTGTAATCTCTAACCTTTTTGATATGAAAAGAGAAGGAAACATGACCATCTCTGGTAATTCTTTTGGAAAAGACATTCATTTTGTGTTTATGAACTTGAATTTATTCTCACAATACCTTTTCAGTTAATCCACTGATGCTTATTATAAAAAGAAAAACTCAGGATAATAAATTTTAAAAATAATATTCAATTATTGTTACAGTGATGAAAACTTAAGTAAATGTACACTTCTTAATAGTACCAAAAATCATACACTTTTACCTTTACAGTAATGAAAACTGTACACAATCATCCTCATAATAATGAAAACTGTACACTTTTATCTTTATCATATCAACAACTGTATACAATTATCTTTATAGTAATGAAAATTGTACACAATTACACTTATAGCAATAATTGTATACTTTCACTTTTATTATAATAAAAACTGTATACAGTTATCTTTATAGCTGTGAAAACTGGATACAATTATCTTTATAGTAGTGAAAACTGGATACAATTATCTTTATAGCAGTGAAAACTGTATACAATTATCTTTATAGCTGTGAAAACTGGATACAATTATCTTTATAGTAGTGAAAACTGGATACAATTATCTTTATAGCAGTGAAAACTGGATACAATTATCTTTATAGCTGTGAAAACTGGATACAATTATCTTTATAGTAGTGAAAACTGGATACAATTATCTTTATAGCAGTGAAAACTGGATACAATTATCTTTATAGCTGTGAAAACTGGATACAATTATCTTTATAGTAGTGAAAACTGGATACAATTATCTTTATAGCAGTGAAAACTGGATACAATTATCTTTATAGCTGTGAAAACTGGATACAATTATCTTTATAGTAGTGAAAACTGGATACAATTATCTTTATAGCAGTGAAAACTGGATACAATTATCTTTATACATCGGAAGACTGTATGCCTTTACATTTATAATAATGAAAACTGCATACAATTACCCATATAGTAAAAATTGTATATTATTATTCTCATAACAATGAAAATTAAATGCAATTTACCCTAATAGTAATGAACACTGTATGCAATTACCCTCATAATAATTGAAACTATTCACAATTACCCTTCCCAGAATAATAACTGTACACTTTAATTTTTATAATAATGGAAACTTTTGAAAGAATCTTTTTTTTTTATCTGACACATTTCTTCCTATTATAGTTGGAATTTCCACTTTAGGCTGGTTGTTATTAATTTCACTGTTTAATAAAAATAAAAATAAAAACTTGTATAGCAAATCAAACATGTGTACTGACTAAAAAATAATGTTTACAGTAATAAGAAATAATAAAAACTGTATACAATTACCTTTATAGCAGTGAGAACTCCATACAGCTCCATAATAATGGAAACTGTACATAATTGCCCTTAAAGGAATGATAATTGTACAATTTCACTTATTTTTGTAATAAAAATATTATACAATTATCTTTACAGAAAACTGTATACGTTGAACCATTGCAATAATGAATACAATGTATACAGTTACCTTCATAACAATGTTCCCAAACATAGCTTAGGTGTGAAAGTAGAGAGCCACTCAGTGAGGATTGAGTTCACTCATAATTGTTCTAGCAAAACAAGCTTGTTAAACATTACACCACCTTGAGGTGCCCCACAATTGCTTTAATAGTAATGAATACTGTGCACAATTGCCCTTATAAGAATGAAAATTTAAACTGTACACAACTGTCTTTACAGTCATAAAAATTTAAACATTTTCACATAATTACTTTATTTCTTAATGTAAAGCCCCTTCCCCATTTACATCCAATATTAAAGTGTTATGAAGTTAGGCAAAATACAGGTACTTGTAGTTTATGATGTCTCTATAAACATTAACCCTAGGTTTGCTGGCACCCCGAGCAAGCTGAGCTTCAGCACCCTTACACATTTTTTTTTTTTTTTATTTTCACAAGAGGAAAACTGCAAATGTAGAATAATGAGTTTATTATGATATACAACTTAACACAAGCTAAAGAAAACATTCATTATCTGACCTAAAACATTTTTTTAGGCTTTAGATTTGCAAATCTTTTCATTGCACTTTCTTAAGTTATTTTCTTTAAAAGATCATTTTCTTTTGACAAAATAGCAAAAGAATTTAATCTGTCAAGTCATGGATGACCACAAATATATTTTTATAAGCTTTAGTTTTGCTGTAGGCCCAGGTGACTGCCCAAGTTGACAGTACCTTGAGCTAACCCTGCATATATCTGTACTTTACATGTAAAACTGAGAAGATATTTTGAAGCTACTTTGTGGGGAAAAAATAGGTGTCTTGTATCGTACCAACTACAGTATGTAGTAATGACAATTTTGGTTAGGTTATGTTGGCTAATAACAATATATCAACACTTGCTAGGTTGTTTAATATTGAATATAAGTCTTATAGGACAAAAATCACAATGAATAGAAAGGTAGATAAAAGTACAGTTTATATTCATGTCAAAAAGATTCTGGTAGGTACATCCTGGTATTCTTTAGAAAGCTGAAAGTTTAAAATAGTCCTCATTGATAGCCTGTGTAATGGTTAAGGAAAAAGCTAATATTATTATTACTGTGTTACACCAATGGTAGAGAGCCTTCTTTAGTCAGCAAGGTCTTCAGCTATTGTCTATTTAGCTTATACCTGAATCAAGCTGGGCATACCAAAATCCTTCATAAAAATCTGGCGCCACCATTTTGATTCAGAGGAACCGTAGTGACTTTTAATGACTGTCAAAGTAGACAGTAGGTGCAACAACTGTTTGCATTTTCTACTTCAAAGGCAATAAGATACTTATTCGGGAGTGGATGGTGTCAAATGATAAGGTCATTTATTGTCATTCAAATGGCATGCAAGTGATATTTTTTCAAGACATCTAGCATTAAGACTGAGCACAGGGAGAAGGGGATTCATGCCATAAAATTCGATTTGCTGATTTTTTCCTGTTGTTATCCATTATCCTACTTTGTAATTATATAATTGTGAAAATAAAATTATATATCTTATCACCCTGTTATCCCCCATCCTGCGTATGATGATAAACTACATCCATGTCCTGGGTAAGATGATAAATTATGTCCAACAGCAAGGCTTCTGATCAGGAGGTTTTGAAGAGTGTGGAACCACCTCTTAATTACTGGTGTTCCCAGGTCCACCCTGACCTGGGGTGGTAGCACCTGTTAGGGTCCCAGCTATGGGCAAATAGTTAACCCTGAAACTGACATAAAAAGCATTATAATAGTGTAAAAATGAGTTTTAATACCAGAGATACTTTGTAAAAGAATTGTTACCAGAAATAAATTTTTTGAAGAAAAAAAAATACTATTACCAGCAATATATTTTTGAAAGAAAATATTACCAGGAAAAAAAGTTGTCGGCATTAAATAACCCAATGGGGTTGATATGCCGTAAAACACAACAAACCAAACCTATTCTCCCAGGGAGGCCTTAATTCCTGGCCAGTGACTAATTTTCAGTCCATTCCTACAATAAAATATTTTGCAAAACATTACTGTAAAAGGATCATTAACATTATATATTGAACAGCCATATTCTCTCAGTAATGCTACCTTATTTCTTGAACACTGACATTCTCTTTCTTACTGACTTTCAATGATTTCCTTAGAAAATTATCATTATATATCGAACACCCCAATTCTCTCAGTAATGCTTTCTTTAATTCCTGACTACTGATAATCGATTTTAGGGTGCCCAAAAACATGCAATTTTAAAAAGTGATGACCTGTAAATATTGTAGTTACTCAAGAATGGCATTGTATTATAATAAAAAGTTTTTGACCTATAAAATAAGAATCATAATTGTTTATATAATATTATATAATATAATTATGTCAGTGTTGACAAAGAGTAGAATAACTTTTTCAATCCTCACTTCCTTAATGATAGTTATGGGGGAGTGTTTTTCCCACAAAGTCATTCAGTTGGAATCTTAACTGTCAGTCATCGTGACATGTCAGAGACAAGATATCTGGTAATGGCTCAGAGAACAGGGAGAAATATATTCATGCTTTTCCCATATTACTTTTTGCCTTCTATAAAGATTAATGCTGTTTGTTTCATAATCATGTATGTATTTATAATTTTAATAAATCTCCCTATTGTAAATCATATTATCTTCTGTTTTCATTGAAAGGATAAATGCTGAGTTTTGATTCCCTGCTGAAAGTCCCAAGTAATTATTGTGTTATAATACACAAAAGGAACAACTCTCTTATTGTACCCTACTTTCACTTTCAGATTGTTGGAATCTTACAGACATGTCACTTGACTGACGAATAAATCAACACAATCACTATTGTTCTCCTCATTCATTTTACCATATTCATTATGTTTGCCATCAGTTATTTCGCAAATATCTTTGGGAGGGGCTCATGCTCCGTTTGTCAATTACGACTGTAGTATCAAAGATATCTTTGGCTCAGGAATTGTCTGACCTGCTCTCTTGAATTTATATTAGAATGGACATTCTCCAATAAAGATGTTTGATTTTAGACTTTTAGGCTCCCAATAATAATCATTTGTTATTTGTGTGTGTGTGTGAGAGAGAGAGAGAGAGAGACCTACAAGCAAACATACATACACATTTCCTGCTGTATGTATGACTGTAAACAAAAAGCTGCATATATTCATATATAAAACTTTAAAATATGAAAAATGCAAATTAATGACTATAAAATACCTCTCTTAATGCTTAAAAATAGCTGTAAATATATTCAAATACACACACACACACAAAACATATATATATATATATATATATATATATATAAATTGTAATCTAAATTATGCAAAGATTAAAATAACTCTGAACTCATTTTAACAGATATATTTACCAAACTGCACAAAAATATTTTGAAATAGTAAAGAGTAAACTTATTTAACGAAATCACCATCGGCTTCAAACACAGCCTCCAGACTACTTAAGAATTTCCTGCAACTCTTTTGAAATATCTCCTTGTTTAAGTTGGTAAATGCTGCTTTAATCCTTGCCTTTAGTTCATCTTTGGTGCTAAGGAGTTTTGTTGGTCTCTCACTCAACAATGCTTCACACATAATAATCAAGGGGGTTGCAATGTGGTAAGTTAGGTGGCCAGATATAAGGGGTAATGTGAATGCAAAAATTGTCTGACAGCCATGACTGGGTTCTCCTGCTTGTGTGGCATGGTGCAGAGTCCTGTTGCCAGACACAGGGTTTTCCAGCAGCCACCCTCTTGACCTAGGCCAGCATTACCTCCACAGGGCACTTGATGTAGGCCTCTAGATTGACACTGAGGCCTTATGGAAGATGAATAGAGGCATAACGTCACCATCACTAGTGATCACTCCAAACACCATGATGACTGGATATATCATCAAACTCTTTCTGGACCCTCTGCACCCAAATACTCTGAAATGTTTGTATTGGAGCTTCTGACATGAATGCCAAGCATTACAGTAGGCCGTTTTCAAATTTTTGGTAGAGTGAATTGCATCATAGTGCTCTTTTTCTCAAAGATAGTGCCTAACTAACCTTACTGTACCAACAAAATCAGAAACAACACACATACATGAAATTAAATATATAAGATGGCGACAATTTAACCATCGCACTCTGTATAACAGTGGCTCTTGGCATTGAAAGTTAAACTGGTGCACCACATTCAAATTCCAGTTGATTCACTTACACTTACTTTACAATAATGGCCTTGGGAAAGGTACGGATCCATCTTCTTCCAGCTATGGGTTAAATAGCAGGGTAGAGTGGGTTCATTTACCTTGCATATCTGCTTGTCTACAAGAAGAAAAATTCTAAATTGAAACTTGAAGAGGACTGTTTTGTAAATTTGTAGCACATTGTGTACCATTTCTTTTCTATCATTTCTCCTGAAAAGTGTGGCTTCTTCTATAACAAGCTTTCACCACTCTAATCAAATCATCTGTGTGGGTAATCTAGCACTTCCATGCTAAACTGAACTGTTAAACTCTTGAAAACCAATAGGTGAGTCTACAATATATATATATATATATATAAGAACTAATAGTTATTTCTATAAAATATATTTATTATTAAATAAAATATTCAATGTCAGTAGGTACATATTGAATGTGTGTGTGTGTGTGTGTGTGTGTGTGTGTGTGTGTGTGTATATATATATATATATATATATATATATATATATATATATATATATATATATATATATGTGGCTAAGTGGTTAGAACATTCACTTTCTAACCATGAGACCCAGGTTCGAATCTCACCAGGCTCGATTTGTCAGGAAGAGAGATTTTTAACATAAAAAATATGATTTTTTGTTAAATGTCCCCATTGAAATTGCTGTATCACAATGAACAGTTTTCAAATTTTGAAAATCACTCCATACATATATAAAATGCTTTATGAAATTAACTAAGTCAGACAATTATTTTAATATATTTTCTGTTTATACATTATTTTTGTACATACAAATATTTAAGTAAATGCTCTGTTTCTATAATAAACAGTATTAACTACATTTACTGGCCTGAATGTCCAAGAAATTTCATAGAAAATATGTGTCCTCTGACACAAATTGAACCTGTATCCTATCTGGTTCCATCATATAGCTTGATGTGCTATACCATTTAACTATAGAGGAAGTGTCTGGTTAGCAAAGTGGTATAAATGGTATAGCATGTCAGTTCAAATGTATCTATAAAAATATTGTATAAACAGAAAATTATACATATATATATATATATATATATATATATATATATATATATATATATAGGCTGTTATTAATTTCACTGTTTAAGAAAATGAAAAACAGGGATATCATGTGCTCAGTAAAAATAATAAGAAATATATACCCATCATATGTGTTTTTATTGTTTCAAATGTTATTCTTATTGGATGCCCACATTTGAGTAGATGCTACATTCACTTTAAACACTATTTATTTTGTTTACCAACCTGTGTATGCAAAAAACTTAATAAATATAATGTGACTCATCAGATGGATTTCAACTTGCATCCTTCTTTGCAGGATAAACCACCATCTGATCCTGTGTGCTTTTATTGCACAGCCATGAAGAGTGTCATAATAAAGCAAGTTTTTATTTTGTCTATAAGGCAAACTGACTTGTTCAGATTTTCCTGAAACACATATCTTCTCAGTTTTGTATTTGAAACGTAAATAAAACAGTATGTAAATTTTCAATCCAGTATATTTTTATTACTTTTAAACTTTCATATTTAATAACATGTAAAACTTACTTTCACTCAAATATTACAATTTCATACATTTATAATAAACGAAAAAAAAAAAAATTTTTAATGTGGGCCAAATATGGAATGTAGATGAAGTATCAGTAACATTCAATATAACATCCAGTCATTTTTTATTTAACATTTCCTGATCAAATGTAATACAGTCTTAAATACCATCAAATATGGTAGGTAACAATTTGATCTAATAAATTACACTTCTTCACTGAAATGTAAATTTCTCTTATAGAAAAACGGATGCAAATCAAGCCTAGTCATTTATCTGCACTTTTGTTAAATGTTCTCAACAAGGACTATTTGGAAAGTGCTTGTGAAATTGCAATTTGATCATCTGGCTTTCAGAAAAGAAACAATAAAACTATACAAGATTGTCAATGAATATTGACAGTTTAGAAAATTCTTGCCAATTCTTCCAATTCTGCAAAAATGAACATCACTTCTACAATTTGACACAGAGCTAATCACAAACCCACTAAAAAGAATAAAAAATATTTAAACCATTAAATTTAAATAAAGATATAAATAATACATTAAAAAATGATATTTCTATAATCCCTTAAAAAGTTTTAATCACTAAAATACCCCTTAAATTATGTTATAATAGGACCCTGTAAATATATGTTAATGCTGTAGATGCTCTTGCGGAGTATGAGGCCACATCCTCACAAAGCTAGGAGTTGCTGCTGTAGTTTCTGAAACAAGTAGTTTTTTTTTATAGAGTAGAGTTACTAGTTCTACACTCAATCTGTTTTGAATTCAGTGTAGATTTCTTTACTAGTTGCCAACTACAGCTAGAGAGAACTATCTTCCCTGTTATTAACTCCTAGATGGAGGAAGAAAACATGGCTTCATACTTTTCCAAAAGATATTTGTGCAAAAATGAATACAACGACCTTGACATATCAGTCCACCTTTCCGTACCAATAACTGCTATACTTGGAGCTTTTATATTTATATATATATATATATGATGAAAACAGTTTTAATGTATGCTATATTTATGGGTAAAAGTTCCAATATTATCAAGTATTGAGTGTATGTAAATATAAAAGTGGATACTGAATGTTGACAGTTTGTTTATTGCTCAAATGCAATGAAATGGACTGTTGTCACTTGGTGTTGACTTCAGCATCCACTTTATATATATATATATATATATATATATATATATACACACAGTTTAAAAATCAGGAGATCAGTTGAATCTGCTATCTTGGTTTCAACCTTACAGTATCTTCAGGTGATTTTTTATCAAATGACCTCTTAATACTTTATTTTTTTTTAAATATTCTAATGAATACCATATTATTATTATTATTATTTTTTAAATAATAAATGCATGACATTGGGTGTAATAGAAAGGGAGTAGGTGGATGTGAAGAAGAAAGAAGAAAAGCAAAAAAAAAAGAATTTCCGGATCCAAAGAACAGTGGGAACCAGAAATCCAAAGTCTTGACTCCTTGCATATATATTAAGAAATTCCTCTTAAGCACATATGAGGCTGGATAAAAAAAAAGAAAATTTACATTTCAATTAACACCCTCGCCATTAATAATTTTATAATACCCTTGCTTTTGTTCTCTCCCCACTTCTTCACAAATATTTTTTGAATCATAAAATAAAAATGTAATAAAACTAAGATATTATTTTATTAGAAAAGTTTTAAATTGTTTTTATGAATAACATATAGACATTATTGTTTTAAGAAAAATCTTTTTTCAATGAATAATGAATTGTTTTTATTTTTTTTAAATTTAATTAGAATAATTTATAAACTTTTATGTCTTTTAAAACTCTGCATTAATTTGTAGCTGTCAAGTGACATTGTTATTAAATAAAAACTATATTTACAAATGGAAAAGCTTACTACAATTCAACAACTCCCCCAGTATTTTCAAAATAATTAAAAAAAAATTTTTTTGTATGTATAAACATGTCAATTTTTGTAAATAGAGACATCCATACACAATGTTATCGGAAAATAATTGATTAATAAATTTAAAGCCAGAATTCAATATAACCGTAAATTACAGAGAATATTTGGTTAAATTTTTAAGATTATTATATAGTTATATTCATTTAATATACAGGGAATAGACTCTTCTTGTTCCACTTTCCATATCTAAGGATATCTTGTCTAGTTGTTACTTTTAGTTATTGCTTACCTGTTTCTCCTGAGCCCAGGGATTGAACTCACAATTACTATGTCACCAAATTTATGAGCCAATGCTTTTATCCATTAGGCTGTTGTCCTTTGTGCTGTGGGGTACAGGCTTGGATTCAATGAAAACACTGTGAGCATTAACTGAGCTATCTTAGAACAAGACAAGATATGAATGGCAAAATGAGAAAAATGATCCACCTCTAAAAAATTTGTGAACTGATTTTTTTTTTTTATTCAGTTTTTTTTTTTTTTTTTACACTACTTGCATTTTTGTTGTTATTACAACATTTCGGCCATTGTGCCCTCTGGCCTTCATCAGGTGTATATCAATCTAGCTCAAATACAAGGAATTCTGAACTGAACACTTTATTTAATCTACAAGAATAGACTGTTCTCATTCCACTGTCCATGTCTAGGGATAGCTCATCTAGTTCTCATTTTTAATACTACTCAGTTATTGCTTACCTTGTTCCCACTGAGCCCAAGTATAGACTGCCCATCCCAGGGATTGAACTCACAATTACTATATCACCAAATTAATGAACCAATGCTTTTATCCACTAGTCTATTGTTCTGTAGGGCAATATAAGTGTAACCACGTGAGTAGATTAAATTTAATGTAATTAAATTTCATTCATTCTAATGATTCTATCTGTATATCTCTCTCTCTCTCAGATATATATATCTATATATATATAAAATATATTTAAAGAGAGAGTAAGGGAACAAATATTAAAAGCAATGGATTTTAGTTGTCAGCAAGTGATGCACATTATTACCTACCTAGTAGGGCTATAAGAATTTTTTTTTTTTTTTAATCATTTCACCCCAAGCAAAGTGATAATGACACTAATATGCAAGGAGTTACAGGAGTGAAAGAGAATCAGAAGACTTTAATGGAGAGAAATGAAATAAAGAAATAGCACAATAAAAGAACAGGATTCAGGAAAACAAAAAATAGGGATTGATATTCCATTTGAATTTTTGAGGATTGTAGGTGGCAGGGAAGCAAGAAATTGGAAGGGAGTTCCACAGGCGAGAAGTGTGAGAAAAGAAACTATTAGAATAGAACTGATGAATCTAGCTAGTTCAACAGTAAAACAGTGAGACCTTGTTGCCAATCTAGTAGCACACTTAAATTTATGTAGTAGAGATACTAAGAAGAACAGCTCATTAAAATAATGCGATGAAAATATTTGTAGAAAAGGCAGAGGGAAGCCATGTCATGTTAGTGATAAAGTGATAAATTATGATTAAGTAAAAATGACATTTAAAAGGAAATTAAGTGGTTTGGAAGTAAAGCAAGCATTATTGATAGTGGTGCTACAGTATATGTATATATTGAAAAAGGCATTCATAGAGTAATATATATTGCAAAAGAAACATTATTAAATATTCCTCAAAATGGCATTTTTAAAATGAATATTTGGAATCAAATCCCATAATGTTAAAGCTCTACAGAATTTGGTCATAAATAAGATAAGACCATGAAATCTTTCAAAATGGCTGCCATGTCTAGATTAAGAAGAAAGTGTTGTCATCACTCGAATTAAAAGGAATAAAATAATGAGATTATTAAACTTTGATAAAATTTACTAACAGATGACAGGCACCTTCATCTGACATGAACACCCTGATGAATTATTGTCTGATTTGGTCTCATCCCATTGCTGACCATCTTGTCAGGATCTCTGGCCCAAGTTCCAATCTTGACCATACTAGTAAGGCCTTAGTATGTCACTATGGGGCCTTTACCCTACCTTCCATTGTTCATCTTTTGGTGGGTGTCAGTTCCACAAGTATTTGCTCATACCATATGGACTTCATGTTTTATTGCATTAGAAAACATTCCGGCCAGTGTCCAACCCAACTGGGCAGTGGTGGACGTCAATCGATATCTTAATCAATAACTCCTTGACCTGTTCACAACAGCGCAATGAGAAATTCCAGTCATTGTGCAGTGGGGTGGAACATTTAACACCTCAATAGAAAGCCTTGTCAAGTTGTCTTTCGAATAATTACAAATGCATATATAATTATATAATGACCTTACAATAGCAGTCTGGACCTAGTGATTGGAAGGGGTTGGAGGAAACCATGTGTTTCCAATCTGGCAGGGTAGATTGCGGGCACATGGTCCATCGTCCAAGATTATGTGGGATTTCTCAATCAGAATTAATTAGGAAAGAGAGAGTTATTGAAGTGGATGTTCAAATTATAGCAGCTTCATCAAAGACTCGTCAACATCTTGATTTGTACATTTTACTCATCTGGAAGATATGATGTAATCAAGAGGAAAAGAGCAAGAATAGTGGGAAAATGAGATTTCCCCCTTGGCACAGGTTGTCTATCTGTAATCAGGCCCTTGAAATCTTTCTTCTCAACTCTGATCTATTTACAAAACTATTTACATAAGCTATTACATTGTTGTCGAGGACATAAAAAATAAACTTGTCTGTTCATTCTTGTTAATCACTGTGTATCTACCAAATAGAATATTATTGCTATTTATAAAGTTTAGTTTAGAAGAGTACAATGCCACTTGTGTATGATCGCCATTGAGAAGAAAACTTAGTAAATAAACATAGTGGTCATTTTTGTTTTTCATAATCATTTCACCCCAAGAAAGACAGTAAAGCCACTAAGATACTAGGAGTTACTGAGAAAACATTATTGAGAAGAGAAGTACAATAAAAGAACAAGCTTCAAATAGACAATATGAAAAATGATATTGCACTTAAATTTTTTTTGACAGGAAAGCAAGAAGCTGGAAGTAAGTTCTACAGGTGAGAAGTATGAGAGAAAAAACTGTTAGTGTAGAACTTATTTACACCTAGCAGTTTCAACATTACGATACTCAGTACCAATCTAGTACCACACTTAAATTTGTGAGGTTGAGGTATCAAAGAGAAAATCTCATTGGAACAATTGTCATGAAAATATTTATAGAAGACCCAGGGAAACTACATTACAATGATGGGAAAAGGACTAAAACTGAGATGTCAGGTCAGGACCAGTAACATTGCAAATTCTTCTTTTCTTTGAGATTATCTTTATGACAATTGACTTACTTAACTTAGTACAATACAAGACTTGTGAGAATTAGGTTCTCTTCTACAAGAATGATTTGTAAAAGTAGTTGGCCAAACATTTTGATTTACCAAAACCGCATTCCTATTTTCTCTCCAGTCTCTCAGAGTACCATTGATGACAGGGGCTGTACTGAGGGCAGAGGTATTCATAGTTGGGATAAGAATGACCTTGAACAACATTCTCTAACAAGTGTTGCAAGAAATAGGATTTAAGATAAACCTTTCCAACACAGAAATTATAATCTGAAATTGGAGATAAAGTAGTGATGATATATACTCTAAATGTATTATAAAAATTCAGGATGTGAAATTAATAAATACTAAAAAACTTCAAATAATTCAGTGTATTGATCAGTTACGACAAATATAGTATTGGAAATAAGGAGATTGAACATAGGATATGCAATGTACTAAGGGTATTTTTGTCCAACACAGCTCAATGTTATAAAACCAAAATATTGAATCTGAAAACTTGAGTCATATTCTTAAACAGTTTTGTTAAATTTAAACTTTTATAGGGATATCATGCATAACATCCAACTTGTTAAAAAATGTCTCAACTATCAGGCTACATGCAAGCAAATGAGCTTTGTGAGTCTTGCAGATAACCGTTTTTCATCATATCTTGTAGTCTGGTAATACAGAATCAGAAACAAAGTACTATACTAAATAACAGAAACAATATCACTTGAAGATTTTCAAGAGCAGCAACCACTAAAATGGATAGCACATGTAACTCAAAGAAAAAATAATGATATAATCTTGGTCTTGACTTTCCACACGACTTTAAACAAAAAGTTAAGAAGGAAATTCCCATCAGTACTAGAAAGAGTGATAACAATATGTAGACATGAGAAAATTATTTTTCTGAAAAAACATTTTGAGAGAAAGATTTTCTAAATTTCAAGCGATTGTAATGTTAACTGTTTGATCAAAGAATGTTTAATGTTTCCTTATAAGGGAACAGCTTCTTTCACCCTTACAACTGCCATATTGATTTTTTCTCCCAAAATCTGCTATTACAACATATTATTGCTCAATTTAATCATTTTCAACAACTAAAATGGATAGCACATGTAAATCAAAGGAAAAATAATGGCATAATTATGATGCCAACCTTTCATGCTACTTTAAACAAAAATTTAGGAAGTAAATTTCCATCCATCAATACTGGAAAGAGCAATAGCAGCTTGAGAAACCTATTTTCCTGTTTTGAGTGAAAGATTTCAACCAATATTAACATTTATTACTCTGTATGTGCTTTCATTTGCTGTACAAAAAAGTTTACCCTGCCAATGAAGGTGACTCTGATTGCTGAACAATACTGTGTTTGAATTTCATAGTTGTGTTGTCATACCCTGCTATGGCAACAGAAAGAATGACTTTGAGTGAAATTAACAATAAGGATACTGCAATTAAAACCCTTGAAAAAGAATACAGTGGGAAGTAATATTAATAATGCAGAGTGCAAAAAGGTTAATGCTATTCTTAGAGCTTCCTGTAGCATTGTCAACTTCTTTTTCTTATATACACTAAAATTTTCTAAAAAAAAAATATGAGGGAAGAGTGCTCACTAGCAGAGATAGAATAATTATAGATATGAAAAGTGTGGACATAGGAATTAATACCTCATGTTGACTGTCAGTTTCATTTCTCTTTCAATCTTCTGATCACATGACCCTACTCCTTTAGCAGACTCTATATAAAAGGCCAGTGGGGTATTAAGGGAAGTAGTGCAAGGAAGAAAATTGACCTTCTATTTAGCACTAATGCTTAAGGCTATTTAGAGTCATGGCCTTTAGTTATTTATTATTTTAAATATTTATTTAATTTGATGCTGAGTTTTGAAATACAATTCATCAGATTTTAGTTATAGGATCTTATTTAATTGTTTGAATTATGGTTGTAGGCAGCATAGGAGGAATTTGTTTTTGTTTGTACTTGGAAATGATCAGTGATCTTTTGGTTAGGAATTTATCTTGTTCTAGGAAGGTGGTTATTGCTATTTTCCCCTGTAGGCAAAAGTTACATTGTTTTGTGGTGTTGTTGTAATCTTATATGTGCATGTACATTGTTTTGCATGATGGTCGCTCTGTAAAAGGCCCAAGAGCCACTCGAGGTAGAGGGTTGCAGAGTAAGATGCAGAGTCTGTGCAGACGTGCAAAGAAGATAACAGTTAAACGTAGACTTGAACAGGTTAAGATTGTAGTGATCAGGAAAGCATCCTCTTGGGACTTGGTTCTATAAAGCAGTGGTTTGTTGGAAAAAGCTGCTCATGTGGAACTTATGTCACACCAATGGAATATGAAGGGAATGAGGGTGGTTTGCTACAATGTGCATAGCATGGCAGGTTTTAGTTGTGAAGGTTAGAACTGTTGGAATGAAGGAATGTAGGTCGTCTGAACACTTTCAATGGAAATAGCAAAAGAACTGTGAGATGTTTGTGACGTTTCATCTGTGAGAAAAGAGTTGTAATATGTGGATAATTTAATATTTTACAGTACTGTTATCTTATTAGGAATTTTTTTAATGGACTTAGTATTAATGAACACCCTTTTGAACCTATTGATCTTTTAAATCAATGATTTACTGTATATAATTATTTTCATGATATTAAGGTACTTTTTATTTATATATTTATATTAAAAATGTAAACATATCAAACCTTGAATAAATTACACACTTCTTAATGATGCTATCACTAGTCAAATTCACTACTGGACTCACAGTGAAGTCTGGCCACTGACTGGAACATAGATAAATAATTGTTGGGTATGTAGCTTAGACTTAGATTAAGATGGATTAGCATGCTTCTGAAGCAACTGACAGTAATAAAACTTCCTGTTTATAGTTTCTGTGCCCAGCTCACTAACCACTGAGCTATCCTAGGTATACATGGTTGAAAGGTAGATAGAGTGCTGAAAATATAGTCATGAAGGTTAGCAGTGTGTTAGGCTTGAAGAGAGAGATATGGAGAGAGTCAAGTCAGTTAGGTCAGCATGCATCTTTCAATGACCAATAACTTTACCATTCCAAGAAAGGCAATATTTTTGCACCATCATTGATCAACATCCATCTTTGGTTTTCATCCAATTGACCCTTTCGAACCGTTTGGCGTTGACCACTACCAGAACTGACCATTCCTTACTTGATGAATGGTTTTAATGATTTCATTAATCACATGAGAGTTTAAGAGTTGCTTTTGCTGCTGCTGCAGCTGCTGTCAGCAGCATGGACAACTCTTTGGACCAATAAGTAAGATGACCACTAAGAAATGACTTCCGTTGCTAGGGACATCATTTATTGGATCATGTTCCTTACTTACAAGGTTTCTACACTGAAGGAAAACTAAATAAGAAAAATTTGTTAATGTGTTTGAATGCCAGGAAAATTGGTCATTATTATTATTAATATCATCACCACCATAATTACAGTTTCCTTAATTCCATTATTATTATTATTATTATTATTTTGGTAAATACCTGACTTCTTTCTTCTGTCCTATAATGAAATTTGACCCAAATTCTATCCATGAGGACTAGTTCTTTTTGTATGAAAGGCTCTCTTCGTCCTATTTAGCTGCCCTTTATTGATGAGGTTCAATGGAATGAGGCCTTCATTAAGGATTCAAACGGAAATGATGCTAATAACTTGATTATTGCTCTGATATGCTCATTTTCCTTCTGCTAGGGAAGGCTTTCATGTGTATTAATTTGAAAAAGTATGAAAGTATTTAATAAATCCAATAAGTACATATATTTATAGATTGGGCAGTCCTGTGACCTGGAAAAGATTGTTGACAAGCCATGCTAGACTGAGTAGTCCATATCTGACATCTTGTCATTTTGTGACATTTAAATGGACAAGCAAAATTACTGACAGTGTCCAACTCTTCTCTAAGTGTTAGGCTGGACTGAGTTATTATACCAATAGCAAGAAAATGTCCCTGACCTGACTGAGCTATCAATCATCATGTTTTGTCAGTAACAAGACTCAAGTGAAGATGACTGGTCAAAGGACATTGTACTGAGAGCATTGAATATTTATCTTTCCTTAGAATACTTATGGTAAAGTGAATAGAATCCCTGTTATCATTAATACATTCACTTTTATAGCATTGTTGCCTGGTTTCTGCTGGCATGTTTTGGAAAAATTAAGAAATTGCCATTTACTGGAAATAAATGTCTATAAAATCACTGATAGTAATTTCTCATGGGTGCCAACATTTTGGTTTCAGTTGGACCCTCTACAGTACAGACTAATCTAAGAACACCTCAGTGCAATAAAATATGTTACGAAACTGGTCATGTATGTCTTAGCTGGATTGAGGAATCAGAGAGCAGAGTTTGAATTCCAGATAAATTCATTGCATTCACCTTTATTCATGCTAATATCCTTGGTAAAGGTATGAATCCATCTCTTCTCCCCCAGCTATAGGTAAATAGTAGGACAGCCTTGGTTCTATATCCTTAGTTGGCAGCCAGTCTAGGAGAAGGAAAACTCTTAATTCAAAACAGCCTGGAGAGGGTTGGGCTCCATCAAGCTATCTTGTCCAAGAAACACCTATTGCGGCTGCAGTATATGTAATAATTAGGGGAGCATCCTCTTGGGTGTCTATTCCACAATGTAGTGGTCCTTGGGAAGAGGCTGTCTGAGTGGAACTTCTTTCTTACAAATGGAATAAAAAGAGAATGATGATACAGCAATCTGTACATGGTATGGTAGGTCTTAGCTGTGAAGGTTTGAACTGGTGGAAAATAATCTAAACATTTGTGATGGAAAGAACAATACTGATTGTCTTTTTACTTTTAGCTTTCAGAAGTAAGTTTGTTTGTTTTTACTGGGAAATTCATCATTGATAAACAAATACTTGAACCCACACATACAAGATGATAACAGTCAAAATATGTATATTATAACTTATCATTTGTTTTGGTTGGTATATGTTTATGTGATCAGAATTTAAGTTCACAAAGAGAGTTCACTTAGGCATATCTTTCATTCCCATAATGGGCAAAGATCATTTGAAACATTCATAAACATCCTTCATATATATACTTCAGCTTTTCCAGATCAGCACTTGGAAGACTTATCCAAAGTTTGGAGAATTTCCAAGTAAAATTTATCAAGAAGATATGTTGTTAGATCTACTTCTGTCCCTTCAAAATCTGTACATATGAGTCTTTATGATATCTGGTCACCTCTACAGTCATGTGTGTGTGTTTAAGGCTGACCATCAAAAAAAAAAAAAAGAAAAATAGTAGAGATAAAAATAAAGTCAATTCTTGTAAAGAATATATACATAAATTTGCATGTGCATATTTATAGATGTGTAAAGAAATTCTAAAAAATCCCCAATAAAAATTTGTTTGAAAAAGAAAAAATGTGAAGTTATTTTTATTAATAAAGAATAGCATAAAATGTGAAATAGAACGATGTTATTTGTTAATCAAATATTAATTACCAATGAGTATACATTTCAAAGGATAGTGTAGCACAGAGATAATCCATACTGAGAATGGGATTGGCATTAAAGTTAAATACTAAGGTGGTTACTACTTTCACTTATGACATTGGAGTTAAAATTCTACCTAATGTCATTGCACTCATTTTTGTACAAATACCTTTCGGAAAAGTAAGAGTACATCTCTTCTGCCTCCAACTATGGATTAAATAGCAGAATAAACTCGAGTCTCTATCTTTGGTTGGTAACTAGTATAGGAGAAGGACAGCATTGAATTCAATAGAGCTATTCCATGAAAAACCTACTTGATTTGGAAACCCCTGCAGTAACACCCATTGTGGACCTTTTAAACACAGATTCTATCAAAGAAAGCAAAATCAGGACAATAATATTTTTCTTAATGCAAATATTTCACACTTTAAACATTAACAAGTTTCAGCTAACTTATTCATATAGATTTTTTTAAAGATAGAGAATGTTTATAACTATAAATAAATCCATATGTAATTTTAGTAGCAATTCTATAGTTACCAACTATTCATTACTAAATAAGTAATTTAAAAATAAATATACCATGTCTTTTTAGACTAGTTACTCCCCAAAACTAGAAAGCCCAATATACCCTGCTATTTAACCCATATCTGGAGAGAGGAAAAAAACACATCCCTGCCTTTCCAAAGGGCATTTGTGCAAAAGTAAACATAACAAACTAAGCCAGAATAACACCATTTCTACTTTCCATGTTAGTATACCCATAATGGCTAATAAACATTATAGAATTTAATAAAATGACTAGCTAAGGACAGCAGATAGCAAAATTACTTGGTAATGTATAGAAACATATGAGATCAAATGCTAACACTATATGAGTTAGAAACAATATAAAAATTATGTTTTTCTGCAACCAAACAGGCCTGTTGTCAAACAGTTTAAGAAAATAAAGTTATATAGATTTTCACTGTCTGTAAAAGTATGATTACTAAGATATTTTTAATATTACTTCATGCTTATATTAATTATCTAGTTATGTATTTTCATTTATTAATTATCATAACCATATTTATTACATATTAGGAAATGAAATTATTACATAGATTAATATATGCTTTCATGTCATTGTGATAGCATTTTTAACCCAGACTGTACTAGTGAACCTTTCTGTGTTACATAGATAAAGAACTGAAACATGCAAACAAGATACAAGATCAGACGAGGCTTTGATGTAAGTCTTCAGTGAATCATGGGACCATAGTTGCAACTTGGTCCCAAAAAGTAAAGAAGGAAAATTTACTAAATTCAATTCTTCTCTCCTCTCATTGCATGTGCACAAAACAGAAAACTGCAGCTCATAGATTTGATGATTAAGCTCTTTACAAGAACCATGGTTCCAAAGTGCCCAAAGATGGTGAAGCCAATTCCTTTCTCCTAGGCTTGACCACTGATGTGTGATGTCTTCAATTGAAGTCCATTATGGATGGTGCTGTGCTTCCCTAGTCTTGCTAGTGTGAATAAGTAAATATATGGCCTTTGTGCTTGCCATTTATTTTCTTTCTGTCTTGAGCAGATTTTGAGGAGACATTATTTTTTCTTCTTCTTTTCCTTCTTCTTAATGGTAATCTCCTCCATATCAAATGAATAAAAACAATATGTTCCCATGATTCTCTTCCCTTAATGGTTCTTCATTTTACCATTATGTTATTTATTGGATTTTCTGACCACTTTAGAAAACTTTGGTTCTTAGACATTTAATAAATAACATATGCAGAAACATTGGTGGCTTTTACCAATCATCATGATTTTTCTTTTTTTAAACTTTGATTTATAACTGTTATATATAGATTAATTTTGATTACTTTTTATTTACATTTATCATAATTTTATAAATATTGTTAAATTTTTTGAGAAAAAGGAGTATATATATATATATATATATATATATATATAATAACATTTTGTTCATGAAATAAGTAACTATTAAAATATTTCTGAACTGATAGTAGTAACAACCTTAGCATTTAAATCACAGCCTTGGAAGTAAAGGAAAATAAGCAATGTGTGAAAGGAAACAAAAAATAATATATTTTAAGAATCTAACAAATTTAAATTTTCACTTCAGAAATATTTATTGCTTTAATTTTTGTTCATACCAATATTAAAATAACTTATTTGTTTTGCTTAATAGTGGATTTATTTATCTTTAATACGTTTATTTAAATATAAAAGCAATAGTTGCTTTTATATTTAAATATTATTAAAAATGAATGAAATGCATTTTGAGCATCATAAAAATACTTAAATAGAAACATTAACTTTTCTGCACTTTACTTAATATTTTGTATTAATATATCTTTTCGGGTCCAAAATAAATTATTAAATAAAAGCAAAATACAAATATAAATAGTGTTTTCAATATTTTTTTTTTTTATTAAGATTTGGAAATCAATATATTTTTAGCAAACCAGTATATTTTTCTAAAAAATCTAATTATCCCATAAATTTTGATCTTTCTCAAAATATGATCTTCATTTCATTGGAAACACTTTCATTTTCAAGAAAAATAAATTTTGAAACAGAAGTAACTAAAGTGGATGTAAATATGATACAGCACTCGGTCCTTATATTGTTTTGAATATTTTTTTTTTTTATCAAGATTTGGAAAACCAGTATATTTTTAGCAAACCAATATATTCTTTCTAAAAAATTTAATTTTTGCTGAAATTTTGACCTTCCTTATGAAAATATAAGCATCATTTCTTTGGGAAATCTTTCTTTTTCAAGAAAAATGATGCTACACTGAGTTCTTATTTTGTATTTGTGAATTTTTATGTAAAAAATCAGGTTAATTTGTATACATTGGATCACTGAACTGCAGTTAATATTACCTCTTCTGTCTATTGTCCAAAGTAATATTGGGAAACGCAGTTATTGCATCTGATTAACTATTAGGTGACCTAATACAGCACAGTTACGGAATTTTTTCTTACCCAAGTACTTTCAGTCTCCTCCAAAATCATCCTGTGATAAAATCTGCATTTCATTGTGATGGTGATTTTTAAACTATGGTGTCTTCCTTGATGAATTTCATCTTAACATCAAGAAACTGATTAGACAACTGGAAAGGATTATTATAAAAATAAATAGACATTACATATATATTATTCAATGGAACATGTTTGATTGAAGATATGCTGCCATAATACACACATGCACACACACACACACACACACATATATATATATATATATATATATATATATATAATGTTTTTCATGCATTCAAACATATCTTGTGTGTGCATATATGTATGTATCTTTGCATGTTAGCAGGGTTGATTTTGTGCTACAAGTTTGCCCCATATTTTGCTTAAAGGACACATGACAACTCCCAACCAAACACTGTACCATCTTTTGACATTTGGATTTATTCTTCATCCTTTTGAAGTCACTAATTTGGGACATTTGATTCCAAACATCCAAAGAATAAATGAAAAGCCTTAAAAAGAAGTGAAGGGTAAGTAAAAGCCAAAAAAAAACAAAAAAAAAAAAAAAAAAAAAAAGGGCAGAAGACCAAACCATGTTTTTATGCATGGACATTTTGTATATGACTTTTTTTTTTTTCTTTTTAAAACTATTTTCCCATAAAATTGCAATTAACTCTGATCACATAGGTGTTGGTCTTGTTTGTAATAATGACTGCCTCTTTGCTAAAAAAAAGAAAAAAATGCCAGGGAAAATAACTAAGGGTCTTTTCCCATCATTTGATGACATTATGCCAGATGTAAATCTATTTTATTACTTCAAACGTTATTTTTAGTGGATATAAAATGCACTTAAAAAATACATATTCATTCCCCCCACTTATTCTTATATATAATTATCTCACATAAACAAGGGGGTACTGAAAAATCCTTGATCCAACTAAGAAGAGATTCCAAAATATATTCTAATGCTTCGTCATTTGATCAGATTTGGGCAAAATAGGTCATGTCATGAACTTTTTGACAATCTCCTTCACACATAGATTGAAATTAATGGAAACTATTTTACCATAAACACTTGATTTTATAAAATACTTTTTATATTTGTGAACTAATGTCAAGACACTTTAAAAGTGATACGTATACCATATAACCTAGTACTACCTGTCATATGGTTGAGTCATCAGAAACCGAACCAGTCATCCCCATCCATGATCTAGTCACTTTTCTGGTGACGAGGATGGCTAGACACCCAGTAGGATTAAAAGCAAGACCTGTCAAAGGGCAGATGAACCTTCTTGTAGGTCTCAATAGCCATCTACCACAAGAGCATAGACTAGGCTTCATAACTATGTATATAGCTAGTGTGGTGATGATATGGCATTACTGGGTGGGTGGGAGTGCTTCCTAGACTGAAGTCAACAACTCGGGTGGAGGATTGCCTTGATGGAATAAATGCTATATGTCCATGATTAAATCAAGCTTTCATGTTGGAGAATATCAGCTGTGGTTTAACCTAGAGAGGGATGGGCTCCGTCAGAGGTACTTGCCCAAGACATGCTACACATGAATAAATATATCTCCAGCATTCAACCCAGATATGTGGAGGGAACTAGTCTAGTACTCAGCTGTTCAATGACCCTATAGCCATACCTAGTCCTGGGGCAGTTGTTGCTGATGATGAGGAGGAGCAGTATGACTTTGTTGACAAAGTTGGATTTATTTTACATTTTATTTATATATATACTAGACCGTAACTTCCTCTATGACAGTGTTTTCATGCTGGAAATATACTTTTACCATTATGGGTAATATATTTTGTCATTTTGGGTCATCTGTGCTTTAGCTATCTAAAATAACTCCATATGAAATGGTTAAAAAAAGGTATGGAAATGCTTTTGTCCCAAAACACAAATAATTTTATTCCCAAAGTGTTAATAACTTATCTGCTCAACTGGATAATGCCATTGAAAATGAAAAAATATTACATATTAATATAAGTCAGTTATATGCATCAATAAAAAGTTACAGGACTTTCTTTCCCACCTAATATACATATATATTTGGTATAAGATGACAATTGGAAAAAAAAAATCTTAGTTTCCGCCAACGCATTTCATCTTCTGACTTTTTCAAGGCAAAAATGAAATGAAAATGTTTTTGTTGTTATAGTTACATTACAAAATCCAAATTTAAAAAAGAGAGATGCTTCTGTGTAAGCCTCTTTCTGGTTAATGTAAATTTTCTTTATACTAAGAGTTGTTTTTTTTTTCTTTCTATGTTAACAATATAGTTAAAATCCCAGATAATTTCTGTGGACAAGACAAAGTGGTATAAAATGACAGTTATAAAAAAATCTTAGTTTTTGCCAACGCATTTCATCTTCTGCCTTTTTCAAGGCAAAAATGAAAAATGCTGATTTTTACTAGGGTGGAGTAATGGATAGCAGCTCGAACTGAAGAATCAGAGAGACATGTTTGAATTCCAGTCAAATCCATTCTATTCACTTACGTACTAATACCCTTGGGAAAGGTATGAATCCTTTTCTTCTAACCCCAGCTATAGGTAAATTGGACAGACTGGATTCTATAGCCTTGGATATCAAATGGTCTACTGCAGAAAGAAATGGCAACCTACTGTAGGAAAAAATCTGCCTTGTCAGTCATGTATCTAAAGATACATGATTGCCTAAGCATGTATCACACATAGCACATAACTGACTGACCTCTCTATCATGTAATGGTTAACAAGCTAGCCTAGCAAACCATTATTACTATGATATAATGAGCTTGATTTTACTTAGTTTATTAATAAATCATGCATAAGTTTATGAGTTTTTAAAGTGGACATTTTCATAAAATATGTTTTGAATTTTTTAAATATTTATGCAAAACAGCACTGAAAATCTTCTAAAAAGAAGCACTGATAATCATGTAATTAATAATTGGATGTAGTGGGGGTACAGAATGTTGAATCAGTGAGCCAAGTTAAAATTCTATCCTTGTCTTTTGTTTTCCCTTTGCATTAATGTCGTTGGAAAAAGCATGAATCCGTCTCTCTCTAGCTGAGAGTTAAGTAGCAGAGTAGACCCTGTTCTCTAGCTTTGGGTGACAGCCAGTTTAGAAAAAGGACTAATCTGATCACTGAGCTGTGGAAAAGATAACAGGAAACCACTTTGTTACCTTTTCCCAGAAGTGATGACAATTCATAGAAAAAGAAACAACATCTGGGGAAAGCCATGATTGCCTATATCCTGAAGTGCAGTGGCATTTAAAATAGAAATTCATAATCATTAGGTTTTGACGAAATCTCATTTATGTAACCTTTCCAACTTGAAAATAGAACAACAAAGAAAGAGATAAAATGATAATTACCTCTATCTCCTATTTTTTATTTATTTTTTTTTTTAAATGCAGAGGACAGTAAATAAAATGAAATACAATTGTTTAGTTGACTTGTTCTTAAAATCATTTTATGATTTTTTTTAATCCAGCCTGACCTTTTACATACATGATCAATGACATATGGAAAGCCAGGGTTTCAGAGATCTTTGAAAAACAACCAAAGATATGCTCCAAAGAAAGTTCCTTACATTTATTCAAAAGATGAGTACATGCCCTCTAATGCTTCTTTTTGCAAGAGAAGGATGAGATGAAAATTATTTTAAATAATATAAAAAAAGTCATAAATTTTGATTCAAAGCAATGGTTACAAAAGAAACAAATGTCAAACCACAGGCATACTTTTGCTAACATTTTTTCTTGTTCAGAAATTTTATGTGAATTGTTGCACACTATTGCACTAATACTCCATAAAGGACAGATATTTTCTTTTTTTTCAGTTTTGTTTTTTTAATATGTTTCTTAGAATACTTTGATCTAAGGATCTCATCTCGTGTATGTTTATACTAAGTTTATTTCAATAATTTCTTTGCTTTTTTTTTTTTCATTTATTTCTTCTCATGTATTTTTTTTCTGCTAGCTATTATCTTGCTGTAATATTTATCCGGCTTCTCAACAATAAGATGAGATATGATTCTTTACTCTTTCAGTGAAGCATTCTACAATTGAGAGCCCATAGCAAAATTTCTGTCCATGTCACTCGAACCATGTCAGGTAATTGCTTCAGCAAGCATAAAAGAATCATCATTATTGGCTTGAACATGCTAAACAAGTGATTATAACCCCTTTGGACAAAGAACCAAGATTGATAGATTAAAGTCTTTTCTTAGGTGTCAGCAGTTATTGTTATTGAGTGGATCCAGCTTGTCTTAATCGAACAGAAAACTGTGAAACTAGAAAAAATCTCAAAAGGCAAACAAAAAGCCAGAAACGTGGAATAAAGAGTATCAATGACAAGGAAAAATATCCAGATGATGTGTTAACAAATAACATTTTTCTCTGGCCAAAGAGTTAAAAATAAATGTTTGACTTTTCATTATAATATTATTACTGCTGTTGCAAATATTTTTCCTTTTTTTAAAAGACGTTCATCCAATAAAAGGCCCAAGAGCCACTCAAATTAGTGTTTTACTGAATGAAGTTGTTGAATGGGCATAATAGGAGGAAGAAAGTACAGATTATGAGGATACATAGAAGAGATAGCAGTTGACTTTGGACTTGAGGTTAAGATTTTTGGGGAAAGCATCCTCTAAGGAGCCTGTTATGCAAAGTAGCAGTTCTCAAATAATGTGACTAATAATTTGACTAATAATGCACACATGCATAATAATTCTCACATACATAATAATTCTCTCACAGTAACATTTGCATTAATTACTGACCAATGAAAATCACTTTATTAATGATTTTATTTGCTTTTCTAATCATAAAATAATTCATTTCTATAGTAAAATTATTTGCAATATATTTTTACAGTAAAATTATATACAACTAGTGATACCTGTAAAAATTTAATGGTTTTCTTATTTTAATTTTCTGATGAATCATAATTCTTATTTTTATGATTGAATAAGATCTCTGCAATTCTATGACTATAAAATACCTCTGGAAATTCTTCTTATTCATTAAACATTTGAGCTAAACAACTCTAAGAAAATAAATTGCTAACCCTATAAAATCCCTTTCTTACATATTTACATTGCATTACTACAGTAAAATGATCACTACAACATGTACTGAAAAGTTCTTGGACTGACCATGAAGGAATTTCACACAAATCCTCATGTTTGATCATTTAATTACATTTTAGGAAAAGGATAAGGCCAAGAATATTTCACTATCTCCTCATACATATTACAGGATAAGTATATCAGTAATTCTTGCCATAATTCCTGACCACTGACATCACTTCCTTCTTTATATTAATGTCCAAAATAAAGAGTAAATGTTTAAATTGTTAAAATAGATCTTAAGTGAAAAAAAGAAGAAATTGCAAATTCCAGTGTTTACATTATCAAATTACATATTTAAATAATAATATTTATTAATTTTAATTCATTCATAGTTCTATGAAGTAGATTTAACATCTCGTATCGAAAACAATTACCAGGTGTGGGCTATTATAATTGTTTTGTGAGAAAAGCCAAAATGTGGAATTTTTTTTCACACTCAGAATAAGTTTCATCACAGAACAAATGATCAAATTAAACAATCAAATTTTTGAATCACTAATATTCCACTACATCTGTTCATACAGTAAATATATGATGAACATTTTGGCATCTACTTACAATATATGATTTTAACATTATTTACTTAGTATTGCTGTATTATATCTATATATATGTAATGTAATTAATACAAGTAAAAAGTTTTTCACTTAGCTGATTGATGTTACCTTCAGCATCCCAACTGCAGAGTTTTGTAGACAGATCCTCTGAGAATCACTCCATCCACTCATCAGGGGGTATCAGCAATTTTACATATGCTCTATCTCTGATATTGAACACTTTTACCAATGAATATAGCATACCTGAAAACTATATTTTTAACATTTATGTGTATGCACATATACATCTCTCTCTCTCCCTCATATATATATATATATATATATATATATATATATATATATATATATATATATATATAAGAAAGTGAAACTATAAGAACTGGAATTGTCTTTAAGGTAAGTTTCTGATAATGTTTATATTATATTGTTGACCTACTTTTTGGGATTTAAACCATGAAACAAGACATTATGATGACTTCTCTTATATATTATTTGTCCTTCATGTGTCCTCAAAACAATTCCTACCCATTCAGATATAGACTATAAAACACCTCTGAAGTTTGGTCTAACATATATTTTAAATGTTTTGTTAGTATGTCTTGACTGCAGCTTCACTGCCTCATGCGGAATTTGCTTTGTGTTGTGATGCATTCTTTCATTCAATTTAATTAAAGTTATATGTAATTTATGCCACAGTAGCCCTGTTGTTACCTTGTACTTAGTAGCAAAGCTTTCATTCACTCGTTGCATAAAAATATTTGGTCACCCAATGCCATGTTGGCAGTGCGATTTCTGTCCTTGAACCACTGCGGATAGCATAATTGAACATGAGCACATCACAAGTCATGCTATTTCAGGAATTCTTGGACATAATATTTTGACTATAACAATTTGGCCATTATCAGATCTTACTTAAATTTTTCTTCTTACACATCATGATGGCATTCAACACATCAAAATGAAGTATTTAAAGTTATAGTCTCTGATTATATTCTTTTGACTTTGATATATGTAACTATTATGAGATAGTAGTTGTTATTCTTGTCATATGTCACTCGTCATGATCTTTTGCCTCATCAGTGTATGTGGTAACATTTTCAAGATTTTCAGCCTATATACCAACAAATTGCAAGACTTATTTATTTCATTTTTTTTATTCCAATCTTTTGAAACAGATTCTTACAGGAGTGCCTCCCTGAACACTTTACTTGAAATCATTAAGTCAAGAGTTTCTACCCTATCCTTATGATCTTTGCTTCCTGACACTTTCTCTTCTATTTACAGCACAAACCTGATTCCTCACATAATCGTTCGATTTAAGTGGCTCTCGAGCCTTGTATTATAATTTTAATTTAATTAAAAAAATTCTTTCAATTTCTTTGAATCTTGAATATTTTATAATGACAATAAATAAATTATCCCAACCTTTCATTCAGATGCAAATGAAATTGCATTCTTCAAAAACATTTTTTTTTTCCTTGGAATGGTTCGACTTGTACTAGATCACTACATATGTAAGGAAATCATTGAAATGCCAGAAAATAAATTCATTCTTTGAGTAAGAAAGGTTGGAAACAGAGTGATATAGTTCCCCTGTTATACAGTGGCAGTGGGGTCTGTAGGTACTGTGAAGAACTTAAGATGTCAGGTGTTTACTCCTCTATTTAATCTGAGCTGTTTCACATAAGGCAACAAAGTCAGTATTCTTGATCAAGTGAAAGTCTTTGGCTGGGCAACAGGCAAAAAGTGATAATGGCACACCTTCCATCAGTGGCATTGAAAGCAGTGTTGATGTTTCAGCTTATTAGTTACATTAATCAGCAAGTGTTTCCAGACTGGGAAGGGCTGAAGTTCAGAGCTAGCTGTCCCAAGAGTTGTATGTGAGTGATGTAGATCAGAGGGTCTGGGGATGTCTTGGTTAGAGGTAGAGACAGCAAGGGGAGGAATGAAGTGAGGGTGAAAAAAACAATTGAAAAACTAACTCTCCAGATTTTCTCTCTCTCTCTCTCCCCACTAGAGCTACCAAACAAGCTTTATTTTCTATCTCATAGGTCCCTTTTTTTTCTTTTTTTTTTTTTTTTTTTTTTACATCCTCAACATGAGTTTCAGACCTCTCTTTACTCACTAAAGAATCCTCATTATTTATATCTTTTATTTATTAGCCATTGTCAAGGTTGACTATGGGGTTCTGCATAGGCAGCTATGTTTTGTTTGAGTACTCTCTTAACCACTCTTTTTCTCATCATTCAAATGTAAAGTTACAATGACAAAACACTGTACTTAAAAATGGGTGACAGCACAGGGAGATATGGATTCGAGAATATTAACAAATGGTGAACTGAAGCAGCCTCAGCCAAAATTTGAACTCACTTTACTGGTTTTGTTTTCTGCACTGCTAAATTACTCTTTTTCATATCAAATACAAATACTGTCTGAAATAACAATGCTGATGAGAATTTTAATAAAATTAAAGTGAAAATGCAGAATTCTTGGAGCAAAATAATTGTACTGCAGAGAAAACTGTTTAAGAAATGCAAAGGATGCCACACCAAATAAGCACCGTACTGAGGTTGGGGGTGGGAGGGTGACGGATATAATTTCATTATACACTACTTGTATTTGATACACAAGAGTACACAAAGTAATTATGCAATGTCATTGTTATCTACTGTCTTCTTGATTTCTCTTATATTTTATTGTTCTCAGCCCTTAATAATGTTTTAATCTTTCTTTTTCTTTCACGATCAGTAACACCCCCCTTGTGTCTTAGTGGCTTTATTTCCTTGGTTGGAATAAAATGATTATAAAAATAAAAATAAGCCTTTCAAAAATAATTATGTCATATGAAAAATACGGTTTGTCCTCTCTTTCATTCAACCCACTGCACATTGAGCAAAAAAAAAAAATGAGAAACAGATTGCCTTCATGCCCCACCTCCAGTACACAGTACTTATATATATATATATATATATATATATATACACAAATTTCATTAAAGACAACAAAATATTGTGATTAAGCTTTTTATTTAATTTTTCTTATGTTAAATAAAAAGCTTAATCACAGTACCTTGTCAGCCATCTTTTAATGAAACATCTATAAAAGAAGGATTGCTGCCCAAATACACACACACACACAAATATATATATTATTATATATATAATAATAGCTGGCCACTCATATATGAGGATACCCGTCTATTAGGGCGGCCAGCCAGTCCCTATTGCAGGCACTCACTCAAGAACATTTGTGTTTGTTCAACACCCATAGAGCCCGCCTGTGGTTTATACTACAACTAGGCTGAGCAGACCTTAGTTACAGTTTCTCAGAAAGAGTATGTTATCTAGTGTGATCAACAATCTGAACAAGGCTAGTATAAAAGAGGGATTGCTGCCCAAATACACACACACATATATATATATATATATATATATATAAGAGAAAGAGAAGTCCAAAAGTTTTGGGGAAACCTCTGACTTTTGAAGAATTACCTAAAAATTGAAGGTTGCATACCTTTTCAAAACAAATTTACTTTCTCACTTCAGACCATAGAAAAATTTTCTTCCTGAAATGTTTTTTTCTATATATTTAGTCATAATAATTACAAAATTTACTCATTACTATGTAAAGTTTCCTTAAAATTTTAGCCTCACTGTGTAATCTATCTTGTTGGCTAATATTAATCATAGACCTGGCAGATTTAAAATTTTAGGTAACCCGCTCTAAAAAATTGGATGCCATTCACTAATAGATTAAATAGTTTTAGCATTGTAGCTTAAGAGGAATTAATTAAAATCAAAAAGGTATTAAACTTACTAAATAATAAGTTCAGAAAGTGGTCTATAGTATATATACTATAATTTTCTATGTATAATATTTGACACATACTTTTCTAGTCTCACTCACTTTAACTGTTATCTTGGACTGTTTCAAATTTTAGCCCTGTAAATTACCTGGATGCAAACAATGGGATCTTGTCTACCACTAATACTGACAACATCTGATTCATGATGACTGAGATGATCAAACATACTTGTACAAAACAAGACAAATATGAATGTCAGACAGTTTATCCACAATTTTGATCTTGATATCTCATTTGAAAATTGGAAAAATGCAACAAAAATATTCAACAAAACTTGTTTGGATGAAAATTTGCTGCCTGAATATATTTTATGTATATTCCGATATATATTTTGTGCCTGCAGGTAATACACTCTGATGTTCAACAGAGTGCACAGATACTATACTGATCATTATAAGAAGTGTCCATCTATAGATAAATTTTTGGTGGGTAGGTAATATACGTGTTAGATGAAAAAAAACTATTACAAATACTAACCTAACAAAACAGAATCAAGTGCAGTTTATCTGTTGTTAGAAAACAAAAGGTTATCTTGATAAAGTTAAGAACAGGACACCCCAGGCTCACCAGCAGCTGCTCCACCCCAGCCTCACCTGCAGACAGCCGACTTGAGGCCAGACCTTCATTTTTCTGCCAAACTGTAAGAATACAGTTGCAACCTCTTTGACTATCTCTTTATTTTTCTCTTTCTCTCTCACTCACTCTCTCTCTCTCTCTCTGTCTTTCTTCTTCAAATTTCCCACTTCATGACTAATTTGCTTAATGTGTAAATGGACTGGAAAACCAGCCACATTTTGCAAATTTCCTTTCTCCAATCTCCCTCACTACACACTCACCCGCTAAATACCTGAGTCCTGTTATCAATCAACTGGCATAACTCAATTAGCAAACATTTTTCAATGGTCTATCATAAAAGTCTTCTGAGAGAAGAACTTAAGACATAACACCTGCCAAAAATGAACCAAAGAATAAAACATGGTTTGAAATATTGTTCCTTAACTCAAGCTTTTGCCATGTGCAAACTAATTGTTGTCTCTTAAAATATTTATGTCAAAAGAAGAAGTTTGATGATCAGTGCAAGGTGATACTTCTTTTTAAATACAAGAAGACACACCTGGAAGTGAAGAAACCAATTTTTCACCTTTATTTTGTAATGAAAGATAAGATTCTGACTGTTTTCTCAATCAACAAGTTAGATTTAGCCTAACAGAAGTGGTCGTGGATGTTACTTGTGACAAATTAGATTATCAGGTTGCCATGTTGAAGAATTCCTTTTTCATGGCATCTCTCAATGAAGACTAATTATCTATTTTCCAAATAACATATGACAGGTTGTACTTGGTTACATGGTAGCATGTTACCATCACCAATGAATGCTCCCTGACCAGAGCTGTTATTGGATGCTTGAAATGGGCCATCTTTGCAATAACAAAAGCTCCTGCTGCTTTGCTATTTTACCTATAAGTGGAGGGAGAAGTGGTTTCATGACTTTCCCAAGGACATTTAAAGAAAATAAATGGAAATTGTACCAGCTGGAGTTTAAACTCATTTTATTGATTCTATTGTTTCTGTCATAAATCATGAGGTCCCCCTAACGTCCTTGACAGAAGTCTCACTCGGAAAATAATTTGATGGTGCAGTGAAGTTAAAATTTTATCCCCAAATGACATAGGTGATCATGGCTCTCCACAACTTCCTATCACTTGTGCCTCAGCAGTTTTTTTTCCTTTGCTTAGTTGCCTGCTGCTCATTCTACTATCCATTCATGCTATCTCATCAGGTAAATGGTTCACTGCCATCTGCTATCTCATTTGCCCTCAATATGCCCTGTGTGGGTTAAATTTTCCAAGCCCTCCCTCCTCGTTAATATCAAAACTATATCAGCGCATAATATAGAATTGGCAAGCCAAATTCAAATTCCATCCTAGTCTGTTATGTTCACTTGCATACAAACATTCTTGGAAAGGCATGAATCCATTCCTGCTCCTTCCAGCTATGGGTTAAATAGCAGAGTAGACTGCAATTCAGTGGCAACCCATCTAAAATAAGAAAAACTCTAAATTCTAAGCTCTGGACCAGGCAACAGGAAACTGCACCACCATCTTTCCCAAGAATATATACCACAGATAATAAAGAAAAAGGAATCTGTGGAGAGCCATAATTGCCTCCTTCCTCAAGAGACATTAAAACAAAAAAAAATCAAGAAAGAACAGCTATTACTGCTCAGCATAAGGCAATAAAATTAAGGAAGAAAAAGTAGCCAAATATGAAGAATAATGGTAATACTTGATTTTCTTAACTTAAGACAACTGAGATTTATGTGACAAATAATTATCAAATAAAACAGAATTTCAGTTAGAAGTGAAACATTAAAAACAGCTTCTTCCTTTCTCATGAATTATGTCAACAATGACAGTTGCTTGATGACTTCTATATATTTTATATGGCAGTTTTTCATATATGAATTGTGAGCATTTTAGGAAAAGAATTTAGATAAAATTTAGTTTGTACTAGGATTTTAATCTGAACATTTATCTCTTGTTATCTGGTATTCTTGTGTTAGACGGTCTTTAATCAATTCAAAGTTTCTGATGTATAAAATTGCTGATTATGTTTTAAGGACAATTTTTGTTTATCAAAACATTAACATTTTTAATTAATAATTTATTTTTAAATAATATATGTTGATTATTCAGTAAAAATAGAAAGTTATTTGATTCCATTAATTTTTATGGCATTTTTTATAATAAATATGGGAGAACCATTCAGCTCTGTCTTTTGCATTTTATACTTGTATTAGTTCAAACTGAGTCATCATAGAATTGAAGCAACAAAGAATATAAATTCTGTATTTGATGATAATGTTATTTGTGAACAAGAAGGAAGATTTCAGGTTCACAAATAGGAAAAAGAAATTGTTTTAGAAAACCAGGAGAGAGATTGGCTTAAAACATTATCTAAAGAATTAATGAATTTTTTTTTTTTTTTGATACAACATTTTTATTACTTCAAACATTATTTTTAGTGGATACCCATGTTTGAAATTGATGCCCCATTTTTATTTATCTGCACACTCGAGAAATCTTAATAAAGAAAATGTGCTCTCTGGCAGAGTTTGAATCTGCATCCCCCTTCGTAGGAGAAACCACCATTTGATTCAGTGTGCTTTAGACCACTTGGCCATAGAGAGCATCACAGCCCAACAAATAATATTTAAAGTAATAAAAATAAAACATGTAAAAAAGCCTGCAGTAAAACACATACATAAATACATACATACACACATGATCTCAGTTACAGAAAGTGTCGGTGGATTTCAGAGACTTGTGTTAAGTCATTTAAGAATGACTGACAAAAAAAGTTCCCTCAATTTTGGGTCAGATATGTAAAGGCTATAATTGAGTCTAAAATAATTCTTTTTTTTTTTTTTTTTAATCATTTCACTCCAAGTAAGGCAGGAATGCCACTAGTATGCAGAGTGAAGGAGAGAGAAAAGACTGAGTATAGAATTGACTGAGGAAAACAAAAGCACAATGGGTTTCAAGAAGATAGAAGATGGTGACTGATGTTGCATTTAAATTTTTGAAGATTTTAGTTATTAGGGAAGTAAGGAAAGTGTGAGAAAAGAAACTGTTGAAGTAGAAGTGGCAGTTACATTTACCTTATTCAATAGTAAAAGGGTGGGACCCAGATGCCAATCTAGTAGCACATTTAAACATGTAGTCCAGGCACCGGGGGTAGCGGAGGGGGAACTTGTCAGAGCAGTAAACATGAAAATATTTATAGAAAAGTCAGAGGGAAGCCGCATCATTACATCAGTATTCGGTGCATGGACAAATGGTAAATTTGTAAATGTGCAAGATGGACTCTGACGAGAGTAACTTTCTAGCACAACACAATGTCCCAAATTCCCTTGCAGTAGATGCAGATTCAATGTAGGCACTCCACTTCAAATCAGTTGAAGGTGCACGGTTTTGCTCTCCATGTGTCTAGCATCAGCCATGCTGATGGTGGGCAGGAAAGTCTTCCTATGATCGTTAAAGGAAAGCGATTTAGTTTTGGATGCATTAAAATTTATGAGCCATTTCCTGCCGCAGTTAACCACAGATTGGAATTTATTTTCAAGAGCTGTGGCTAGGATGACTTTGTCAACTCTGAGAGATTTTCTATGAAGACAGGAGTAAATGGTAGTGTCATCAGAATAACTGCCTACTTGAGAACTGATGACATCAGGGAGATCATTGATGAAGATCAGAAACATTGTAAGACCCAGGATAGAGCCTTGAGGGGACACACTCACATTCGTATGAAAGGATCTGGAAATGAGCCTGTTCAAGACGACATTCATTTCATGATTTGATCAGAACAATTGGCTTAAATCAAACACACGTCCAGTAATATCGTAGCCCTGGAGCTTACATAGAAGACCAGCATGCTAAACCTGGTCAGATGCCTTTGGGATATCTAGAGCTGCAGCTCAAGCTTCGCCATTCTCATCAAGAGCTTCATATACATATTCAGTGATGGCCATTAGCACATCAGTGGTAGATCTGTCAAAACAGAAGCAATATTGTTTATCAGTAAAGGTTGTGAGAGGTAAGATGCTTAACCACTTCAGCATTGATTAAAGCCTTGAATACTTTGCCGCAAAGCAATAGGAAATTAATAGACTTGTTTAAAAACAAATGAAACATGAACAAAATTGTTCTCCGTTTCTTATTGGCAAACAAAATATTGATTGCTGACAAGAAAGTTATTTTCTTCCTTTAAGTTAGCTTATTTTCATTAAACAAATCAGCAATTTTTATTCTGAACAATCTGTTAGAAACATTTGTATATATTTAAATTTGAATATATCTAAATTAGGTTTTAAATTCTATATATTTTATAAAAAAATTAGTTGCATTTTTAGATTAGTCAGATTAATCTGGTTAACCTAGTAGAATAAAGCAAACCTTAGTAAGAGTTAAAAATTATAGAAAGTTGTGGAGAGTCATGAATGCCAGTGTTCTCAAGGGACACGGAACATAGAAGGTATTTTTACTTTTGTCAAGTTGTCAGGTTTATTTTGTCCAAAAAGAGTCTTGATTCCTGTTTAAATTTCTGGAATGATGAGTTATCCTTATTTATATGATTTATACTTGAACTAATATCCTCATCTTTGTTATTACTGTTATGGCATTTTAGCTGTTGTGCCTTCTTCAGATGTCTTTCAATCCTGGTAAAATTTAGGGAATTTCAAAATTAACCTTTTATTTAATCTATGGGAATAGATTGTTCTTGTTCTGCTGTCCATGTCTCATAATGTTCTTTTTTTTAGCTCTGTTCAGTTACTGCCTGCTTTCCATTGAGTCTAAGTCTCTGCTACCTGGCCCAGGGATTGAACTCCCAACTACAATGCTACCACTTTAAACCTCTAGTCTATTGTCTCCTGGACAGACACCTGAAGAAGGATGGCACTATGACTGAAACATTGTAATGGTCACAACAAAGATGAAGATATTAGTCTGATTGTAAATCTTTTTACTCTGTTGTTTATCCAATATAAGACCCAAGAGCCACTCAAATTAGAGGGCTACTGAATGGTGTTGTGTTAGGTATACAGTGTAATCCGGATATAAGAGAGTTGTCGGGACCGGAGAAGAAATATCTTATATCAGGGTTTCTCTTATATCCGGGTTTGGTCTATTTTGTTTAGGTAAGTATGGCTCTAATTTGGGACCAGAGAAAATCTCTCTTATATCCGGGTTTCTCTTATATACGGGTTACACTGTATAAGAATTGTAGAATATGTAAGATATATGATGGTTGACATTAAACTTAAAGAGGTTAAACTTGTATTGGTCAAGGAAGCATCCTCTTCAGAGTCTGTTTCACAAAACCATGGGCCTTTTGAAGAAGTTATCTGAATGGAACTTTCTTCCTACCAATGAAATAGAAAAGGAATGATTTTTTATTATTTTTGTTGCAAATTCTCAAGAACAAAGAAAATGTATAAATTCACTTTCCTGTGTTTTAGGTTTTATTACAATTTTAATCATCACTTTTTAAAACAATAAACATTGCCAAAGAGTGAAGGTAGTTAAAATAAAAGTGGTATAATGTGAAAAAAAAAAATCCTTTGGACACTCTATCTTATTGCGGCCATGTTTGTCAATTTCTTTATTCACCAAATTTAAGTAAGAGCCCTTGCTTTGTTTCAGCAGTTGACAAAGAGATATATATCATCATTTCAAGGTTGACAGCAGTCCTATAAGAGTTGAAAGATACTCATAAAAAATTTCATTCATTGCTGATCACACTAATCTGAATTGGTTCTATTGCAGTCAAGAAAGTATCCTTCACTCAATCCTGAACCTCCCCTTCATCCATCCCTACTCAAGATAAGGCACCAAAGACAATCAATCTGATATGGCTGGGTACCAAAATTATATGTCTTCCTGACCACCTACAGTGAAGCTCATTTTGTTTAATATGAACACAGTTGTTTTGACAGACCTAGTTCCAAAACTAACCATGAGGCAATGGAACAGTCTAGTTGTCACTTGCTTGTGGTTGCTGAATACACACCAATGGACTGATGACAAGGTTCCAGTAGTCAGACTAACACTGATTAGTGGAAAACAACATTGTTCAGCCAGATGGTTAATGGCTGGACACAGCTTGTGATATTGCTTCTGTCATCAGTACATGGTGTTAGAAATTTGCTTTGAAAAGTAACGTATTTGAGAACTTAAGTGTAGAAGACAATAAGTTTTAGCCTTGCTCCAAAGAGAAAATATATAGAAAATTGTATAGCAGAGTGAAGTTGATATATCACCTTCATACAAAGAATATCAATGTATTTAAGAGATAAATTAGTAAAGAATTTCCAACAGTGTTTAAGATGACATTCAAAAACAAAATGAAAAAATATGAATATAATCTGTACATTAAAAAATTTACTATTACTATGACAATAAAATTATAAAAAAATATTTTCTTCCTCTAGTCACTCTTAAATCTCATAAGAGAGTCAAGAATCATAATTTAATTGATAACTAACATAGTACCCATCAAGAATTAGGGGATTATGTATGCATGGATCAGCACTTCTGCCTCAGAACAGAGTATCTATACACTTTGGGGAGGATCAAAATGTCACTTCCTGGAATTTTTTTTGTTTCATCTCAAACAAGGCAATAATGCCATGAGGAGGCAGAGAGTGTCAAAGAGTGAAAGATTTTAGTGAGGAAAGGACAATAAGAGAACAGGATTCAGAAAGACAGAAGATGGCGATTGACATTGCATTTAAATCTTTGAGGATTGTTAGTGGCAGAGAAGCAAAAAATCAGAAAGTGAGAAGTGTGAGAAAAAAAACTGTTATGTTGGTGTAAAAATAATGTCGTTTTCTCACATATGTTACTATGTGAGAAAACGACATTATTTTTGCACCAACCTAATATAAAAGAAGTGTTGATTGTATCTAGCTAGTTCAATAGTAAAACGGTGAGACCAACTTGCCAATCTAGTTGCACTATATGTAATTTGAGCAAATATATATGGCATTTTAACGTGTATTCATGTAGTACTGGAATATATAGCATGCTTAAATTCCTGTAGTCAGGGCACTCGGGGAAATAGTCTCATCAGAACAGCTGCTATGAAGATATTTGCTGAAAAGACAAAGGGAAGCCATGTCACATCAGTGAGAAAGTGACTGAAGTTGAGATGTCAGGTCAAGACCTATAACATTACAGATCCTTTGAATTTTGTCAAGAATCTCTAGATGTATTACAGAAGTACCAGACCAGATATGGCAGCAATATTCAATGCTCTGATGAATGGTAGATTTATAAATGTGCAAGATTGATTCTGATAAGAAACATTTTCTGGCACAACACAGTGAACCAACTTTCTTTGCAATAGATATAGCAATTGATTCAATATAATCACTCCACTTTATGCCAGTGGAAAATGTGAACCTAAGATGGCATAAAGTGTTGCTGTTCTGGAGTTTAGCATCAGCTATGCTGATGGCAGGCAGCAAAGGTTCTCTGTGGTGATTAAATGGAAACAACTGCTCAAAAAGTACCTACAATCAGTAGTTAACAAGGCCAAGAAATGTAAATTTTAATGCCTCCAACTAGAGTTAACCATTATTTTCCCCACATATCTGCATAAACTCCGCCTCTTGCTCTGTAACTATCTACCTCAAGTGCCTCTAGGGCATTATACAGAATGAACATCATTATAAAAAAACAAAGATGGCCAAATATGAAAACTGAAAAAACAAAACAAAACATATGACCATTTAACAAATATAAGTTCATCAGTGCAACCCTAATACATAAATATATATAATTTCGAATCCTGCTAGAGAGCATATATTTTTCTTTAATAAGATTTCTTGAATATTCAGACCAGCAGACAAAATAAATATACTGTTAAATAAATAAACAGTTTTGTAAGAGAAGAAGATTACTTATAAAATACCACTGGATGCCTTTTATATCTATTTTTAATCATAGCAGGCATAGGCCTATACACAATATTTTTATAAATAGTGCATAAATTTTTGTTGAGATTTTTAGGATGAGGAGTTATTATTTACATGATTTGCATACAGACTATTATCCTGATCTGAGTTGTTATCACAATATTTTGCCCATTGTAGCTTCCGACATTTATCAGGTGTACATTGATCTTAGTAATGCACAGAAATATAGGGGTAGACTGTTGTCATTCCACTGGATTCTTATTTTTAGTACTGCTCAGTTATTACTCACCCTATTTCCATTGTGTACACTGCCCACCCCAGATTACTGTCTCAGCAAATTTATTATTTAACACTAGGCTATTGTCCTATTTGGAGAACTTGGAGCCTTAAACCTAGCCTGCCTGCTGATGAGTGCTTCTACTTGTCATGGTTAACTGCACTCACTGAAGCTTTTTCTCTTTAGTTACAACTGTTGCTGTTGAAAATTTGCTATCATTTGTCTTTCTTTATTCGTGCTTCCCGTATCATACTTATTTAATAATTATGATAACCACTAATGATGAAGGCCAGAGGGCAAAATGGCTGAAACATTGTGATGGCAAATATGAAGACAATAGTCCATATGTAAATAGTGTAAATAATGATAACTCATCCTCCCAGAAATTCAGGCAGAATTCAACACATTCATGAATCAACACTTTAATCCACTAGCCTATTGTTCCGTAGGACAATTCTCTGTTGAAAATTTTGAAGCCTTAAATCTAACCTGCTGCTGTTTGTCATGCTTGGATGAATTCACTGAAGCTTTTCTCTTTTGTTACAGCAGTTGTCATTTATTGTTCTTGTAGTAAAGAAAAGAAAAAAAAACCCTGTAAACTTATAGTAGGTATAAATGCCTGCAATAGGTTTCTTCTGTCTCTTGTCCGCAACACATGTAGCCAAATCACAGTTCAAACAATAGTCCACCATAACAGTCCAACAGGAAATGTAGAAACAATAAAATGGGGTCACAAATCCAACCTTAACTTCTCACCAGCAAAAATGCATGTTCATCCACCAAGCACAGAAAAAATACTACCCTTGTAAGCAAAAAACAATGGCTTTTATTCACCAAGCAATTTTTCTGATTGGCCACGCCATTCAGGGGAGGAAAGAACATTAGCACAGATTCTGATACTCAAAGTAGCAGATTTTTACTAACTATTTTTGGTAATTTTGCTTCGGCAGCTTGCACACAAAACACAAACTCTTTTTCAAGGTAGGTGATTATCTCTTTCACTACAATTCTTTATTAGCAGCACCCATATGCTACTTACTTCTAGTCTAGATTTGCTAAGGGAGGTTCTTATAGCCTAGCATATGTATAAATTACCTTTGGAATACAAATATTTATACTGCAATAAATCACTAATTCCCAACTGAAAATTTATCTAAATTCTTTCAATTCTGACATAAAGTTTTTTTATGGTTAATTTTTAACTAATTCTTATTTTTTTAATTTTTGTTTTTTATCACTTAATCAGAAGAGAGAGATGGAGAGAGGTGACAACATAACAATAGATTTGCTCTTTTTGCACCTGTAATGGCTAAAGAAGCACAGTGGAGTAATGGATAGCAGCTCGGATTGAGGAATCAGAGAGCCAAGTTCGAATTTTAGTTGAATCCATTACATTCACTTATATGCCAATAACTTTGGGAAAGGTATGAATCCTCTTCTTCTCCCCCCAGCTATGGTTAAATAGCAGGACAGACTGGGTTCTATAGCCTTAGGTGGCAACTGGTCTACCACAGAAAGAAATGAGAACCTACTACGGGAAAAAAATCTGCCTCTTCAGTCATGTATTGAAAGATACATGATCGTCTCAGCATGTATCACGCATAACACATAACTGACTGAATGGTCAACTGATTTAATGCATCATCCCTGTAAAACAAATTCTCTTGATTCTGATTCAAATATTAAAATCAGTGAAAAAAATTAGTCAAAAATTATTAAATATACTTAATTTTGAAATCTCAAACTATTTCTCTTATGTGCTACTAATACAATTACTATTACAGGTGCCTTGGTGTTGAACAATTAATAGCAGGTTTGTTTAGTTGAACATTACAACTGAGTAATAAATCTGATCCTAACTTGATAGGGGCTCAAAAAATAACACTAAAATGACCAATACTAAAATATATATTAAAAACACTTTTATTATTGACACTGATATTTTGAAAGTTTATATATTTTCTGTCACATAAGACCCTTGTCCTGTTTAGATTTAATATTACAATATCATTTTATTAGGCTTGGTAAAAGTATTGACAGCTTATGGCATATGATAAACATCAGCCTGATGGATACATCAACTACATATAAGGCCCAATAAATATTTTGGGACCAGCAGATCTTATGTGCCAGCAAAATTTGGTAGGTTTTCTTCATTATGATTTCACACTAATATAGAATTTGTTAAAAGTCAGCTTTCTTTTATTTGAAGTATACAGCTCTTCTTTATTATATACTTTGAGTTCAGAATCAGATGTCATTCGAATGGACAGATCTGACATCTCTTCCAATAGCCATTAAGTTGGCCATTGGCCAAGTTCATAGCTGATGATAGCTTCCAGAGGCTCAGTGGCTTTTTTTTTTCTCTCTTCTTTGGCAAGATGGATTTTACTCCTGATGTCTGATATGACATTGCTGCTATAAAATATGAGCTCTCTTTGTGATGTATCCTCTGCCTGGATCCCATCCCCCTCATTTATTGCGATCTTGCATGTTGAGAACACTCACCTTGCTATTTTGCCAATCTGGTTTATGCACTTTGGCCACAGCTGGAAATTTTCATGCCTTTCCCATTGCCATCCAATGGTATGTATGCCCAGAAGCACTGATCCTTTACAATTTATCTGCAAGCCAAAGAAAAGAGAGACTCAGCAGAGAATAAAAAGAGAAAGCAAAGCACATATGATAAGCTTACTAATATTTGGCAAGGGATCAGTCTGTTCTCTTGATCCTCATGGCAAAATCCAGTGATGAAATCCAAATACTATCCTCCTGGGACAATCTGTCTGCTTAGATTTCCTTGACTCACTGCCAAATTTGTCAGGGTTTTTAGCACAGATGTGACACTGATTAGTGAGCACAGTAATTTCTCTCTCTCTCTCTCTCTTTGGATCAGTCATCATTTGTAATTGTGATGGAGTATCATCAATAATTAATTGATTGATTAGTTTTTTTACAGTATATCAACCCTATGTGGGTTATTTAAAGAAAAGACATATTTTGGCTTGTAATAATAATTCTTTTTTTTTATTTTTCAAATGAATATTACATTAACATTTTTTTACGATAATAGATTTCTCAATTCCCCCTCTTATCACTCCTTCTATAATTTATGAAGGCTTCCTTCCTAACCTTTTGTTTGAAGTAGTGTGGAATGTCAACATCTTGATTATATCATTATTTTCTCTTTGAGTTACAAGTGCTATCCATTTTAGTTGTTGCTGCTGTTGAAAGTCCTCAAATGATATGATTTCTATTATTTGTACAGCTGACCAAACAACCAGTACTACTTTCAGTAGAAATTTATAAAATCTTTTTCTTGAAACAATTTTTCCGGAAAATAGTTTTCTCAAGTCCAATAGCTGTTATTACTCTTTCTAGTACTGACAGGGTTTTTCTTCCTAATCTTTCATTTGAAGCAGTGTAGAATGTCAAGATGTTGATTATATATTAATTTTTCTTTGTGTTACACATGATATCTATTTTAGTTGTTGCTGCTGTTGATAATCCTCAAGTGATGTGGTTTCTGTTATTTGGTACAATTCTTTGTTTGTGATTCTGTAGCACCAGTCCACAAGGTTTGAAGAATTATGGTATTCACTTACTGAAAGCCATTATTGGCCATTGATCTGAGAAAGCAGTTGTATACAACTGACAGTTTAGATATTTCTGAACAGGTTTGGTGCCATGCATGACATCCATATGAAAGTCCCAATCTGATGACACTATTTAATAGCATGACTTGAGTTTTCAGGTTAATGTTATTTTTTTTTTGTTATCTTATTTCAATTAAAAAGATTTCTTTTGATTTCATTACCACAGGATGTCATAGCAACATGTACTTTTAAGAAAATATCAAAATTTATTTTTTATAGTTATTCACCCAATATAAGTCTCAAGAGCTACTCAAGGTAGAGGGTTACTGAATAAGGAAGTAAGTAGTGTATATTATGAGTATATATAGGATGATATTTGATTTTAGACTTGAAGAGGTTAAGATCCTAGTGAATTGAGAAGTGTCCCTTCAAGTGTCTGTTCTACAAAGTAACAGTTCTTGGGAAGAAGCTGCTTGAGTGAAACTTCCTCTCTACACATGGAATACAAAAGGAAAGAGGATGTGTTGACCCTGTGTTTATAGCATGGTGGGTCCTAGCTGTGAACTTTTGAGCTGATGAAGTCTAAGATTGAGGAAAATATGAAATATCCATAATATAAATATATGCCTTACTCTCTGGAGAAGTATACTCCTTTTAGTTGTTATGCTTACATTGTTTTAGCTTTTGTGCTTAATTCAAGTGCCCTTCATATCACTCTGTAACCCTCACAGAATTTTGATTATTCAATCCACAGTTTAGATTGTTCTTATGTTGCTTAGGGATTTCCTCATATCAGTAACTGGGGCAAAAGCTGGCTTATTAATTTTAACACATCTAAAACTAAATTTCTCTCCATTAATCATGTGAGAGACTTCTCTCTGCCTCCCATGAGCATGGCTGATGCTAACCTCCAGAAAAAAAGTGACTTGTTATACCTTCTCAATCTAACATTCTCAGCTGACATGAAATGAAAAGACTATATTGAATCCATTCCTCGGTGAGCTGCTAAGAAAGTTGGTTCACTGTGTTGTCCGGAATCTATCATACATATCTATAAGTCTACCATTTATTGTTTAGAATATTGCTGCCACATATGGTCTGGTTCTTCTGCTATTTACCTTGAGCTCCTTGATAAAATCCCAAGAAGAATCAGCAATATTATTGATCCTGATCTGATGCCTCAGCTTCAGGCACTTTCTCATAAGTATAAGGTTGCCTCCCTGTGCCTTTTCTATAAATACTTTCATGGTAATAGTTCAGATGAACTCTTCACTATGATGCCAAGACTTTTTCAGTTTAAGTGCAGTACAAGACTGTCATCAAGATCTCATCAATTTACAGTTGAGCAGGCTAGATGTAACCATAATGTCTGTCCTAACAGTTTCTTTTCTCGCACTTCTCACTTGTGGAACTCTCTTCCAGCTCCATGCTTTACAGCCAACTTTAATGTTCAAAAATTTAAATGCAATGTCAATCGCTATCTACTATCCCCCCCGATTACTCTTTTTCTTCTCACACATTAGTGATATTACTATTTCTAATTCTTCCACACCCACTAACCCCTTGCGTCTTAGTGGCCTTTGCTGCCTTGCATCCAGTGAAATTGATTAAAAAAAAGTTAATACACACCCAGTCTTATTCATTTTTGTGTCACTTCTTCATTTCTTCACTGGACCAGAGTAAAATGACTTTTCAGCTCCTACCAAACTCAGAGACTGAACTCACAACTAACAGGGAACCAGATATACTTTAACAAATGCTTTATTCCAAGTGTCTCTTAGACAGTCCAGTGGTGTCATTTTGGTACATTAAACCTAATTTCTGTACTTAGGTGATATAATATTATAGAGTGTTTTAATCAGGGGAATCGTGAAATTTGGAAGGAGCCTCCAGTTCTGGGCAAGAGTTACACTATGACATGGCATTTAATGAAGGATGCCACGATCAGTGTCTTTTAGCTTGTATTCATTTCTATGCCTAATCAACTAAAGAAGTTGTTAGTGACTAATATTCTCTGACTCTTTCAATTATCTTATCCCCCAATGTTGTTTTCTGTATACCATCTTGACTTCTGTCCAAAGTTGTTGATAACCACCATTTTCCATCCATATATGATCTGCTATATGTTTTCTGTGTCTCTCTCCCCATACTATAGCCTTTTGATGTTTCTCCATTCTTATGTTTAGTAAGCAACTCTCCCTTTTATTCCTTACTACTGCATGGAATTGTATACATACAGTTCTTGATCATGTTTTCTTTATTTTGTGACTCACTTGGTTTGGAAGGGATATCTCCAAAGGATTGAATTGCTTCTGAATACTGTCCTGATGTTGTATGGACCATAGATCTTCTGAATCTTTTCTACTATATTTCTTATGTATAGAAAACAGACAATGGTAGTCTTTTTATTGTTATCCTTGACTTTTTCTGTCTCTGCTTGTGGAAGCTGATATTCTGATATTCTGATTGCAGAGTTGTTATCTGGGAAGCATTTTCTCCTCTCCAGTTGATATAGGCCTGGGTTATTAGTTTGAGCCAATGCTGTAGGCTGTAGATGATTCCTTTCTGAACACTGTATCGATAGTGGAAAATTGAAAGTCAGGTATTATCCAGTGAATGTTGGCATATAATATCTGGATATCTACAACCAATACACTATCCAGGAACAACAAACAATCTTTTGTCTCTTTTTCTACTGTGAAATTTTAAAAAAGTGTTTTTATTGAGATTCACGTAGTCTTGACCGACTGATTGATTGATTTGTTTTTTATGGCTTATCAACCTTTTGCAGGTTATTTAAAGCCAGAAAATATTTTTAGATTGTAAGAATTTTGTGGGGATGATAATAATTTACTGATACAAGTCCTACTAATTAACCCATAACTGGAGGAAGAAGAGTTGAATACATATCTTTGCACATAAGTAAATATAACAAACCTGATTAGAATTGGTATCCGGCTCTCCACTTTACAATTCCAAGCTGTTATCCATACATCTAAGCTTACAGTACTTGGTATTCCTAAATGGTCACCCATTAAGATACTGACCAAGCTCAATGTTGCTTAACATCAGTGATCATACAAGATCCTGGTGTGGCCAGAGTATGAAGGTGTTATCTATATACTGGATGTTTCGTTTAAATTTGACAGAGTCTAATGTTTTTATTTTTTATGATTGATTTGAAATATCTGAAAACAGTGAACAGCATTGTGAAACGTAGTCATTACTATTTTAGAAGTGTCAGAGCTAACTGATATGGATGAGTTGAAGCCACCCTGAATAATGGAAAAAGGTAACGTGCATCATGACAATTTGTGCCGGTCATCAAAATGCCACAATCATGACTGCTGCTCAATGCCCTTTGAACAGTGTGAAAAAAATATAAGACGTGAAATGGAGAGATACAATGAGACTGTGAGGCAGTGGCATATAGGAAAAAAAACAGAAGATGTTCTGATTGCCACTGTAAACCAGAATTCATCAAAAAACTGCAGAAGAAAGAGATTGAAGATGCAGACAAGGGAATGTGGGCTTTGGTGCAGGAAATGGGTGTTGAAATTTCCACTGGCCTCGAATAAGGATCTCCGCTGTCAGTCATACAAGAGATGTAATGGTCAACTTCTTTAAAAACAAAAAAAAGGCCTGAGAAAACTGTCTGACAAAAGCAAAGAAACTCCTGAACAAGGTGAAACATCCTGTTGAAACAGGGACAATCTGGTTCTTCTCTGATGAAAAGAATTTTTGTCAGGACCAGCTGCACAACAGCTTGCATACAATCCATATGACATTCCTTGTGCTATGAAGACCAAGTTTCCCCAAACTGTAATGGTGTGTCTCCAGTGAGATTGACATCATGCCACCTCACATCTTTGAACATGGTCTCAGGCACAATTCAGATGTGGAGTTGCTGAACACCATTGATGGCTGCTGGAAGACCTTATGTGGGTCAGCAAAATTTAATTCCCTGCTACACCTCCAAGAAGAGTCAGAAGTTTTGTCAGATAATTTTTATGACTTCACCAGCTCCAATGTCTGCTCCCTAACTTCTTTAATTGTAATGCCATGAATTATTATTTGTTGGGTAGGGTTGAAAAAGATACCAGCAGCATACCAGCATCACCTGTAACACCAAGGCCAGGCTGATTGACAAGATTAAGGAGGTGTTTGAGATTCTGCCTAAGGACATAGTGATGCCACATGTGCCAGCTTCCAGGAGTTGTATCAAAGTCATGGTAGATGTTGAAGTTGACTTCCTTGAATGAATTTGTCTTTTGATTATTATATCCTGGATGTCACTTTTCTATCTGTATCTGTGCTAATGGTTGGATTTGGTGATGTTTCCTTAGAGAATTTTATGTACAGTAATGCCTTGAGATACAACTGTACTGATATATGAATTTTTTGAGATATGAGCTGGAGTTTGGGCGATGTTTTTTTTTTTTATCCCGGGGATACAAGCTGAATTTTGAGATACGAGCTAGTTTCAATTAAGAATCCATTCACTGGTACATTGTGCACCAGGCATTGAGAGTATTTCCACTCACAGTAAACATGTTCACTTCACTCTGAAAGGATCTATGTTGTGCTGTGTTGTATCTTTTTTGCCAGTATTTTGCAAAATTCCTTTAGTGACACCATAGATCTGAAGAAAGTAAGTGTAAAGAGCATTGGTGAAAAGCCGAGAAGTTTGATTTTTGCTTGAGGTCAAGTGGTAAATTGTAAAAAAATCATGAGGAAGACATATGAGTAATGGATTTGGTGAGATAATGTGAATATTCTACATCAACAATAAATAAAAAATCATAAAATTTAAAAAATTAAAACCAAATTAGTTAGAGTAATGGATAAAATGTAAATGCTTTAAAAAATTTTAAATTAAGTGATAATGTTAATTTTCAGTATTGTAGACTAGGCTAGCCATTACTAGGCTAAGTTAGTGGTTGCTAGGTTAGCTATTGTTGCCCCTCTCCAAGTTGATCTATGACTTGTCTGAACTTTATGATTTGATACAGTTTCTTTACAGTTTGTTTTTCTCTTTATTTTATTGTTTGTAAACTACATTTCTTGTTTATTCACACATTTTTGCTTGTAAAATCCCCCAAATTCAAAAATAGGGTTGAATTTTAGGAAAATCAGGGTGATTTTTAAGGCCAGGAATGGATCAGAAATATTCCCATTAATTTCAATGTGGAAAATTTATTTGAGATATTAGGTTGGTGCAAAAATAATGTCATTTTTTGACGTTAAAAAATACGTCAAAAAACGATATTATTTTTGCACCAACCTAATACAAGCCTTTTATGTCATGAGCTCAGCCTTGGAACAAATTAAACTCATATCCTAAGGCATTACTGTATATGTTTACCATTACCAGAGACAGTGGGGATCCATTTCACCAAGTTTCTCATTGATGAGGCTCTATAGGCAGTTTGAGACAAATTAGAACCAGACTCTTATCTAGGAAAGTGCACAAGGTTCCCAATTTAGATAATCTGATGTTGATGTTGAAATTTGTGTTCACACAACATAATTCCAATTGGGTTCTGATATATGCCAATAGGAAGAAGTGTTACAGAATATGAAGGCCAGGGCCAGAATGGTCAGCGATTGTCCAGTGACTTGTGGGTGGGACATTTTGACAGTGATGGATTGCCTTTGTCTGGATTTTGAATATAAGCCTAAAATGGCATGAATTCAACAGAGGATCCCAAGAATTTGGACATGTTAATATGCCTCTCACATCCAGGTTTGTGATCAGCTAATACCACCTGCAGAGAGATGCTGAGCCAATGTGCGACATGCATTCCTTTCAGTCCTACTACTGCCTTTTAGAATCCAATCTGCTATGGTTAATAAAACAAATATCAAAAGTAAATGACCCTTTTCATTGATACCATTTTTATTAATAGCATGTGGATCCCAAGACAACACAAAATGCAACAGAAGGCTTAGTTATGGGATATGAAAGAATCAACATGCATGTTAGGTACTGACAACTTCCTCAGTAGACCAAGCATAGAAATGAATACCATTTAAGAACTTCTGGTCAAAAAGAGAGAAATAAAGAAGAATACTCATAAAGTCCATCAATACAGAAACTAAGCACTATTGGATTTCTCATTGTCTTGTGGATTAAAATGTTGGTTTAAACATACCCAATTCCTTGACATGAGTTGAATCCTTTGCTCTGGTATTGTTGCAAAGTTACGTACTCTGGTTTGGTAGAAGAAACAAACAATGCAAAAGTAGGCACCTTCACTAATTCGGTATACATAAGGTTTAAAATTAATTTTTAGAAATGAAAAAGCTTTCTTGAAGTTTTCATTTTAGCTTTAATGGAAAGCTAAAGGATTTAAAATGTACTATTTGCAGTATGCAAAATACTGTATGGTGTATTTCAAGCAAAAATTATATTGATTGTAATGAATTTTTTTTTCAGTAAAATCAATCAAAATGGTGGCTTTTGATGAATTTGTAAACAAAAGTTAATTTTAGCTTTTAAAAATCTTGTAAAAATAATATATGTATTTCTGAAATATTATTTGAAGAAAATTAGCAAATTTAAAGTTAAATTAATTTGATTTGAAACAAATATTACTTTTAGCATAAAATGGGTACAAACATTTTTTAAGTGCAGGGTCTTGTTTTTCTGATGTGTTAATCAATTTATTGACAGTGAATTGACAGCCGAACATGTACATAGTTAAGTATGGTGAAGCAGATGATAAACTTTATTAGTGGGGGGATAACCTTTAAAACATGTGACTATTTAATGATAGATTTGTCGGTTTGGACATCTGTACTTCAGAAATTTTGCATGCAATTACACATACGAAAACATATCAAAATTCTTTTAAAAATATTTGGGCAGATTATAAGCTTTACAATATATGATTAGTAAATATAGTTTTACTTAATAACAATATTTCCTAAGGGTTATTACATTGAAAATGAATTTTAAAAGATTTAAAAACTTTATAAATTATTCAATTTAAAACTGTAAAAAATGAAAACAAATCTTGAAAAAATTCATTTTTCATTGAAAATTATTTTTTCTTCAAACAATATTGTCTTTAATATATACTGTTCATTAAAATCAATTAAAAGCTTCTCTAATTAAATAATGTCTTAGTTTTATTGTGTTAGTTATTTTTTTATTTAGAACAGATTTTCAGTAAGATGGCGTTCAATTTTGCCAAAAAAATTTGATGATTTAAATTCTTCAAAGAATTCTGCTTTTAACTAATATAGTCACTAAAAATTATCACATTGAATTTCTAAAGTTTCGATAATATTACGTAAGGGGCTGAAATACATGTAAAAAAAATTTTTTTACCAAGATTTTCTAATAAAAAAATTTGCTAAATAATTTCACTCATTTATGAATAAGTCCTGAAATTTCATTAAGATTTGGTAATAATTTAATTTTTGCAAGAATTTCCAAATTAATATGTCTGGCACTGCAAAAAGAGGCTAACATTTTTTTCTATGCTAAATGTTTTTAGCTTTTTTTTACTGTAAAGAAGTAAAAAATTTAATTAAAAAAAGCAAAAAAATACTTTGATCCTTCCTCTTCATAGTAACATAATGATTTTGATGATAAAACTACGTTTTCATTACATTTGGAGCTTGTTTTCATCACAGTATACTTATTTTTAGCATTTTCATGGAGGAACCTTCACAAAAGTGATCACGACTGTTGAGTATTAAAGAATATGAATTATTTTCTGAGCATGAAAAACAGAATGATGACAATGCACAACCAACAATTGAATAAAGGTTTCAGTTCCAAATTCCAAGAAAGCTACCAAGAATGATGAAATATACCTGAAGACATTCAGAGAATACAATAGCTGAAATATTGTGTGTATAACAACCAAAACAATCATGCTGGTTTGCATAGTTATGAATACAATAAGGATAATTCCATATCTCGGAATATTTTAAGGTAAAATTACAACTCAATCATCAATAACCCTAGTTTGTTATATGAATTGAAATCTGATTGACACAGAAAAGCAATAGTTATTGTGATTGATAACAACTAAAGTGTGTTTGTTATTTTACTCTTACCAATAAGTTATGAAGGAATTTTATGAAATGGCTAAAAGAACTGTAACAAATACTTCTACTAATTGTACTATTGAGTGAAAAATGTACTTAACAAGAGATGCACAAAAGGAAATGGGATCATTTAATCTGGTGCCGCTTTAAAAACTTTTTCATTGCTTATTCATTTATTTATATTTTGGGGTTAAAAGAAACAAACATACTAAATATATGCATGCTTCTTTCTAAATTAAATGTTATTAATGTCATGTAGATTATTATGGTTAAGACTTCAAGTGTTTGTAATCATTTTTTACAATTTTCATTACAAATTTTAAAGACTGTAAACTTCTTTTTCTTTTTAAAATGATGTTCACCTTGTACAAAGCCCAAGAGCCATTCCAGGTAGACAGTGACAGAATAAGAGGCACAGAATATGTGTGCATCATAACAGTTAACTATTGACTTGAACAGGTTAAGGCTGTTGTGATAGGGGAAGTATTCTTTTGGGAGTCATTTCCACAAAGTAGTGGTTTGTAGTAAAAAAAAACTACTCAAGTGGAACTTCACCAATGGAATATGAAGAGAATTAGGCTGATTTATTACAATTTGCATGGCATGGTGGGTCTTGTTGACCATGTTCACCATAGTCTATGAGTATAGAATCCAGCGCAGTACGTAATCTGTTCAATTAAACAACATTAAAAATTAACACTCATGAGTCAGACACTCTACTGAATCTGACTATATTGCCAATACCATCAGCAGCTGTTCCATAATTCATCAGTATTCAATATCAAAGGCTGGCAGTGAATATTCGGGAAAAACATGGCTGCCTTTATACATGTCGCATTGAATATTTTGAGCCTTCTGATTGGTTAACCCTTCTATTGGTGAACTACAAAATAAGTCAGCTCATTTTGGCTGGCTCACTAGTACACCAGGGTACCCATAAACTTCAACAGGTCTTAGCTGTGATGTTAAGAACTGATCAAACTCAGGAATGTAGTTCATCTGAACACTTTCAATGGAAATCATGACAGATCAACAAGAGGCTTTGCCATGGGAAAGATGGTTGTAGGATGTGGAGACTATCAAGACTGGAAAGTGAAATGAAGAGTCGGCAGCTCCTTCGCATATATGGCAGCAGTACTTCATTTTGGGCATGGTCTAACTCTTGTAAAGGTAAAGGGTAGCAGGTACTTACTAGAGCAGTACAGGAAACCAACCATTTTTCAAGTATCTTTAGCAACAGATCATATGTACAAGTTCCACTTGACATCTGGGTTGAGTTTAAGTCCCAAAAGGGATTCAAGATATGGGTCCTCCCTGAGAGAACACCTATTCATTGTGATAGATCAAAATTCAGGGTCTGGTCAATGATGATGGAATTACTAGTTTAAACAAAACTATGAAATACAAATCTCTATGTTATTCAAGAGTTTTCTTGTTTCTGGCAAAGACTATTTTTAAAATTTGATAATGAATGTTTAATGAACAGAGCTTGGCTGCTTATTCCCTTGGTACTGATGAAACTTGAGATAGTGATGGACAGAAATAAATAGTGGAACAATAGAATAAGTATGAACATACCAAAGTACATTGCCATCTTTCATCTTCTTCAAGTTTTTCATAGGATTCTTTCTTCATACACTGCATTCTCTTTTGTACATGTCAATCAGTCTCATGCGAAAGATTAACACCAACTTGTGATAATAATCTTACGTACATCAACATCTTTTCTTACAGTAGCCAGCATTAACTGAGAAAATGTCAGACAAAGAATTATAAAACTGACAATGCAGAAGAAAGAATGAACCCCACTTAGAAAGCAATGTTTAGCTAATGTAAATCACTTATGTTTTTCATTGATCTTGCCCAAGGCTTAATCATCCATTCATCTCTAATGCCATTGTGTTTTGTCTCACTCGAACACTTGATTTACATACCTGCCTATCTATCTAAATCTCTACTTATCTATCTATCCATCACATTACTCTTTTAATCTGTCTACTTTATTTGTCAGGATTTATCTCTTGAAATGATAAACTTTGAAAAAGTCTATCTGCTCATAACTAAGTGGGTTATTTCTGTTCATTTAATTATGTTTGGTTCTTTATATGTACTTTCAGAGAGTTTCAATTTGTTCATATCTATCAGTGTGTATATATATATATATATATATATATATATATATATATATATATATATATATATATATATATATCCATCTGTCTCAATCTGTTCATATCTATCAATCTATCTCAGTCTGTTCACACCAGTCTCTTCATATCTATTTATCTTTCTTTACATTTATCTATCTGCCTTTTGATATCTAGCTATCTTATCAATCTCAGACTATTTCAATCTATTCATATCTATCAAAATTTGTTCATATCTATCTACCTATCTCAATCTGTTCATATCTTTCTATCTTAGTCTGTTCCTATTCATTTATCTTATATAAATAGATAAGAACAAACTATCTCTGTCAGCTCTTATCTGTTTCAACTTGTTACCACCAGTCTCTTCATGTCTATCTTTGTGTACATCTATCAATGTGCCTTTTCATATATTGATCAATCTCAAACTATCTAGCTAGCTATCTATGTTTAGTCTTTTTGTAAACTATATATCTTTGCATCTAAACAATCTAAAGTACCAAAAACTTAAAAATAGCAATACACTGAAGGTTTTTACTCACCCCTCACTTGTAGAAATGAACTTGGCCAGATGATGTATATGCAATATAATAGGTAAAAGATTAGTGTAGCTGTGGCAGCTATGGAATGCAGACAGGATTGAATAGTTTCACCACAAAATGATTTAGGTGCTATAAAAAATAAGTACTTTATTTCAATGTAGCAACTGCTCTAGTCTTTTTCTTGAACAACAGTAATTCTCAGGAATATATGAATTCTGGATGGATGTCAGCTACACCTGAAGACTACTGTAATTTGTTTCCCTCAGCTGGGTAGTACACATTCAGTGGAAGCATGACTATTAGTAACTGAGCAGTACTGAAAAAAGAATATGACAAGATATTCCTCAGTATGGACAGTAAGAATGAGAACAATCAACCCTTGTAAACTAAAGAGTTCAGTTCAAAATTCCCCGAAGGTTATCCAAACTGACAGACACTTGAAGGCCAAAGGGCAAAACATATAAAATGTTGTGTTAATAGCAACAGAGATGAGGTCATTAGTCCAAATGTAAATAATGATAACTCCTCATCCTAGAAATCCAAACATAAATTGTATAACTTTCAGTCTATCTATATATCAACCTAAGTCTGTCCATATCTTTTAGTTCTGTTTCCCAGTCCATCTATTAATGTATTGTCCATATACTTTTATCCATTTTTATACTTACTGGTCAATCAGTCTCTATACACATTTGTTCTGTCTAGAGCAGTGGTTAGCACAAAGCTTGGAAAAAGGATTCAAGTCATACTAATGCAATTTCAAGGATGACTTTATGTGAAACTAACTTCAGCTCAATAACTATCCCTTTTGGTCTATTCCTTCATTCTTTTGATTTTACTTATATACTTGTTAGTCATTTTTTGGCTTATAGCTTTTTCTGTAGAGAGATAATAAGACAACTAAATCATTGTTGGTAGCTTTAATCTTCAGTGAGCACTCAACTGTTGTAACCTTGAACCAAACTAAACTACTTTTAAAGTATCATTGCCTATCAATCTAACCTTACAGTTATTCCATATATCTTTATTTTGCTTCTCTCTATCTTTCTGTACATAAATATGACTGAGATAGATAGATGGATGGATGTGTGTTCCCATCAACCATCTATCAATTCCTAATTGATTGCTTGCCAAAGAGCTCTTGGAGAGGAAGAAACAGCAGATTATCTGAAAATGTTGAACATTGTATGAGATTCAGTAAATCCCTGAAATACATTCATATTTTCCTTTTTGACAGACTAAAACCAAACGAAAGAGACAAAGAACCAGAAATTCTCTAAGATCAAGAGAAGGCAAGTTGAGGTTGGGAACATAATATTGGCTCGGAAAAAATTGTGCTAGGTGAGAATTGTACTAATACAGGATATTAATCATAGTGTCCATTTTGCTTTGTTTCGTTTCATTTCATCCATCCAATATCAAATGGGCTGGGATGGGCTGGGTTGGGGTGACATGGAGGAGGAGTATAAGCTGTGGGAGTGAAGGAGCAGGGTTGAGCTTGGGGGAGAAAAACACTTGTGTCAATTCTGCTGTGTCACTTTTGTAGACAGAAATGTCAAATGCAATCCATCCATAAAGAAAGTTCTTAGAAAAACAATTCAGAAATCAGAAACAAAATTGGGGAACTTCTCTCATCAAAATTGTAGTTAAAATTTTATTATTCAGGTTTCCTGATGTTATTTTCGACAACAAGAGATAATATAAAAATATGATGCATAAGAATAAACAGTGTAACTTTTTCCATGCATGCCTTTATTATTTTGTCTTTAATTTCTATCACACTAAAGGAAAAAGATATATAAAAAAAAAGAAATGTAAATTTTATCTTGATTAGAACAACCTGGAGGTAAGCAGGCACATAAGATATATCCACTATGCCAGTATTCCTGCTGTTTGAACAGCAAAATAAAATTGTAAATACTAACTTAGCCAGAATGCACAAATACTGCGCTGATCCTAGGAGGCAAGAGAGTGATACTTTTGTATGAGGCAGAGAGCACAGATACTACATGGATCTTAAGCAGAGGTCCAGTGAGCAACACTTTGATCCTCAGCAATAGAACGGATCTGAATAAGAGCTCATGGGAGCAACCCTTTTGTCCAAAGCAATTATGACACTGATACTAAGCAGCAGACTGGGAAATGACATTTTCGTTTTAGGGTACAGATAAAACATCAATCCTAGGTTGATTTCAAGGATACAATACTTTAATCCTAGGCAGAGAGCACAGATACAACACTGATCTTTGGCTGAGGACTGGGAAACAATATTTTGGTTTTCGGCAGAAGGTAAAGATACTTTATTGAACTGAGGCAGATGGCCAGGAAATGACATTTTGGTTCCAGGCAGATGAACAGGTACTACACTGATCTGAGGCAAAAAACCAGAGAGCACAGATATAACACTGATCTTAGGCAGAGGACAGGGAAGTGACATTTTGATCTTAAACAGAAAGTATAGATATTTCATTGATTTGGGGCAGATGGCCAGGAAGGGACATTTTAGTTCTAAACAAACAGCACAGCTACTACACTGATCTGAGGCAAAAAACCAGAGAGCAGATACAATACTGATCATAATCAGTGAACTGAGAAATACCATTTTGCTCTTAGACAGAAGGTATAGATATTTCGTTGATCTGAGGCAGATGGCCAGGAAATGACATTTTAGCCTGAGGAAGAGGGCACAGATACTACATTGATCTGAGGCAAAAGGCCAGGCAGAAACATTTTGGTGCTTTGCAGAAAGTATAGATACTATGCTCAGATCCTAAATAGAAGTACCAGTGCTTACATAAATAGTCTTGTCATTTTGATGGGTATTATGCAAGTAAAAAGAAAGCACAAACAGTATTTGATGGCATAAAAATCCATGGTATCTTAGGCCATTTCTTTCATCACAGGATGTTAATGATTAATATCAATTATTAAAAATAGCTTCGAGTGAATGAATCCTGTAGATTTTGGAGTGAACCAGCTTTCATCGAACCTCATGGACTGACACTACAGAATCACAAACTAAGAACTTAAATGACAAATAACAGAAACAACATCAACTGAGGACTTTCAATAGCAGCAACAACTAAATTACAAAGCACATGGAACTGAAAGAGAAAAGAATGACATAATTAAGTTGTTGACATTCCACACTACTTCAAATGAAAGGTTAGAAAGGAAACCCTCATCAATAATAGAAAGGGTGATAACAGGGGGCTTGAGAAATCTATTTTTCTGAAAACTTTTTTTATTAGGAAGACTTTATAAATTTCATCTGACAGTAACACTGTTTGATCAGTGAATGCTGAGTGTTTCTATATAAAGGTATTGCTTAATCTCACTATTGCCATATTCAGGGAACATCATTTGGGTGTTTTTAAGCAAGTAATGTTCAAAGCAAGCTGTCAGTACATTATAAAATATTACAAAAGCAATTTAGCTAAAGGAGAGAAAAGATTACTTTTATATAAAAGAGGAAGCTAGCAGTCCAGCTGAACATAAAGCAAGCAACCACAAAGTAAACATACCCAACCCTTTGCAAATCATTCTTCTTTGACTACTGAATATGATGGACTTATTTATCTATAGCCTTTTTAATGTTATGTTTGTCAGGTTATTGTTTTACTATTACCAGTATTTCCATTCAGTTTTTCTTCTTTGGCTTCAAAATGGTTCAAGTGAATTGAGGTATATTTAGCTATAATGGATCTACTGGTAACTAAGAATATCATAGGTACTTCATTATAATTACTTCTACACTACTATTACTATCTCTATCTATAATATGCAGGATGTGTGTGTGTGTGTGTAACGAATGTATGGCCGCAATTTTCGACAGATTTGCACCAAAATTTACATGCACATGCTCCAAGTTAGCAGGAAGGCCAAGACTTATTTTGCATTTCTCAACTCCCATCGATAATGGAAATAATCGATTTTTTTCATGCTTCTATGGCAGTTTTCATGTAGTTTGCAGCCATTTTCTACTGGCCAGAGTGAGAGCCTATAGCTGGCTGCCATGAATAGGCAGGAAGATTCTATTGGCCAGTGTGAGAGCCAACAGCTGACTGACACAAATGTTAACTAGCATGCTAGCATGCAAAAAAAATCGATAGCTGCATTTGTCACAAGTCGGAAAAATTTAAATCTGCATGCCACTTTACTCCATTTGGCTCATTCACTTGCTTAAACTCAACGTTGATTCTGATTCCACAGAACTGGGTTGGGTGTGAAAAAATATTTGTTGTTAACATCCTTTTTTCATTTGGTTTTTCCAGTTACGAGTCCTTTTTTAAAGCTGAACATTTTGTGTTCATTTTGTTTAGTTCTTTTTTCGTAACAGATTTAATGTTTAGTATAGAGCTTAGAAAAAATTCGCAGTGTGAGATAGGCAAGAAGTAAGGCATGTAGCAACATCAGCACGGCAAAGGGCACTCCTTTAAAGGCAAGGAAGGGCAAAAATATTTTAATTCAAGTGATAGCGATTGCTGTATGAGTTGTACGATTTTTGAATCAAGCAAGGGCAACACGGGCCATGCTTCTAGTTAATAATAATAATAATGTCATTTAAGTAAATATTATTATCATGAAATCAGGCTAGGCAAAAGTGACCTTCACCTGTGATAATGATCATTGCAGGATAAAATTAACTTTGAGGTGACTTCAATATTGCATCTGAGATAAAGGGATATCTTTTAGATATTTTCTTTTTAGAAAAGAGTTACTATGTCTCATATGCCATCAGATATATTAAATAGATAAATATATATTTAGCTTCATCGGAATAAAATTGTTATCATGAAGCTCTCAATGTAAAAAATAAGTAACTGCATTCAGATTTTTTTAATCATTGATATTAATCACTGATATTCTGATGAAATGAATTGTTTAATATCCCATGGATTATTTATGCCATCCAATATTGTTAATCTTTTTACTTGAGTAGTACCCATGAAAATGACAATAGTATTTATATAAGCATTGGTACTTCTATCTAGGATCTGTCTGTTTTTGGATATGGGGCTGTACAACCATTAGTATTCTTGATAACCAATGTTTGCTGTCAAAAGTGTCATCAGTGGGTATGTGAACACTAGAACTGGACCTTGTATCAATGCAAGAAGGTTGCCTGGTCTGATGAGTTATGTTTTCCCCTGAATTAGTTGGATGACATGGTATTTTATAGGGATATGGTGACACCAAAATACATAAATTATACAGGAATGGTTTAGGAACATGAAGTCTTTACCATGTTCCTCTGGTCTATAAATGCCCCAAATCTCAATTCAGCTAACCTATTATGGGATATGTTGTGCCAAGAAATTCACTCTGTATAACTCATATGTAATTCGCAACAATTAATGGGTCTCATGTTAAGGTTCTGGTTCCAGGCTCCAGAGAAAACCTTGAAAGTCTTGCAGAATCCCATGTCCAGTTTGGTAAGTGTTGGAGAACCAATATATTTTGTGGCAGGTGGCCTTTATCAATTTATTTTTATACTTTTATATACATTATCCAATCCAATTATTTATTCATATAAATTGTTTAGGAAAGAAATTAATACTGACTTGTATCTTCCCAAGAATGATGATGAAACTTCCATTTCAGGAATATTATTACTTAATATATTGCCTCGAAAAAAAAGACCAGTACATAAGTAAGATAGTCCAGCTTGTATAGACATTCTCCTGAATGCTCTGTTCATATTTGTTTTCTGTGAAAAGATTACTGATGCTGCAGGTGCTTACCAGAGTGTAATGATTGGTCAGTGCATCTTGCAAATATGATGAACTTGATCTTCACTGGGTTTCTTGCCACAGTGGCTTTATGTCAAATTTTAAAAATTTAATAAAAAAAATGCTGAGAGACAGAACACATTCAACACATTACTGGATAAGAAAAGGTTCAAAGTTTATTTTAAAATTACACTTTGCAAACTGCAGTGCACATAATGATTTTGTGTGTATTCTGGACATTTTAAGGGTTGACTCAAATTATAACAATTTAAATTTATACAAAATCTGAAAAAAAATCAACAAAAAAATGCGTTTTGTGTGTGTTTTATGTATATGTTTATATTAAAACACCTTCCAGAATTTAGGGCTCAGTGCAAAGAAAAACTCAAAATTCTGGAAGCCATTTTAATACAAGAGAAGCAACGAACATTAAATAAGGTATCTTTCTCTTTAAGGGATCCTACATTGAAGTGGGTATTAAAAAAATAATTCAAATACACATGAAAATTCAGATTGGCCATTTAAATGATGCTACCTTGAGTGGCTTGAAATTGGTTCCATCAAACAACGAAACACTAGAATTAACCAGTTACATAAACATATAGATAACACAATTCTTGAAAATTAATGTAGCAACATTCCAAAGTAGTTGTGGGGATAGGATAAAAAAAAAATGACCTTTGGTAAATTTACCAATTATATAAAACAACTAATTCAGAAATTTGAAAAAGTTAATAAAAAATTATATGTCTGATTCAATAAGTTTTGCACCAACCTAATACAAACATTATGTCTGCTTATTTTGATCACAATCCTTTCATATTCATGAATATTTTTCCATATATTACAATTAAATGAGGCATGAAATGCACTGTAACAAGGAGAATCACTATTATTTGTCAACTACTTTACATCTCTTTCTGAAAAGATGGAAAGTACCTGAGAAATAAAAGTGATTGTCACTGTTACAGTTCATTTCTTGCCTCATTTAATTTAATTGAAATATATGGAGAAATATCCGTGAATATGAAAGGATTATGATCAAAATAAGCAGATATAATGTCTGTAAGTTATTCAGTCAGAGATGCCTAAAAGAGAATTTGCTACCTAAATACACACACATATGTATATATATACATCAGGTCATCCAATAAGTTCTGTCCAAAAGAAAACAAGTGACCAAATGTTATTAGGTTGGTGCAAAAATAATATCGTTTTTTTGATGTTAAAAAATACGTCAAAAAATGATATTATTTTTGCACCAACCTAATACATTTAATTACAGATTCAATCAACAATGTATTTTCCCTGATTATCTATGACTTCCTTCCATCTATTAACAAGCTTACTAATTCCATTACAGTAAAATTCTTTTAGCTTTGATTCGAAGATCTCCTAAATGTCAGTTGTCTTCCTGTGTTACAAAAGCTGTTTCTTCCAAATGATTCTGTAAGCTATGAAACAGATGATAGTCTGAAGAAGTAAGATTGGGAGAATAAGGTGGATGAGGAATTTTCTCCCAACCAAGTTGTGTGTGGGGTCACGCAGTGTCCTGATGAAACATCACCGCTTTTCGATTCACTAGAGTAGGTCTTTTTTCCTCAAAGCTTGGTTCAAATGCTCTAATTGCTGACAGTATATTTGAGCATTAATTGTTGCATTAGGTGGTAAGAATTCAAAGTGGATTATTCCTTGATGATCCCACCAGATCTTGGCTGTGGCTGGGGTCCTTCCCCTTTACCAAACCACTGTCTACGATGCTTAACATTTCAATAAAAGATCCATTTTTCGTTGCCAGTCACAAGTCTATTCAAAAAAGGTGAAACAAGTTGGCGAGAATGGAGAGAAGAGCAGATGTCAACTCGGGATTTGAGGTTGTTTTCAGACAATTCATGAGGCACCCATTTTCCAAGTTTAGGAACTTTTCCAAGTTGTTGAAGATGACGATGAACAGTTGTATGGTCTGAACTGAGTACCACTGCCAATTCCTCAACTGATAAAGCAGGATTTTATTCAAGGGTTTCTTCCAGAAGCTTTTCATCAAATTCGACTGGACGTCCGGTTCGATCTTCATCTTCAAGGGTGAAATCTCCACCTCTGAATTTTGCAAACCATCTTCTGCAAGTTCTTTCATTCACACATTCCTCTCCATAAACTGAGTGAATGTTTCTAGCTGCTTCAGCTGCTGAGTTTCCTTTCTTGAACTCATAAAGTATTATGTGTCTCAAATGATTCTTGGGTACTTCCATGTTAGCAGGGTTTTAATCAAACAAAATTTAATTTTATTGTTCTCTAAAATAAAATTTGATCGGTTTAAATGCATCTAAACATAAAAATAATGTTCAGCTCCATTAGACATCCATTAAAAATACTCTTTAAATTTCGTTCATTTTAACAAAAAGTTAAAATTCGGACAGAACTTATGGTATGACCTGATATATATATATATATATATATATATATATATATAATATTTATTTTGATTTTTCTTGTTAACCTGATTGATTTGAAAATCCTTGTAATTTAATTTTAATTTACAGGGTGAAATGATCATCATCAATATTATAGAGTGATCCTAATTCCTATTGTTTATAATTTATATGCTCTGTTTGAATAAAACACTGAGGTTTCTCTGTGAATCAGTTTTAATATTTTAATTTATATTAATAGGATTCACTTCGATTATATATCAACTGGATTTCCTATATATATATATATATATATATATGTGTGTGTGTGTGTATGTGTGTAAATGTGTGCAAAATCATGGCTTTATTATATAATAAACATATGATTTAATGCAAATTTAGATAAATTGTAGGGTTACAGTTAATTTCAGATTTTAATTTAAATTTTGCTTATATTTTTCTTACATCATTTTTATGAAACTTATTAATATTATTTTTATTTAATCTCTTCATTCTAGTTTTTGTTTTTCTATTTAAATGTCTTTATTTTTGTTGTCAGAAAATAAAATAGCAAAATAAAACTTCAAATATGATGAAGTAACGTAGGTTAATTTTAATTAATTTTCTTGTCATTATTGAACGTTATTCCATTCTTTTTCCAAGAAACTTATTCCATCAATTCTCATCATCCCATTTCTAGAACATAAGGTATTAATGCAATTATGAGTGGAAAGTATAATTAATACTGGATTTTTATTATAATTTTTGTATTAAATGCTGAAATTTAGGGTAATGATAATATTAGCTGTTCCTTTATAAGGAAACATTCAACATTCATTGACCGAGCAGGCAGTATTATTTTTGGTTGAAATTTATAAAACCTTTCTTGGAAACCAATTTTACAGCAAAATAAGTTTCTCAAGTCCAGTAGATGTTATTGCTCTTTCCAGTAGTGATGGGGATTTTCTTCCTAACCTTTTATTTGAAGTGGTATGAACCATCAACCTCCTGATTATGTTGTTATTTTCTCTTTTAGTTAAATGTGATATCCATTTTAATTGTTGCTACTGTTTAAAGATGTCAAGTGATATCGCTTTTGTTATTTAGTATTGTTCTTTGTTTTGGGATATGATGGGCATTAATGGCTTAACAGTTGATTTAAAATGAGGTCATGAATTTTCTTACTCTTTGAACAGCACTCTTTATAATAAACAGAATTCCAGAATTTGCAAAAGATAAGCTTTAAATGTTTTCATTTCATTTAAATCTAATCAAACATCATCAAGAGTATTTTACTTTTAAAAAATGCTTATGACTTCAGTTTCAGAGAAGTATGTTGAACCATAAATATTATAGCAATCTATGTAATGACCTTCCCATGAAGCTATCGTATGTTGTTTGTTCAACTTATTTGACAAAAGGCCAACACTTGTCAAAATCTATGAAGAAATGTTTCAGGTATTTAATTTTCTTGTGATCTTTGCTACCAAAATGGCACTGGCAAAGATCAGCAATGGAAAAAAAAAATGATGCCTATTGAATCAAATTGAATTTGTCACTCAAACCTGAAATATAAAACCAAAATGGGATCAAATTTTACAATGTCTAACAATGAAAAACAAGATTTTGCAAATGAAGTAAATTTGCTTTCGTATTTGTTAACAAATGTTGAGAAGCATTTTTTTTCACTTTATTTTCACTTTCAATTTTTATTCATTAATTTTGTTGAGTATTTCTAATTGTGGATTGAATTCTTGTACAAAATTCAGCCATATAAAAAAAGAATTGTTTTGGAAAATTAGAGTCACTTACTTATTCCTTGTTCTAATTAAAAAAAAAATCTTAACCAAATGTTTTTCATTTAAATCTTTAAGTTTTTGCCAGAGTTGCAAGATTTTTCATGGTTAATCTTATTAATAAATCATACTGTAGGCAAATCTGTTTTCTTTTCAGGCTGAAACACAAATCATCTTAAAATCTACTTATAAATTTTTAAAGTTACCTTTTAATAAGTTTACTAGATTCATGTGAATGTATCTAAACAAAATTTTTCCTTTCCCTTTTGACTTTGCCTTTCAATTAAATAAGGTAACAAATTCTGATGATAATTAAGAAAATTTATAAATGCTTTAATTAAATATTAGGAAACAAGTCCCAAATAATCAGTATAATAATAATATTATATAATATAGTATTAAAGATTAACAGTATAATAGTAGCAACATTCTCTTGGAATTGGCCCAATCTTAAAAGTTGCAGAGACCAATTAGAAACTTTTGGTGGGGTCTCTGCTTCACTACTAAAATCTGAGTCAAAGTTCAGACGTATACTGTATATTTTCATGTATAAGACAACCTTTAAATACCAAAAATCTCCCTTAAAAATTAGAGCTCATCTTATACTACAATTCTAAAAAAGAAATCTTAAATTTTGAATGATGTTTATTGGTAGGCTAACCTTGGCCTCAGTGTGATAACCAATAACATATATGAAAAGATTCACATTGCCAAATAAACTAATAATAAAAGTAATAAAATCATTTCTACTGTTGTGGTAAACCCTCTTACAGTATAATGTACTCTTCCTCCTCTCATAAATACAAACTCCGAGAGTCGGATAAAGTGCACAGTGTGAAGTGGAGTAGAGTACTAATCTACTTATTACTAACACTATTGTTTTTTTCTTCAATATACTTTTTTCGACCGATCTTCATCTTCCATGTCTTTGTTTTTGGCTCCTAAACAGGCCACAACAACTTAGCAACAAGGATTTGCACTTCATGGAGACTCAAAAAAAAAAATTTACCGTTGCCAGTGTCCACAACATTACCTTATATACTACTCGCATAACTTCATAGTGAATTGCCTATTCGAAGAAAAATTCCTTATCAATGAAATCAACTTGTATTCATGCAAGCTCAGCTGAGAAAATGTGAACTTTGAGTTATGATTACATTCACAGCATCTTTAGCTAAACTTGAAATAATCATCATAGTAGTGTTAATTATAGCAGTAATAACATTTAAGATAACTAGATAATTAGAAATTTAAACTGGATTTGACTGAATAAAAAAAAATGTTGCAAGTGGACTGTACTATTATCATACATTATTGTACTGTTATTAGCAGTATTTTGTGATTGTCAATGAATTATAAGTAAATGGCCATTAGTACACCAGGCTAGTTTAGATATAGGAAAAGAAGAATAATTAGTATTCACAAGAGACCATGTGATGAAACGTAAACAAAAAAATGGTTTTCCTTTTAGGGGATGTGTGTAGGAAAAAACTTTAAATAGAATTGGTTTTGTTATTTCATTCATTTTGAAATTCTAAGAATACAGTAACAACATTTCCAATAAAATCATCTTTATATAATCAATAAGCAGTCATCTTCTACTACAGGTATAGGATAAATTCATGAAAAATTGTTATATTTTTTGACCTTGTCTTATCTAAAGGTTGCCTTATATATGGAAATATACAGTATTTTAAATATTTGTCCTTTTAACTTTTACAGAGAATATTGAAACATAAATAATTTTCATTTTTGTTCTTTTCACTAAGAGCATGTGGAACCAAAACACCGAGCTTGATGACTTTCCCTAGTTTTTCTAAGGGGTTCTGCGTATGGCGCAGATTGTGATCTTTGTTAATTCCCAAGTTAAACACTACATATTTTTTTAGATATCTTCACAGCATTATATACTTGCTTGGACCTCCATAACATTATGTGACATAAATGCACTTTAAATCCTGCTATTAGTGCAGTTAAGAAATTTGGAAATCTTGAAGCTTCATTCCCTTAAAAAACAGTGTCAAACAGATTATTTTTTTGCCTTGACACCAATATTATTATTTCAGTTACCCTCACTTTTCTGTAATGTTTACTTTTTTGCAAAGTGGTGATTAGAATTAAAAAAAAAAATAAACATATGATGAAAGTAAGTTTATATTAGGTTGGTGCAAAAATAATGAAGTAATAATGTCGTTTTTTGACGTATTTTTTAACATCAAAAAACGACATTATACATTTTTTGTTCTCGAGAATTTACAACAAAAATATTAAACACAATTTATTTATTAGATTGTTTATTTACAAGAATAATTTTATATTTATGATTTACCAATTTATAAAAAAATAAATATGAATAAATGTTTTCATATTTATTTCTTAAATTTATAAACATTTACTAAGTTATTAAAATATGTGAACCAACTATAAGTAAATCTTTATTATTTACCATTTTATAAAGTTTGAATCAACTGGCAATTAGTCAATATTTTGCCAACAATTCCAATAAACAAATAAACAAATAGTGTAAATAAACAATCTAATAAATATTCTTTATTATTTTTGTTTTCAGTTCTCAAAAACAAAGAAAATACAAATTGACTTTCATATATTTAGGTTTTATTAAAATTCTTATCATCACTTTTTAGAAAAATAAATATTGCTGAGGAGTGAAGGTAGTTAAAATAATAGCAGTGTCAAAGGAAAAACTGTTCTTTTGACACACTGCTTTTTTTTTTGTGGGAATGATGGTCCAAAATTGCCAGAAATTTATACTTTAATCCACTGTGTATACTGCTACTGTTGGGGAAAAAACTAAGGTATATTAGTGTAGTCCAAATTTACTCTTAATAACCATATAAATTACATGTTACATTCATTATTAGAACGGTTTCCTAAAATTAGAAATTATTTGTTATTCAACATATAATGAATTATCTTCTTTTTTAATTCAAGTAGAAATGTAGAAAATTTCTCAGAATAAACCTCTCAAAATATAAACAGTCTAATAAAAAACTATTGACATTTTAAGAATTTATAAGAAAATTAAAATCATTACTTGCCCTTTGTAAAAACCTGAAACATGATGTTAAATGCATGTTACGGGATATTGTGTGTGTTTGACAGGGACTAGCATAGTACCCTATCATGGGACGCAAGCATCAAGTTTAATTGGTTTAAAGCTGGCCCTATATTGGAAATTCAGACAAAATTACTTTCAGTGTTGAAATTGTTGATTTACTGTGACAAGTATTGATAGAAAACTTATTTGAAAATAACACTTTAAATATTGTAAATAATAAATCTATTCAACAAATTTCCAAAAAATTTAAATCTGTTGAAAAATGTTGCAAATTAAAGAAAGCAAAAGTAAGTCATCGATTCAAAAGAGAAATAGTCATTGTTATTGACTTGGTAAGGGTAAAAGTTTACAGTACACTGGTTTTTCCAGTATCGATAGGTTGCTTAGAAAATCAGCATTTAAAATTTTAACTTTTTAACTGGAATCAGGTATTGACCTTTGACAAAATTATTCCATCTAAGAAGCACACTGTTCATAGGTCTACCATGATCCAGGGTGGTAGCACCTGTTAGGGTCCCAGCTATGAGCAAATAGTGAACCCCCAAATGAAAAAAAATATTAAGTACAAAAATATATATTTTATGGTAAAAATACCAGCAATACATTTTTATATAAAAAAATGACCAACAATATATTTTATAGCAAAATGACCAAAAATACATTTTATCTGCAGTTGAAGGCATACAGTTGTGTTCAAAATATATTTAGTTGAAGCCATAAAATTATCTCCAAATATTTAGATATCAGCATTAAATGACCCAGAGAGGTGTTGATATGCCATTAATCAAAATCAGTCAACCAACTTTCCTAATGAAAAATATTAACTAAGCATAAAATAATTTGAACAGTTTAGAAAATTCTCTCCCTTAAAAAAGATTGACTATTCTAAAATTCTTACTGAGTTAAATATAGAATCTAGTCAACATTTCAATGGTAATGTGTTGTAAACTAACCTTGCCACCTGTTAATAATGAAAGGAGTTCAGTCTCCACTGGTCCAACATATATACACACACACTAATATATATATATATATATATATATATACATATATATATACTCGACTCTTCTGTTGAATTCGATGTATGAGGGTCAAGCAGATCAGTTCCTAGGAAACTGACAGCCCGACAACAGCACATGAGATTTGATTATAGTGGTGAAGGGTTCGTGCAGGACCATCCACACTTTTTGAAGGGTTGAATTCAGAGACTTGGTGCACTACATGCCACAAGGCCCCCAAACGACCTTCCGCAGGTTTTGAATTCAGAGTTGTCCTTCTCCTAGACCAGTTGCCATCCAAGGCTATAGAACCCAGTCTGTCCTGCTATTTACCCATATCTGAGGAAGAAGAAGAGGATTCACATCTTTCCCAAGGGTATTAGCACATAATGGATTCAACTGTAGAATTTAAATTTCTGTCTTTTTTGTGGAGAAGTCAAATTTGGGCTGAAGATGGCGAATTAGTCCTAGATTTATGTATTCTTTCTGGTTGTATTTTCACACACACGCATGTACATCTAAATAGAGTTAAATAAATACTTAACCTCTCTCCTAGTTATTTGCTGTAGTTTTTCATTTAATTTTTAATGCTTAAATGCTTTTAAACTCAGTATTATAGTGTTTACGAATAACTTCAAAATAAAAAAGAAAGTCAATATCATTTTCTCTGAATTTGAAGTATAGTTAAAAGTTCTCAAATCTTTCAAAACATGTTTTGAATCCAGACATATATTCTCTTAAAAATAAATGAGAAAATTTAACTCAAAAAAATTAATAATAAAAAACAGTATCTTTCTACAGCCAACAATTAAACTTTGATCAGTATGTACAAAAACTCAGGATGCTTTTTCATTTTTATGCAATTTTTCTTAGTTTTTATCTCGCATTTTACTTTATGGCCATATCATGTTGAAACACCAGTTCCTATATGATCGATGAATTTAAGCAACATTAAAGCTGGTCAGTACCAGGATGGGGGATTGCTTGAGAGTATCAGGTGCTGAAATCTTGGATGTGTGGGTAGTGTAATAACACAGGATTTGAAATCAGTGTGTCAAGTTCTAATTCCAGTCATGTTCATTATGTGCAAATAGCCTTGACAAAGATATGAATCCACCTCTTCCCACCCTCCAGCTATGGGCTAAATAGTAGGAATGGGATCAGTAAATCATTATTATCTCCAACAAATTCTTAGAATCTAAAAATATATTCTGGCTTTAAATAACCAGCAAAACGTTGATAAGCTGTAAAAAATAAATCAAATAATCAATCAATCCTTATTTAAAAAATTCACTAAAATATGCTTGTTTCCATACATATCTTCATCCTTTGTAATTACAAAATGATCTGAAAGCAAGGAGTTTGAAATACCTTTATGTGGCTCACATTTATACAAAATCTTATCTATGTCTGTTCATGAATATAATTTCACCTTGCAATTCGCCACACTCCTGGGTCCACATTTGTAATGTGTATTTTTACCTAATAAAGACCTAATAAATTTACCTAATAAAGACTCATTAATTAGATACACCATGAATTACTTGCCCTTGATAAAAAAAACAATCTTATGTTTTGCATACACAGCAACAGGAAAAGTTTTAGTGAAACAGGAAACACAAGATTGATACATTAAAGAAAATATTTATATTTGTTCTTGTGTCAAGAGAGGAAACACGAGATGAAGCAATAGAAAATGACCATCTGTTGGGTGTTCAAATTTGGTTTGTACTATTTATAAATCAGCAATAGGAATCACACTTGTGTAGTTGCTTTTATAAATCTCTAGAATAAATATCTATCAGAAACTTATATAAAATGCAAATTACAGGTTGTGTTTAGAAAAGCTATCTGTATATAAATGTACAATGCAATGAATTAATCATTGCTTGTAAACCCAAATTTATTATTATTTTGATCCATATACTCAAACCTATCCACACACTCACACACAGATACATGCATTCAAGTAATCATCACAATGATTTTGTCCACATGGCTCAAATCTTGACCCTCACAGCCCAGGAGAGTTCAATCCTGATGAAAAGAAACAGGCAGTGTTATCATTATATGTCAAATATTGGTAATGGAAACTCTTCTCTTTTCCTCTTATATTATTCTTGCTTTCTTTGAATTATGTCTTTTCTTTTATAACCCTCCTCTCTCTCTCACTCTTTAGTATATCCTGTCATTTCTTATATAATTCTTGCTTTCATGGCAATGACTATCATTCCTATCATTGTTCTGTTAAATTCTTTTCCCCAAATCTCTTGCTCTTTTCAGCCTTTGTCACTTCTCAGGATGTGTGATATTTACAAAGTTATCATTTGTCCTGAAAGGTGCTTAGAAATAATGGAAAATGTCCCCCCAGAAACTAAGCAAAATGAACTGTTAAGTAATAACTTACATGCCAATGAATGCTAAACAATCTCTCCATAGATGAAGAAGAGACTTGAAGCAACAAAGAGAGAGTTGAAATTTCTGGGACACATAGTGAGAAAGTGGGCCAAAAAAATTTAACACTCACAGAATATACTAAAGGCAAGTAAAGTGGGGAGAAGCACTGGTTAAACTCTTTAAAGAACTTGTGTGAATGGATGGTAGAACAAAGACTAAAATGAATCATAAAAAGCAAAAATTTACTTTAACAGAAAATTATCAACAGCCACAATCATCCATGTTCTTAATGTAAAGAAAATGCTTTGTCTGGCACAAGGCCTAAAATATGGAGTGTGAAATCAGAATAAAAAAAAATCTTTTAGGACTCTCTTGCAAATGACTGATTTTTTTTTAACTTTGACAGAATCTTTTATAAATCATAATTTTATATATATATATATATATATATATATGTTTATATTTGTAAAAATAAAGAAGAAAAGAAAAAAATTAAAAATAATTTTTTAATAAAAATTATTCATTTTTTTTAATTTTTTAATTAAAGGGAGATTATTTGTTCTTATTTAAAACATGAATTTATATATTTATATTCAATATAAATGGCAATTTACATTAAAAAATAAACCATAATTTACATTAAAAAGTAAAAAATTAATCTGGATCAACATATTTAAGCAGATATTTATTTTTATGCCTGTATGTAACCATCAATTCATTTCTCTTGTTTAATAAGTTAGGGTTATTTAAGTGTTTTAAGATAACCAATTTTTCAACAAGACATAAGTTACATTTATTTCCTTTACCGTTATAAGCTTTTAGCTCTAAATATAATTTTCCACTTGATTGATGGTGAGATGCCATCATTCTTTCATTGCCAGAAATATTTGGAGAGAGCAGTACTGTTTTTATATTTTAAATTACTTAAGGTCATTTGATGATAGTAAAAATAAATTTTTCAAGGATTTTCCATGGAACCAAAATAAAGTTTAACTTTGTTACTGGAATGTATGCTCACTTGGTATACAATATTATCAGTCATACATTGACCATTTAAGGGACAGATCATATTTTTTCAGCAGTTGCATTTATTTTTAGAAGAATTTACATTGTCTTTGTTGGAAATATGTTTGTTAAATATAATGTTTTTTATGATAAGAGAGAGATGTGTCTTTCTTATTAATGCATCTATAGCTGACCGTAACATTATTTTTGTTAAAAATCGTCTTTTTAGTGTTGGTGAATGATTAAAGTGTTTATGAATTAAATTTAGAAAAATTCTTCTAATATTAGTTTGGACATTATGGTTATAAGGTGGATTAATTCATATAATGTTGTGTTTACAGTGTTTCTGCTTATTTTTATTTTCTTTGTTTATTTCTAAATACTCCATATTTACTTTATGATTGCTTAGTTCTAAAGCCTTTATATATTTAATTTTAGTCTTATCAAATATTTTCTTATTTCTGGAGTTGGTGAATAATTCAACTGGAACTGATTTATGTAAATTATCTAGAATTTTGTGGTGATGGTTTGATTTATTACTGGCATAGCTGTGCTTATATGATTTGTAATAACCATTATTCAAGTTTTTAGGTTACATCGAGAAAGTTGATCACTTTAATATTGGTGGTGATGGTAATATTTAGTTTATGATCTTTAAAAAATCAGTTCTCTTCTCAATCAGTCTATATTTTATGGGTTAAATTTACAGAGAAAAATGACACTATCATCTAAATAGAGTACCGTGGCCTTGATGTTGAAAATAAATCTAAGTTGCCATAATAATAGAATTCCAACAAGTTTGCATGCCTCCATTGAATCATGTTCTCCCATAACAATGTAAAATTCGGGGTTACTTCTTTTGGTCCACAGATAACCATTATGAAATAGTATAGGCCTTTGTGCCTGCTTCATATTTATTTATTTCATGATCGCTAATAGGACAGTAGTTTATTGCTAGATTTATAGCAGCCATTAGCAAATTCCCCATGATAGGCCAGTAAAAGTCACAAATATCAAATTGGATGAATGTACATTCATTCTTCCTTTTTATATTGGTAAACCATTCTATGTCTTCAGCTGTTTTGTTCCACTGGTTAATTTCCTAGAGTATTTTTGATGTATTTACATGCTCTTTCAAGGATGTTTTTGCTGATTTTACTAATATTATTTTTGGTTGGGTTGAGTAACCGGTATTGAGGATTGTTTAGAAAATTTGCCTTATGATCTTTAACTGTGATGAATGCATGTTATTTGTGGAATTTGTAGATCCTATCATCAATTTTTAGTCCAGTAGCTATTCTCTTGGCTTCAATATTGACGTTATTTTCCCAGTTATTAAGGGCCTTTTTATAAAACTTATTAACTTATTTTTTAATGGCTTTATGGTACATATCCACATTGACTTTGTAATAATTACACATCTGCTTTGAAGATTATTTTGTCATATTTTTTGATCATAGCAATGTCCTTTAACATTTTTTGCTATAGATCATTGGTAATATTAGCAAATTCAGTTTTGTTTTTGACAGAGAATAGGTCTTTTTTGAAGTTCAATAATAAATTGTTGCATAAAGGTGTTTTTTGAGACTTAAATCTGTATCAAAATTTTCTTTCAAATAATTTTTATTTTCCCAAGTGCTTTCAGTCTGATATGAGACCATCTTCCGGGGATTAAAATACCTGTGGATGTGTATACACTAGCTTCATAAATTCATAGTATTTTTTTCACTGTTTGTTTAAAACACTAAATAAACAGTGAAAAAAGCACTTGGGAAAATAATAATTATTTTAAAGAAAATTTTGATATTTTTCTTGATCAATTCTCTACAGCCACCAAGAAATTAATTTGTGGACTTGAAAGGATTAAAACTAAAATGAATAGTCTAATTTATTTAACCAAACCTTGAATGAAAATATACTACCTATATACATACATATACATATATATATATATATACATACACTGTGTGCCAAATTATTATTGAGATAACTTTTTTTTATAATATTTCAAAAACCATCCAATCAATTCACACAAAATCTGCGCAATCACTGAAATTTTTGTACTGATCTGCGCAATGTAAATAAACTGGCACCATATTTGTTATCAGCATGGTGATGAAATATTAGAAAAAAATTTATCTCAATAATAATTTGGCACGCAGTGTTTATATATATATATATAACAAATATTTCACTATTTGTGTTACTCTGGCATATATATATATGTGTGTGTATATGTGTTTGTAATGTCATCTTCATTCTGAAATTTCAACAAAATGAGAAAAATGCATCTAATAAAAGAATTTGGTAAAAATTGTCAGTTGATATTGATGCTCTTTGTCATTCAAGTAAATATGAATGACTTACCCTGTATTAAATTAAGAAATTAGCACCCATTTTACTTCATGACTCCAGCAACTAAAGGTTACTTCATTACTCATTCAGCAAAACATTTAGCTTTGTGTCTGTCTGTCATTTTTAACATTTTGGCTATTATTCAAATTTCATGCAAGTTCATCAAGTATTTGTACTTAGGAGTTAAACACCTTGCAAATAAGTAATTTGTTCAGAGAGACATTCTCACCTTCAATGTTTGTATTATAATATCTTGGTTATAGAGTTTTCTTTCAATAATCATTATAAATGTATCACATTACCATAGGTAACATTTCTGTCACTGACTCTTAATTTGCACGACCACCTGCGGTCACAAGAACAAGGGTGATAATTCTGTTTTAGAACAAATGTGAAAGACATTAAAGGCAAAAAAATACAAATGCACAAGAACTGTTGCATATAGTGTGCCACATAGCTCCCCAAATGACCCTCGTCAGGTTTTGAATTTAGAGCTGTCTTTCTCCAAGACATCAATCAAGGCTAAAGAGCCCAGTCATTCATTGCTGTTTAGGAGTAGAGGTTTATCCCTTTTTTCCTGTTTAGGATGTGGTTCATTTCTTCAATGGCCTTAGTGATTTATGTGTCTTAACTTTCTGCTAATCATCAGCTCTGACTTTTCATTTCTGTCTTTTAGGCTGCCCCTCCTGACTTCACTCCATTATCTATTGTCTTCTTAATTCCTGTTCTTTTATTGTTCTCTCTCCTTAAAAATGTTTTTCTTTTTCTCATACTCTTTCACACTCAATAAGCCCTTTGCATCCTCTTAGTTACTTATATATATATATATAAATATGGTCATCCACATACAGGCCTGTTTTGCTGTCTCACAGCTCATCAGCTAGACATCTGTTTGCTTCAAGCCAGGATCAAAACCCTACTGATTTGGCATCAGTCAGAGATCCTACCTCTAAGCTATCAGAGCCTGACAGAGAGAAAAGGAAATTCTGACACCAGTATATATATATTAGAGTGTGCTGCTTATATTTTATATCATAAAGAAATAATTTATACGCAAACAATTAAACAGCAAAGTTAATGTGATTAATGGCAAAATCACTTTGCTAACAAGACTTAATGAGACATTAACTTACTATCAGTTCCTTGAATAATGAGATCTTTATATTCGAGTTGTAAGTACTTTCAACAATTTTGAAATTGTCATCTTCAAATTTGTTTTCATACACAGGCAAGCACTGAGATGAAATATGTATAGACTGAAAGATGTTTTTCTTAATTATGCTATTTATTGACAGTTAAATATATGTTTTGGAGCATGCGATGCTATGATGCTAGAGTTCTTTTATGGAAAAAAACTAGTGATCACCGACCAAGAGAGAAGAATGCAACTTTATTAGTGAATTAATGTCGTTGCCTAAGAGCTCCTCAGCACAAGTGGGCTATACAACATATGTATGTTCTCATTATATTCCGGTGTACTATGAATATTTCTTCAATTTATTTTTATTGTTTCTTTGTCCAGATTCAGATTATAATTTAAATAAAAATAAAAAGAACAACTTACTTTTTAAAACTTAACAAGGAATTTATCCTGAGAAACTGCAATGTAATATCTAATCTCCATTTTAGCATTAAATGCTAGACAATCTCTTCTTAACTGAATCAGACAGTGGTTTCTCCTACAAAGGGGGATACAGGTTCAAGTCCTGCCAGATAACATATTTTCTTTTTCATGTTTTCTCAAGTGGGCTAATCACTAAACCAAATAAACATTGTTTAAAAAACAGAGTATGTATTCAAATACATGCATGTCCTAAAACAGAATTTGAACTCGTACAATATATATATATATATATATATATATATATATATATATATATATATGTGTGTGTGTGTGTGTGTGTGTGTGTGTGTGTTCTGATATGAACTTGTTTTAAATATTTTAAGCTATCTGTGTGTATATATATATAATATATATGTGTGTGCGTATATGTAAATATATCTAAGAAGCTAATGTGTGGGTGTCAATCTGAGGATAGTACAGAGGATCCAGAAAGTGTTGGATGAGTCTAATGCTGATTACAAAGGTATTCTGATAAGTAAAGAACTCATAAAATTTGTTGCTGAGAGCATCAGACTCAACACAGAGGCCTACATCAAGTGCTTTAAGGAGGTAGCATTGCCCTGGGTCAATAGGGTGGCTGCTGAAAGACCTTATATCTGACAACAGAACTCAGCACCATGCCACTCAAGCAGGAGTACCTAGTTATGGCTGTCAAACAATTTCTACAACCACATCACTGCTCACATCTGGCCACCTAACTCCCCAGACTGGAACTTCCCTTGATTATTATGTGTGGCATGCAGTTGAGCAAGAGACCAACAAAATTCCTTGTAACACCAAAAATGAACTGAAGTCAAGGATTATGGCAGCATTCACAATCTTAAGCAGGAAGACTGCCAGAGATGTTGCAGGATACTTTGAAGTCATCTGGAGGGCGTGGTTGGTAAATATATCTGTTATAATGAGATGTCAGTGTCATTTTCATTTTTGCATAATCTAGACGACAATTTATTCATCGCACCCTATATGTACATATATATATATATATATATATATATATATATATATATATATATACACAGTGGTAGGATTCAGCAGGTTTGCACAAACTTGTTCTTGGAATTTTATGAGCTCAGCAAACCCGCTGCTAGTTGCTACTCAGACAAATCTCTAATTTTAGATTGTCTACAAATTGTAGTCACATAATCAGCTGGGAATGTAAATTCAGGTGATCGAATAAAGTTTAATACAAATTTCATGAACTGCTGAACTTGCTAGAGCCAAATACTTGGAATATTCAAGAAATAGATATTCCCTGGAAAGCTATGGAAGAAAAGCTGAATGGCTTCAGTAAAATCTTTCATCACAATATTCCCATTAATGATTATTGTGACTATGTGGAAGACGTCCTGAAAAACTTTCATAATCCTATAATTCCTCAAAGTGTACTAAAATGAAAACTATTATCAATACGATTGCTATCAGTTCTTCTGAGGCAGAAAGAAGTTTTTCAAGAATGAATATTATATACATTCAGATAAAAGAAGCCACTTTGCAATGGAAAATGCAACAAACTTGATGACAATTCATTGTATTGTCTCCCTTTAGATTTATGGGATGCCACTCTTTTTGTTAAAACGTTGCTTACAAAAAATCCCAATGCTGCTGATAACAGAGTGAGGCATAAAAAGGTGAAGACTGATGACAGTCAAGTAGCTAATTGGAAATTTTTAAAATGAAAGATCATGAATAAAAAATTTTAACCCATTTCTTTTAATTATTTTTCCATTCAAAATGATAACATGCAATGTAATGCAAATTAATTTTGGTATTTTTGAGTAAGTGCAATAATATTTCCTTTTTTCCTAAATTATATCTATATAGTAAAGTATAGACTATAGAAAAATGAGGGTATTCATTGCTATTGAGATGTGTTGTTAAGAGAACCCATTTTTAAAATTTTTGAACCCCACCACTATATATATATATATATATATATATGTGTGTGTGTTCTCATACAAATATATTTGCAAGCATATCCAGAACTGCATGCAACCAAATAGGTAGATGCATGCATAAATATATATTTGTACAAACACACTTGACTGATGAGTCGCAAGAGTGCATGAAGATATTCAAAGTAACTGCTTGATACGTAAAATTCTTGGTGGTGCCGACAAATGATGGATGACAGCTGAAACATAAAGGATGATAATATGGCAGGTAAAGTCTATTGGGTCTTGGATATAAAACAGCAGGTGAAGAATAATACAATGCTTCCAACTTGTAAACATTGTCTACTGTATAGCAGAAAAGGTTTTGGAATCTGGCTTAACACAAACTCCATGACAGAACAAATTGTACAATGTTATGCAAAAGAAACGGTAGTTTAGAGACTTTGTTCTTTTGATACCTTCATTGTATGGCCATAAGAGAGATGATTCCATCAGAGGAAATGTCAGTAGCCTTTTGTTGGTTAACCCCCTTCAGGTGATCTTGTCACCTACCATTGTATAAATAAGCCCTATATTGTTTATGAAAGACAATCTATTCTCTGAACCAAATATTTTACTATATATTTTGACTGAAATAAAAATGACTATTAATTTCCATGTAAGACTTCCATCCAGAGTTCTTTGGAGAGGTTTGGGGATGCTTTGGACCCTAACTTTTGCTGAAACTGAAAAACTAAAAAGAAGACTAAATTGGCTTAAATGTATGACAATTCTACTGAGATGAGCTGTATAATTTATTGTTGAAACTTGACTAATGCATGGAATAATAATGCAACACAAAATGTACTTAGAACAAAATGTATTGAAACAAGAAAGTGTACACAATATTTACATATAGTTTTTTGTATATTCCTGGGAAGACCGTTCCTGGAGAATGTGTTGACTGAGTCGCGGTTGGGCAGAGTCTCTGGTTGAATCTCTTGATTCATCCCCTCTCTTCCCGGTACCAACCATATTTATATGGTCAATACTCCACTATGCAAATTATGTGGATCCTACCACAACATTTATGTAAAAATCATTATTGTTATTAATTTTAAAAAGATATAACAAAACTTTATCTTGTTCTTTTTTTCTTTTTCACAAAAAAATAGCTTCTAAAACTTCTGTATAAGTCTTATATGAAGAAAATGTTGGTTCCATTTCAGAAAATAAGTTGAAGGGAAAAACCAAAAAATGTCTATTTAAAATCAAAACATGTTTACAGTAATCAATCTAAAAAGAATTATTCATTTTATAAGAGAATCAGTAAAAACAAAAATATAGCACTAGCAGTTTTTTTTAAACTTTACATCTGATTCTATCTTGTTTTTTGGCAAACATCACCCACCACCATTTTTATTTTATTTTTATTTTTTTTTGGGGGGGGGTGCTTGATAAGGGCTGACAACTGCTGGGAAACTGTAGACATTGTTGTAATCTAGCATTCATTCAAAGATTTTATATATAAAAGTTCCAGATAATTTTCAGCCATCTCATTGACCAATTGATAAAGATGTCAGTATATCATACTTATTATAAAACCCAGGTTGTGTGTGTGTGTGTGTGTCTGTACATTTATATATTGGATCGGATTTCCTACATTTTTCAACTGATTTCAACAAAACTTCACAGGAGTACGTAAAATTACATTGCGGTGGTTCTGACAGCGCCAAAAATTGGAAAAACAATTATTTTTGCATGAAATCAATTTGAAAACACGATTAAGAGGCATCGCAAGAATGAAAGGGGTCAACTCATATAGAGTTATATTTATTATAAAACCCAGGTTGTTTGTGTGTGTGTGTGTGTGTGTGTGTGTGTGTGTGTTCATTTATATATGGGATCGGATTTCCTACATTTTTCAACCGATTTCAACAAAACGTCACTTTTTTTTTTGGCAGGTAGTGTTTCTTATTGTCTTGCACACTTTTTTTCTTTATTTTTACATTCAGAATGCTTTAAAAATTCCATTTACAAGACAATTGTTTATAATAAAATTCTATTCAATCGGTAGACTCATAATGATTGAAAACAATGTTTTTGTTTGGGTTTGACCAATTCGTAAAAAAAAAAAAAAACTAATTAAGATATGCGTGTCCATCAAACTTAAACAATAATCTTATCAATTTTATTTTTCAGTCTTTGTGATGGTCGATACTTGATCTATCTCTTACTGTTACATCCCCGGGCAATGCCGGGCTCTCCTGCTAGTTTAATGCTCAACTATTGGTTATTCTCTCAATCTGTTACTATACAACTGAGATTAATCCCTCTTTCTTTCAGTTTCAAGTTTTGAATATTTTCACTGTTCCATCCTCCCTATCTGAATACATACTCTCTTTTTTTTTCCATTCCACAATTTTAATTTTGCATATTTAACATAAATTTTGTTTTTTAAACCTAGTAAATTTACATTATTTACTTTATTCGGTCTATTGTCCTCATCTTTGTCGCCATATTTCTTACAACATTTCAGCTGTTGTACACTCCAGCCTTCTTCAGATGGTTGGAATGTCAAACTCAATCCTTTATTTCACTCACTGGGGTAGACTGTTCTAGTTCACCGTGCCATGTTTAATGGATGTCCGTTATCAGTTATCTCCTGTTAAAGGGTTCAGTTCAACATTCCAACCACCTGAAAAAGGCCAGAGTGTACAACGGACGAAATGTTGTAATAAATATGGCGACAAAGATGAGGACAATAGTCTGAATAATTTAAATAAAGTACATAATACCTCATCTCAGAAATATAGACAGATACCTAGTAAAATTTATCCACTTATATTTGTATCTGGATGTCTGAAGAGTTGAGATCAGAATTTTTTTATCTTAATGAAATAAATATCACAATGGTATTTTAAGAGTTTGTTTTCTTTCTTCTTCTTCTTATTATTATTATTATTATTGCTCTGTTTTGACATAGAGCTCTCCCTGGAATTATATCCTTTTGGAAGTATCCATATGGATTACTAAATATTATCATTATATATATATATATATATATATATATATATAT